>CP139506.1:287100684-287429282 GCA_021014915.2 Artemisia tridentata subsp. tridentata
AGGAGGAATCCTAGAGTTAGGGAGTCCGTCATCCTCACTCATGGATGATGATGATGAGGAGGTTGGAGGATGAGGGCATTTTCCTTTCAACTTGGCTACTCTCTTGTCACTTAAGGGTACAAAGGTGTGAGGAATGAGGGAGTAGTCAGGTAAGAAACCTCTAGAGTTAGGAGGGATAGGTGCAAATGCTCTAAGAAGACGGGTGAGAAGCATCCCGTATGGCATAGCGGTTGTTCTAACACGGGTAAGTCGGCCATCCTTTTGGCCACATAGTATGCAAGATTGAAAGGTTGATGAGTGGAGATGCAATAGAGCATGTAGCAAAGGCTAGCATTGATATGATCTCTATTCCCTATGGTGCACAACACATTTTCCCGAAGAATTTCTTCCCATTTCCTAAATTGAGACCTAAGCTCGTTTAGCTCCATGCCAAATGGGTCTCGATCTACTTGATGGCCTTGTCGGGTGGTCCTTGTTGGGAATTAAATATTCAAGATGTCTAATATCGGGTGTAATTCTGCTGCTAGTGCAAATGGTTTCTGCTGCTAGAACATTTCATTCTGCTGATAGCGTTATCTCATTACTGTTGCTAATGATACTTGTTCCTGCTGATAGCGATAACTCGTTGCTGCTGATAGTGAACATTCTGCTGCTGAGTGGATAAGATCGAAAAGATATTTATTGTATTTTGGTCAACAATATACGGTAGATAATATCTTACCACATGTGCTTAGTTAACAAGTTGTATACATAGATACATGTTGTATCTTATGTACTGACACTCAAAAGGATAAGTTAACAAAGTAAGTCGGCTAAGACTTTAAGCAATATGTAAAGATCTTTTGGACTATAAAAGAGATCTTAGTTGTGATATTAGTGTAGTAGTCAAGTGTCCATGCATATGTTATTTTAGAACACTCATAACTGTTAGAACAAACACAAATATATCACAAGTGATAAAAACATAAGATTCAAGGTTGTAACCCTAGTGATATTTCAAGATCACTCGTATTATTATCTTTAATAATATTGAATCGTTTGGTGATAATCTTTATGTGTTCATTGCTAACTAAAAAACATAACAATTTCATTTCCATAACATACACAACCTTCTAAGTTTGGTTGAGTGAATTCCGCGCACTTAATCATTTTAACACAACATATCATACACACAAAGTCACAAGGTTTAACCACCTTAATCGTGTGTCCAGGATCCTAGCAAGTGGTATCAGAGCTCAGGCTGATATTGTTGTTTTTAGAAGAAACAAGAAATGGATGTACAAGATGTTCAAACAAATGTTGCTGCAAAGTTGCCCATGATCAAACCCAATGAGTTTGAGTTATGGAGGATGAGAGTTGAGCAAAATTTTATGGTTCAAGATTATGCTCTTTGGGACATAATTCAGTATGGTGATTCCTTCACTTTAGGCTATTCAGATGTTCTTGTTGAAGGGAAAACAGTTAGAAAAAGAAATACTGGACCAGTTTCCAATGATGAAAAGATACAGAAGAGAAATGATCAGAAAGCAAGAAACTTGTTGCTTATGACCATTCCTGGTGAGCAGATGCTATCTTTTAGCAAATATCTTGATGCAAAAACTCTTTTTGAAGAGATTTGTGCATGGTTTGGTGGTAATGAAACTACCAAAAAGACACAAAAGACTTTACTAAAGCACCAATTTGAAAACTTTACTGCTTTTAGTAATGAGTCTCTTGATAAACTATTTTCAAGACTACACAAGCTTGTCAGTCAGTTAGCTGTGTTGGGTGTTGAGACTGAGAAGGAAGATCTCAACATGAAGTTCTTGAAAAGTCTACCTGTTGATTTTCATACTCATGTTATTGTCTAGATGAACAAACCAGAAATTGAAACAATGAAGCTTAATGATTTGTTCAACAACTTTAAAATTGTTGAACAAAGTCTAAAGAGAGGTGAAAATTATGGTACTAGTTCTGGGAATGCTGCACTCTTATCAGTTCCTAGTGTTAGTCATTCATAGGAGGTAGATGAAGTTGAAAGTGTTTCTAATGTTACTTATGGTGGTCCTTCTACTAGTTTACAAAAGGATATTGCTGGACTTGGAGATCCAACATTTTATGCCTTTATAACCAGTCAAGCTAGTGGTTCTTCTCTAAATCATGAAGACCTTGAGCAGGTAGATGGTGATGATTTGGAAGAGATGGATATTAAGTGGCAAGTTGCTTTACTTAGCATGAGGGCTAAGAAGTTTTGGCAGAAAACTGGAAAGCAAATTACCATAAATGGTAATGATACTGCTGGGTTCGATAAGAAGAAAGTGGAATGTTTTAACTGTCATAGGTTGGGACACTTTGCTAAAGAATGTAGAAGCCCAAGGAAGCAGGATAATAGGAACACATGGTATAAACAAGAGAGGAATAAAGAAGTACTGGTGGAAGAGCCAAAGGCTATGCTGGCTATTGATGGTATTGGATATGATTGGAGCTCTATGGCTAATGAAGAGGATGCACCACCAAATGCTGCTCTTGTTGTCAATGAGATTGCTCTAATGGCCTCTTCTGATTCAGAGGTAGATACCAGTCCTACTTGTACTAATTCATGTCCTAATCTTAGCAATTATGAAGACATTAAAAAAAGATTTGATGCTTTTAGAGAAGAGTTAATTGATGCCCTTCATAATTTAGCTAATCATAAGAGGTGTGTAGGAGTTTTAGAAAAACAGATCCAACATTTTAAAAAGAATGAATCTACTTTTACTGATGACTTAAATGCTTTAAAAAGAGGAATAGCATTTAGAGATGAATTACTTAATGATCAAAGTAGACAGTTATCTGAAGTCAAAACTGAAAAAGAAAATGTTAAGGTAACTATAGATACTCTAGCACATGCCTCAGAAGGAATGAATAAGATTTGGGAAGCTCAGGTAGTTGATAAAGCTAATTTAGGTGTAGGTTACAAAACTGTCCCTCCACCATACAGAGGTGTTCCTTCACCTCCAGGTGTTGACCTAGCACATACAGGTTTAGCTGAGTTTCAAGAACCAATCATGGAATATGGTTCTAAGGCTAGTAAGAGTCTTAAGGTAGAAAAGATAAGTAAAAGTTTAGATAAAACTTTACTTTATCAGGACAAGGTGTCCTTTGCTAAGAAAGGAGAAACTATAGTTGTTGAAGATTGTACAACTGATAGTGATGATGATGAAGAAGATCAGGTTATGTCTAAACCTGAAGTGGTTAAGAAAGTAGGAACAAGTGTTCCTAAGGTAGTCAAACACAATACTGATAGGCCTAAATCAAACATTAAACATGTCAGGCAACCAGTTAGATATTATGAGCAATATAGAACCACCAACAAGCCCAGAGGTAACCAAAGGAATTGGAACAACCTCATGTCTAACCAACTAGGTGATGACTTTTCTTTTTATAACAAAGCTTGTTATACATGTGGTAGTTTTGACCATCTTGCAGCTTTCTGCAACCAATGGGTAACTGGGTATGAAAACCATAGAGTGAACCACAAAAGGCAATCTCCTAAATCTCACTTTTACTCTAGTTCTAAGAAATCAAACCCCAGAGTAGTAAAAAACAAGTCTATCTCAAAATCTGATCCTGCTGATAGACCAAATGATCCTGCTGCTAGAAAATTTGTTCCTGCTGCTCGACCATTTATGACTATTAACCCAAAATCAACAGCTAAGGGTGCAAAAACATTTTTCAAACATGCACCAACAACTGTTCTAAGGCCCATTCAAACAAAAGCAGTGGTCCAAAAACAAATTTGGAGACCAAAGGGTTCAACTACAAAGTTAGCAGACTCTGCTGTTAAGCATGTGGTTCACTCTGCTGCTAAGGGAAAAAGGGCAAATGCTGTTAAGGCCTCAGCATGTTGGATTCTTAAATCCAATGTTGCATCAACTGTCCTTAAAAGATTCAATTATATTGATGCAAGAGGCAGATCCAAGTCAGTAATGGCTTGGATCCCCAAAAGAAACTAACACTCTTATTTGTGTGCAGGAACATTCAAGTGTTAACCAAGAGGATCAAGGATACTCAGATAGTGGATGTTCAAGGCACATGACAGGCAACATGTCTTATCTCTAAGATTTTGAAGCTTTCAATGGAGGATATGTTACCTTTGGAGGGGGTGTTCGTGGCAAAATTTCTGGTAAAGGTACAATCAAAACCGGAAATTTAGATTTTGAAGATGTGTACTATGTAAAAGAGCTAAATTATAATCTTTTTAGTGTCTCACAAATGTGTGACAAAAAGAATAATGTTCTTTTCTGTGAGACTGAATGTCTTGTACTTTCTCCTGATTTTAAGATGCCTGATGAAAGTCAAGTACTTCTTAGAATTCCTAGAAAGGGCAACATGTACAGTGTAGACATGAAAAACATTATCCCTAAAAAGAATTTAACTTGTCTTGTTGCAAAGGCCACATTGGATGAATCAATGAAATGGCATAGAAGGCTTGGTCATATTAATTTCAAAACCATAAATAAAATTGTTAAGAATGGTTTGGTAAGAGGTTTACCTCACAAAAGATTTGAAAATGATTAAACATGCATTGCTTGTCTAAAAGGCAAACAACACAAAGCCACTTGTAAGCCCAAGATTTTTAACTCTATCAATCAGTCTTTGTTTATGCTTCATATGGACTTATTTGGACCTGTTTCAATTATGAGCATTATGCATAAGAGATATTGTCTAGTTATTACTGATGACTATAGTAGATTTACATAGGTTTTCTTTTTAGCCACTAAGGATGAGACATCAAGCATCCTTAAGGACTTCATTACACAGATAGAAAACCAAGTAAGCAAGAAAGTAAAAGTCATTAGATGTGATAATGGGACAGAGTTTAAGAATAGAGTTATGGATGACTTCTGCAAAGAAAAAGGTATTAAGAGAGAATTTAGTGTTGCTAGAACACCACAACAGAATGGTGTAGCTGAAAGAAAGAATAGAACACTAATTGAAGCTGCTAGAACAATATTAGCTGATTCTAAGCTACCTATAAATTTTTGGGCAGAGGTAGTCAACACTGCTTGCTATGTTCAAAATAGAGTTTTAGTTATGCAGCCTCACAATAAGACATCATATGAACTTTTTAATGGTAGAACTCCTGCAATAGGATTTCTTAGACCTTTTGGATGTCATGTGACAATTCTCAATACCTTAGACCATTTAGGAAAATTCGATGGTAAGGCAGATGAAGGTTTCTTTGTTGGTTATTCTCTTAATAGCAAAGCATTTAGAGTTTACAACACAAGAAAAGAGATAGTAGAAGAAAATCTACATGTGGAGTTTTTAGAAAACAAATCCAATGTAGAAGGTCAAGGACCAAAATGGCTATTTGATCTAGAGTATCTAATAAATTCAATGAATTATGTGCCTTTTGTTGCAGAAACTAATGATTTTGCAGGTTCTAATACAACAAATGAGGCAGAGTTAGAGAAAGATAAAAATGATGTGATAATGCCAATATGGTCAAGTACAATTGTGGAATCAACTTCAACAACTGATGAATCTTCTTCTAGTAAAGCTAAAGAAGGTGTTGAAGATGAAAGTAAAGAATATGGAACTCAGGAACAACAAAATGTTTCTGCTGGTAGCATTTCTGTTGCTGCTGGTAGTGTATCTGTTTCTGCTGGTGATTCTGCTGATAAGCTTACTGATTCTGCTGTTCGGCCAAATGACTCTGCTGCTGGCCCTTCAGAAACAAAAGAAGCAGAATTCTCAGATAATGAGGTGGATTTGGGTAATCTTCCACCATCTTATCAAGTTCCTACTACTCCACAAACAAGAATTCACAAAGTCCATTCCCTGGAACATGTGATTGGAGATATACAGTCAGGTGTGAAGACAAGACAACAATTGATGTCTTCAGACCAACAAGGGCTTCTTGATGCCCTTTATGCTTCAAAACAGCATGAGCTTTCAAACTCTTGCTTGTTTGTATGTTTTCTCTCACAAGCTGAACCAAAGAATATTCTTATCGCCCTAGATGATTCAAGCTGGTTAGAGGCTATGCAAGAAGAGCTTCTTCAGTTCAAGATTCAAAAGGTTTGGGTGCTAGTTGATTTACCTACAGGTGTGAAGGTAATTGGCACTAGATGGGTTTTTAAGAACAAAAGGGATGAAAGAGGAATTGTGATCAAGAATAAAGCTAGATTAGTAGCGCAAGGGTACACACAAGAAGAAGGGATAGATTATGATGAAGTTTATACTCCAGTAGCAAGGATTGAGGCAATTAGGCTGTTTCTAGCTTATGCTTCATTTTTAGGCTTCACAGTCTACCAAATGGATGTCAAGAGTGCATTTTTGTATGGTAAAATTGAACCAGAGGTGTATGTTTCACAACCTCCAGCCTTCATTGACCCATTACATCCAAACAAAGTGTACAGAGTAGTGAAAGCTCTATATGGCCTTCATCAGGCACCAAGAGCTTGGTATGCAACACTAGCTTCCTACTTATTAGAAAATGAATTTCAAAGAGGAAAGATTGATCAGACACTGTTCATCAAAAAGCACAAGAAGAATCTTCTGTTAGTGCAGGTGTATGTGGATGATATTATCTTTGGATCTACTAGGAAAGATATGTGTTTAGAATTTGAGAAGCTTATGAAAGATAAGTTTCAGATGAGTTCTATGGGAGAACTTACATTCTTTTTGGGTTTGCAAGTTAAGCAATCATCTGAAGGCATATTTCTTAGTCAAGACAAATATGTTGCAGAGATACTTAGAAAATTTCAATTTGCTGATTCAAAAATAGCAAGCACACCAATGGACTCAGAGAAGTACCTTCTGAAAGATGAAGATGGAGAGAATGTAGATGTACACACTTACAGATCTATGATAGGCTCTTTGATGTACCTTACATCATCTAGACCTGATATCATGTTTCCTGTTTGTGTTTGTGCAAGATTTCAAGTAACTCCAAAGGTTTCTCATTTAACTGCAGTCAAGAGAATTTTTAGATATCTCAAAGGTCAACCAAGGTTGGGTATATGGTATTCTAGAGAATCTCATTTTGACTTGGTAGCATATTCGGATAGTGATTATGCTGGTGCTAGCTTGGACAGAAAGTCAACAACTGGAGGATGTCAATTCCTTGGGTGTAGACTTGTCTCATGGCAGTGTAAGAAGCAAACAAGTGTGGCAAATTCAACAACTGAAGCTGAATACATAGCTGCTGCAAGTTGCTCTAGTCAAGTTCTATGGCTTCAAAACCAACTTCTTGATTATGGGTACAATTTCTTAAACACTGTTATTCATATTGATAATAGTAGTACAATTTGTATTATTAAAAATCCAGTGCAACATTCTAAAACAAAACACATTGAAATTAGACATCACTTTATAAGAGACTGCAATGAGAAAAGATTAATTCAAGTTCTTAAAATTGCTTCAGAACATAATTTTGCAGATCTGCTAACAAAAGCTTTTGATGTTTCAAGGTTTCAGTACTTGGTAGCAAGTATTGGAATGCTTAATCTTTAAATTTTCAATATGATGTGTTTTTGTAAATAAATTTTTGTTGTTGCTACTGATTTATCTAATACTGCTGTTATTACAAAAGTTTATGCTAATAGTACAAATTTAAATTGTGTTATTCATATAGTTGGTCTTATGATTATACTAATGCAAGACAAGTACTTTGTATTTTGTTCTTTTGGTTTTAGACTAACAATTTCAGGTATGAATATGTAAACACAAAGGATGTTTCAAGTGAAATGGAAACAGCAGAATTGAGATATTAGCTGCTGACCATAATAGGTTTATGATGGACTGAGTTTGGGACTTTAAAGCTCCTTAAAACTTCTTTCTTGAAATCTAGTTATGATATTTCACATTGAATTGATGACTTAGTTGATCAGATAGTAACTGATACAACTCACTTTCTATCATTTTATACTTTTAAGTATAATGTGCAAGTCTGAGGACATCTGATAGAAAGAACAGCTAGTAAAAGTGAATCTAACACTTGTGTTAGAGGCAACAATTACTATGAGCTGGAAACCCTGTCAGGAAAGCTCTTTGAATGAGTTTATCTGCACACAGGCAGTTATTTATAACTGAAAAATATTGGTTCTCACACAACCAGAGGTTGCTTTAAACCGAAATGCTGATTAAGTGTCTGTTATACACTTGATTCCTTCAAAATGGTTGAAAGTAGTATGATTTTTCAATTCTAAAATCATGAACATACTACTAAGTCAAATGATTTCTTAAAAGGATTTTCAAGAGATTCACAAAAACCATCCATTGATGGATCATGAATCAAATGTCCACTGATTCACCTCTCATAGGAGTTAACACACCTAGAAGTGATGAGGGCAGTAACTTAAACTCTTAAGGAATTGATGGCTTCATGTACAATATTGTCTGACAACAAGTTCTATTTGATGGATCAGATGATAAGGAAAGATATTTTGGTACATAGTGAGATCTTCCAAACAAGGGGAGGAAACAAAAGTTATTTGCTTCAGGGGAGGTAACAATCTCAGGGGAGGAAATAATAGCCCAGGAATGGAAGAAAAACCAATATATGGAAGGAGAAGACAAGAGCATACAAGATGATATGGAGGTTGAAAATGACAAGAATAGAGCTTATTCTGGAGTATTATATATATTCAGAAGGGATGAAGCATTCCAAAGGAGAAAGTTCTATCTAGGTCAAACTAAGAAAAGTTTCAATTTCACTTCAAAGACATGCTGGTTAGATGATTTCACTTGTTGAAACAAGCATCCAAGATACACAGCATCATTGCCTCTTATAATTCCTCCATCCAAGGAAATTGCACCATCTTTTAGTCCAAGATTGGTTCAATATGTTTTTGATATTGTTAAAGTCAAAGAAGAGCAAAGCAGATGAATTACTGAGAAGATATTCAATCTTGAAGAACATAAGTGTTTGAAAGATCTTCAATCCATGATTTAATTCAGAAACATGTTGAAAGGATTCACATGTTTAGGGGAGGATTGTTGGGAATTAAATATTCAAGATGTCTAATATCGGGTGTAATTCTGCTGCTAGTGCAAATGGTTTCTGCTGCTAGAACATTTCATTCTGCTGATAGCGATAACTTGTTCCTGCTGATAATGATACTTGTTCCTGCTGATAGCGATAACTCGTTGCTGCTGATAGTGAACATTCTGCTGCTGAGTGGATAAGATCGAAAAGATATTTATTGTATTTTGGTCAACAATATACGGTAGATAATATCTTACCCCATGTGCTTAGTTAACAAGTTGTATACATAGATACATGTTGTATCTTATGTACTGACACTCAAAAGGATAAGTTAACAAAGTAAGTCGGCTAAGACTTTAAGCAATATGTAAAGATCTTTTGGACTATAAAAGAGATCTTAGTTGTGATATTAGTGTAGTAGTCAAGTGTCCATGCATATGTTATTTTAGAACACTCATAACTGTTAGAACAAACACAAATATATCACAAGTGATAAAAACATAAGATTCAAGGTTGTAACCCTAGTGATATTTCAAGATCACTCGTATTATTATCTTTAATAATATTGAATCGTCTGGTGATAATCTTTATGTGTTCATTGCTAACTAAAAAACATAACAATTTCATTTCCATAACATACACAACCTTCTAAGTTTGGTTGAGTGAATTCCGCGCACTTAATCATTTTAACACAACATATCATACACACAAAGTCACAAGGTTTAACCACCTTAATCGTGTGTCCAGGATCCTAGCAGTCCTAGTATGGGTGGTCCTAGGGAGGAAGAGATGATCACATTTCCATAACATATCATACACACAAAGTCACAAGGTTCAAAGGAATGTTGAATTGGGATTGGTTTACTTTAAAATGAATAAATATGAGACCATAATCATTTGTGCTAAGAACTACACTAGCATAAAACTCTAAGATGAATCTAGGACATATTTGCTCATCAATGTCCAAGAGGCAATCAAATTGGATGGCGGCTAGTTCTTGGTGAATGTTTGTTCCTTCTAGAAAGGAAGGGTCTATGGTTCTACCCTCGTGGACGTATCTCTTTTCTAATGCCTTAAATATCTTAACTTGTTCGGTTGAAAGTCCCTTGGTCTTATGGTGTTTAGGGAGGTAATTAAGGGTGTCTTTGTGGTCGTAGTAGGTTGCGGGAGGCATGATGTTATCCTAGACACAAAAATTACATAGTTTAGTTAAAACTAATGAAATTATATATGTAATGTTCTAGTGTGTGCCTATATGGGGACAATGTGGAGGTGTAGTTATCTCGACTCCTTTTAATGCATGAAAATTTTGTTTGGCAAATTTTGTAACAAAACGAGAGATAACCCAAACGCTCCTAATTCAATGTAGCTTCGATTGAATGTACCCGAAAATACATATTAGTTATGTATTCCTATTAGCATTCAAGAGACATTATGCAAATGATGTTTAAAACATAACGTTTTTATTTGTATGAACAATGTGCAAAAACCGTTTTTCCTAATCGTGAGAAGATTTTTATAAAAAATTTCTCATGGGGTTTTTAGTGAATTATGATAATGTTCTATAAGATGCAATTCCTAACTATGAAAAGCATGATTTGTTATGTAATTCAGTGAATATGCTTCATGATTAATCAAAAATTATGCACAATCCCCAAGTTTTGGTTTTGTGCAAGAAATAGAAATCCTAGACTCAGATCAGGAGTGTAGATATAGTTAGGATACTTACAGAGAGGATTAAAGCACAAATTTGTTGTGGTAGAATGCCTAATTTCTGAGTTTGGTTTGCTATGGGTCGCGTTCTAGTTGCTTGTGTGTTTTTGGGGAATGTGATAAGCAGTACAGGAGTGTTTGTTTAATATACTTAATGTTGGTCCCAAATCTGAATGGGTCTTTCTAGCCTGTTAAGGGTGATAGCCAATCTGGATAAATCCAAACTAACTACGAGAGAAACAATGACTATGAACAATATAAGTTATGCGGAAGCTAACTTGTATTGCTAAGAAGAACAATGAATAGAATAATACTTTTGATTACTGTAAATCTGCTTAGGTTACAGATCTCTAACTATTGATACTAAACACAAGACGCGACTCTCTTTTATCTATTGCCATGAGGTTCCTTTTATACACCAAGGAAACCTTAACAGCTTACATAAACGTGTAAAGAGATATTACATATCTCTTCCTAATATAACTCAATGCATATCTCTGCATATCTATTCTAATAATAACTTATGCACATCACATAAGCAGTATTATCTAAATACGCTAGCAGTACCTTTCTAACACGAGCAATACTATCTTAAAGCTAGCAGTACTAACTATATTACTAACAGTAGAAACTATAACCAACAGTAGAAACTCAAAAACACATAATTCCCAACAATCCTCCCCTAAACATGATGTTTACTTGTTAATCTTCATGTTTCTTCAGATCATGTATTTTCTTTAAGCTTCTCTTGATCTCTTGAACTCGTTTGATTTCTTTTGATCTCTTTTGAACTCTTTTCGACTCTTTTGGAGGATGTGTCCAAACACTCTGTTCTTCAAATATCTTCTTGATGATTTTGTACTCTTTTGTCTTTAACCAGCTATCCATATAATCTTCATATACAGCAACACAACAACACTCTGTTCACAGCAATACCAACTAAGTTGGCTTTGTAGTTTTTGGCAAACTACCAGCCATAAACGGATTTGATATTTCTTTTCTAGTAGCCGTTTACTCTGGCATAGCCAATGCTTTATTATAGCAACATGGTGCATTGATTACCATATAGTTTTGGGTAAACTATCAACCATCAACAGATTTGAGATGTCTTTACCAAGAGCCGTTTGCTTTGGACTAGCCAACTCTTCACAATGAAACATGGTGAGTTGATAACCATATAGTTTTTGGCAAACTATCAGCCATTAACGGATTTGAGAAGTCTTTACCAGAAACCGTTTTTCTGGACTAGTCAGTTCTTGATGTCTGTTAGACATGGTGAACTGATGACCATTTGTTGTGTGGTAGAGGTACCAACACTCAAAGATCCTTCTCATTCCATCACAGCTTCCAAAACATACTACAACTCTTCACTCTGCTTCTTAAAAGACATCATTTACCTTAGCAGTAGAAATTTCTGATGCAGCAGCACAAACTTTTATACTATCAGTAGAAAGAAATTTCTACTTCTTCACTTTTTCTGTGTAACAGCATCAAAATCATCAACTTTTTCAAAATCATCAACTTTTTCAACTTTCTCCTCCCCTGTTTGGATACATTCTCCATCATTCACAAATATTACCCCTTAATCATCTTAAAGGTAACAACTTGCCTATTTACCTCCCCTGAACCAATGCATATATAGATTTAGCATTCCAATGTTAACAACCAAATAATTGAACCTGCTAACATCAAAAGCTTTGGTTAAAAGATCAGCCACATTTTCATCAGTGTGAATCTTAAGCACCTGAACCAGCTTCTTCTCATAAGCATCTCTAATGAAATGGTGCCTAATTTCAATGTGCTTTGTTTTGGAGTGAAACACAGGATTCTTCACAATGCAGATGGTGCTTTCATTATCAATGTAGATCTTTGTGTTCATGAAATTGAAACCAAAATCTAACATCTAATTCTGAATCCACAAGACTTGTCCACAGCAATTTACAGCAGCAACATATTCTGCTTCAGTAGTAGAAGTAGCTACAATGGTCTGTTTCTTACATTGCCATGAGATGAGTATTCTACCAAGAAATTGACAACCTCCTGTTGTGGATTTCCTATCAAGACTAGCACCAGCATAATCACTGTCAGAGTAAGCTTCCAAATCAAATAAGGAGACTTTAGGATACCAAAGACCTAGTTTTGGATGGCCTTTGAGATATCTAAAGATCCTTTTCACTGCATGAAGATGTGAAGTCTTTGGAGTTACTTGAAACCTGGAACAAGCACATACTGCAAACATAATGTCAGGCCTGGAAGCAGTCAAATACATTAAAGAGCCAATCATGGATCTATAAAGATGCACATCCACATCTGCTGCTTCTTCATCCTTGAACAATGGCTTCTTTGTCTCTATGGGGGTACTGGCAGTTTTGACATTAGCAAAATCAAACTTCTTCAGGATCTCTGCAACATATTTATCCTGACTTATAAAAATTCCATCTTTTTGCTGTTTGACTTGTAATCCAAGAAAGAAAGTGAGTTCTCCCATAGAACTCATCTGGAACTTGCTCTTCATTAATGCTTCAAACTCTTCACACCAAGATTTCTTAGAGGAACCAAAAATGATATCATCTACATAAACTTGCACCAATAGGATATCACTTTTGTCTTTCTTGATGAATAAAGTCTTGTCAATGGTTCCTCTTCTAAAACCATTCTTCAACAGAAAAGAAGATAAAGTAGCATAACAGGCTCTGGGAGCTTGGTGTAAACCATACAGAGCTTTCATAACTTTGTAGACCTTCTTTGGGGATTTAGGATCTACAAAACCTGGAGGTTGAGACACATACACCTCCTCATCAATTGTGCCATACAGGAAAGCACTTTTTACATCCATTTGATAAACTATGAATCCATTATATGAAGCAAATGCCAAGAAGATCCTGATGGCTTCAATCCTAGCTACAGGTGCAAAAACTTCATCATAGTCTATCCCTTCCTCTTGTCTATATCCCTGAGCAACTAACCTTGCCTTATTCCTCACTACTACACATCTTTCATCCTTCTTATTTCTGTAGACCCACTTGGTTCCAATTGCTTTCTTCCCAGGTGGCAAATCTACAAGAATGCATACCTTCTGCAACTTGAACTGCAAGAGCTCCTCTTGCATAGCATCAACCCAACTTTCTTCTGCAAGTGCGTAAGAAATAACCTTGGGTTCAATCTGAGAGAGAAAACAAGCAAATAGACAATGTTGGAATTCCTTATGATTATTTCTTCTTTGCTTTTGAATGTAGCTGACAAAAGCACGGGCTCTAGAATTCTTGTTTACTCTGCTCCTAGTCTGAACTGTAGAACTTAGATCTCCAATAATTTGAGATATAGGATGAATAGTATGTATTCTTGAAGTAGGAATAGAACCAACATTCACTGTATCTTCCAAATTTGAGAAATCAGTCACTACACCTTCATCATCATAGGATGCATTAGAGAAAATCCCATCTCTTGGACTGGCATAAATATCTTCAAGACCAGGTATTGCATCATCATCTTGAAGAACATCATTGGTTAGATCAGGATATGACAAATCATCATCATCAGAAACTCTTGAAGGACTAGCAGTACAATCTGATGTGCTAGCAGTAGAAACTAGGTTTGTACTGCTAGTTGATTTCTTTGGAAAAGTATCATCAGCTTCCTTCTCTTGTCTTGTAAGCCTTTCAAGCTCATCTAGAAAAGCTTGATCTTTTGTGTCATCAGGCTTAGAATAAGACTTTGAATCAGCATCAAACTTTCCACTTGAACTCTTGACATTTGGAGAGTAATTGGACAAGAAAGGCAGCACAAAAGATTCCTCAGAAGAGTCACTTGAATTGATATCTTCTTGTGTACCTGCATTTGGATTAGCTTCTTGTGGACCTGCATTTTTGTTAGCTTGATTCTCTGCACTAACAGGCATATAATTCATAGAATTTGTTAAATAATCAAGATCAAACATCCAAGCATGTCCTTTCCTGCAACATTAGGTTTATTCTCAAGAAACTCTACATGCAAGTTCTCTTCTACTTTCCGAGTCTCCAAATTATACACCCTAAATGCCTTACTGCTTAGAGAGTATCCAACCAAAAATCCAGAATCAGACTTCCCATCAAACTTTCCTAAGTGGCCAAGTGTATTCAAAATAGTCACATGGCACCCAAAAGGTCTTAAGTAACTTATAATGGGAATCTTGCCAGTTAAAAGCTCATAAGGTGTTTTATTTTGTGGTTTGGTCACTAATACCCTATTAAGAACATAACAAGCAGTACTAACTGCTTCAGCCCAAAAGATGCTAGGTAGCAATGAATCTGCTAGCATTGTTCTAGCAGCCTCAATCAAGGTCCTATTCTTCCTTTCTGCAACTCTATTTTGTTGTGGAGTTTTAGCATTGCTATATTCCCTCTTGATTCCCTTGAGTGCACATAATTCATTTAGATCCTTGTTTTTGAATTCTGTTCCATTATCACACCTAAAAACCTTAACTCTGTGATCTAATTGGTTCTCTATCTGCCTAACAAAGCTTTTAAGAATCTCAGCAGTTTCATCCTTAGAACCCAAAAAGAACACCCAACTAAACCTACTGAAGTCATCAGTGATTACCAAACAATAGGTCTTATGATTTATACTCCTTACAGCTGTAGGTCCAAACAAGTCCATATGCAAAATCTGTAAGGGTTGACTAACAGAACTCATTAATTTGGCCTTACAGGAGGCCTTGTGTTGCTTTCCTTTCTGACAAGCAACACAGGTATGGTCATTTTGAAAAATCTTGGAAGGTAAACCTCTAACAAGATTTTCCTTCACAAGTTTGTTTAGGTTTTTAAAATTGACATGACCAAGCCTTCTGTGCCATTTATTAGATTCATCAACTGTGGCTTTTGCAATCGAACAAGCTAAACCTCTAGAAGGAACAATGTTCTTTAGATTGAAACTGTACATATTGTGTTGCCTAGGGATTTTAAGTAATACTTGATTTTCATCAGGTAACTTAAAATCAGGAGACAACATAAAACACTCAGTGTCAGTGAAAAGAACTTTGTTCTTCTTGTCACAAATTTGTGACACAGAAAAGATATTGAAATGCTCTAGTTCTTTCACAAAATACACATCCTCAAAATCTAAATTTCCATTTTTAATAGTCCCTTTACTAGTTATTTGACCTTTACTACCTCCAAAAGCAACTGAGCCACCTCTAAATTCTTCATAATCAGAGAGGTAAGCTTTGTTTCCAGTCATATGCCGGGAACATCCACTATCAACAATTCATTTATCCTTTAAAGCTCCATGTGAAGTACCCTGCACATCAATTAAGAAAAATCAGTTTTTCTTAAGGACCCAAGCCATAGATGACTTGAGTCTGCCTTGTGGATCATTATACTTGAATGCCTTATAAGAACATGATCCACTGTTGCTCTTGGATCTATATGTATACTCATTTTGTCTAGGATCCCAAGTCCAACATGCTGAGGCCTTTACAGCATTTCCCTTATTTCCCTTAACAGTATTAATCACTGCTTGTGTCCCAGCAGTAGAAACATGATTTACCTTAGAAGTAGTAACTTTTGGTTTCCTAATCATGTTATTAAATACTGTTTCACTATGAAAAGGCCTTCTAACTGGTGAATGAGTTTTGTGAAAACCATTTTGCCTTTTAAGTGTATCATTCCCAGTTAATTTTGGTTTAGAAGAATTAAAATTTCTTCTAGCAGCAGTTACATTATGCATAGCAGTAGTAACTGAAGTTGGCCTAGCAGTAGGTACTAAATTTGGCCTAGCAGTAGGAATTGCTATTTTGCCAGATCTAGTTAACACTGCTGATGGAACAAAGTTTTTATTACTCTTAGGGTGAGTTTTATGATTTGAAAAGTTTTGTTTGTTCACCCTATTAACATTGTTCCATACTGGTCTAGTCTCCCTTTGAACAACACTCTTAACCTTAACCTGTTTAGCCATTCTTTTCTCATGAAAATCACAATCTCTAATAAGATGACTAAAACTTCTACATACAAAACATGCTTTTCTAGTGACACCATATCCCAGACCAAACCTTTGAGTCCTTGACCCACTACATGTGTCTTGTTCCTTAACAGTTTTCCTAGGAGTATTTACATGCTTAAAAGAATTAACAAAAGCACAACTAGGTTTTTCCTGCTCTATTGAGGCTGTATATACATATTCATCTTCCCTATCAGATTCATACTCCTCAATGATAGGAGCATCAGACCAAACTTTTGGTTCATTAACTACTTTGGGATCATTGATAATTGATTTAGGCACAGACTCAGTTGATTCTTCACAAGAAGAAGCAACATCAGTGGTTTTAGCATCTATTTCACTAGTTTCAGCATCTGATTCACAAGTTTCAGTCTGTTTTGGACCATATGTAAACTTTGACTCATCTATTTCAATACCATCTCTAGGAGGCATATAAATTCCTATGATAGGAGGGGGAACTGCATGCATTCCATCAGTTTTTGCAAATCTATCATTTAAAGGAACATCTTCTACATCACTATTACTACTATTAAATACACTATCAAACATTTCTTGCTCATAACTCAAT
This sequence comes from Artemisia tridentata subsp. tridentata, assembly GCA_021014915.2. Classification (NCBI taxonomy): domain Eukaryota; kingdom Viridiplantae; phylum Streptophyta; class Magnoliopsida; order Asterales; family Asteraceae; genus Artemisia; species Artemisia tridentata. The sequence continues at coordinate 287,117,895 of CP139506.1, forward strand.
ACTCCCTTATGTAAATTATCTCCATACCCAAGCCCAGATTTGTCACTAGCACTCATTTGAGAATCTATTAGTTTACTAAGATTTTTAGAAGAACTTTGCCAAGTTTGAACTCTGGTTTTTAGTTCCTCTTTTTCTTTTTCAGCAGCAGCTAATAGTTTCTTATGATATATGAGCTCATCAGTTTTAGCATCTAAATCAATTTTCATAAACCTAAGTTTTTCTTCATAAATAACTTGATTTCTTTGATGACAAACTAATTGAGCTTCTACCTTTTTTAAAGCTTGAGTGTAGGCTTGTATTTCTATGCTAGCATCACCAATCTGTTCTCTTTGTTCATTATATAATTGTTTAAGCTTAGTATAAGATTCTACACATTCTTTTGAACAAGATTGTACCTCATTGAGAGCCATCAAAGCATGGTTGTCAGTGTCTTCTTCAGAATAGCCAGACCAATTAATCACATCTCCATCAATAGTTACCAAGGCTTTGGCTTCATCAAACTTTGCAGATTCCTTTGCTTTGTATCCATTATTCCCTGCATCTCTCCTTCTGCCTTCTTGATTGCCCTTTGATCTGCACTCTCTAGCAAAGTGCCCTAACTTATGACAATTGAAGCACTCAACTTTGGTTTTGTCAAAGCTAACTGGTTCCATTGCATCAAACTTCAGCTTTCTTCCTGTCTTCTTGTGAAACTTCTTTAGCCTCATGGAAATCATGGCCACTTGCCATTTTAAGTCCATCTCTTCTAGATCATACTCATCAATCTATTCTAGATCCTCATGATCCAGTTGTGGAGCACTGGATTGATTAGCAAAGAAAGAGTGCATTAGATCATCAGTATATGATGAAGAGCCTTCCCTTTGTGAGTTATAGCCAGAAGAAGTAGAAACACTATGAGCAGTACTAACTCCATTAGTACTGCTAGTGCTTTCAGAAGAAACAAATGCCACATTCTGTGTGCTAGAGGATGATCCAGTTGAGCCTTTAACATCACGTTCAAAAACTCTAAGGTTGTTATACAGATCATCAAAGCTGAGAGTATCAATTCCTGGCTTAGTCCTCATGATCAAGGATACTTGGGACCAGGAGGGAGGTAAAGCCCTAAGAAACTTCTGATTGGCATCTTCAGGTGACACACCAGCACCATGAATCTCAAGTTGGCTCAAGAGGCTTTGAAACCTATCATAACCTTTGTGCAATCCTTCTGAGTTGGATACAGAAAAACTTTCAAACTGTTGCTTCAGAATATACTTCTGCATCTTCTTGGATTCATCATTCCCACCAAATCTGGATTTGACAGCATCCCACATCTCTTTAGCATCAGTCATCTTGTGAAATTTGGCTAAATGATCTTCTGGTATTGCCATCAATAAAGTGGTTCTAGCTTTTCTTTCTCTTTCTCTTGCTTGAACCTCTTCAATAGTTTAAGGAGGCAGAATCTTTATGTTGGGAATTATCAACATGGAGATAATGTCCCTGAGGAAGAATATGAAAGAGTCTTCAGAAATAAAAGGGATGAAAGAGGAGTGGTTGTTAGGAACAAGGCAAGACTAGTGGCACAAGGGTATAGACAGGAGGAAGGGATAGATTATGATGAGGTCTTTGCTCCTGTAGCAAGGATTGAGGCTATTAGGTTATTTTTAGCCTATGCATCATACATGGGATTCATAGTCTATCAAATAGATGTGAAGAGTGCCTTTCTGTATGGCACCATAGAGGAAGAAGTATATGTTCATCAGCCTCCTGGCTTTATTGATCCTGCTCACCCAGACAAGGTGTATAAAGTCATAAAAGCATTATATGGTCTCCATCAAGCTCCCAGAGCTTGGTATGCAACACTCTCCAAGTTTCTTGAAGAGCATGGGTATATAAGAGGTGTAATAGACAAGACCTTATTCATAAAGAGAAACAAGAAGGATATCATCCTGGTTCAAGTTTATGTGGATGATATTATTTTTGGGTCTACTAAAAGGTCTTGGTGTGAGGAATTTGAAGCATTAATGAAGGGGAGGTTTCACATGAGTTCTATGGGTGAACTCACCTTTTTCTTAGGACTGCAAGTGAAGCAATCAGAAGATGGACTCTTTATCTCTCAAGATAAATATGTTGCTGAGATGCTGGAGAAGTTCAACTTTACCAATATGAAGGCTGCAGTCACCCCTATGGAGAACAAAGTTCCATTGACAAAGGATGAGGATGCTGAAGATGTGGATGTCCACCTCTACAGATCCATGATAGGTTCTCTAATGTATCTTACTGCTTCTAGACCTGACATTATGTATGCAGTCTGTGTTTGTTCACGTTTTCAGGTACATCTAAAGACTTCACATCTTCATGCTGTAAAGAGAATCTTTAGATACTTAAAGGGCAAACCCAATTTGGGCCTTTGGTATCCTAGAGAATCATCTTTTGACCTAGAAGCTTATTCGGATAGTGACTATGCTGGAGCAAGTCTTGACAGGAAATCCACAACAGGAGGTTGTCAATTTCTTGGAAGAAGGTTGATTTCCTGGCAGTGCAAGAAGCAGACTATTGTAGCTACATCTACCACTGAAGCAGAATATATAGCAGCTGCAAATTGCTATGGTCAAGTCTTGTGGATCCAAAATCAAATGTTGGATTATGGTTAAACTTCATGAACACTATAATTCACATAGATAATGAGAGCACTATCTGCATAGTTAAGAATCCTGTATACCACTCAAAAACTAAGCACATAGAAATCAGGCATCACTTTATTAGGGATTGCTATGAAAAGAAGCTAATTAGAGTGGAGAAAATACACACAGATTTTAATGTTGCAGACCTCTTAACTAAAGCATTTGATGGCCCTAGGTTTAATTACTTAGTGGTTAGCATTGGAATGATGAACCCATAGCTCAGTTTAAGGGGAGGTTGAACTTAAGGGGAGGTCAATATGTATAGTTTGTAAACCAGTACTTAGGATATTTTGTTAATTCTGGTAGTTTTAAAGTTTAAGTCTTGTAGTTATTTTTAGTTCTGGTAGTGGTTTTTCAAACTTTTCTTGTATACTTGTTTCTTTGTATATTGTGTTTAACTTTGTTTTGCAGAAGTCAACTTTTATTGTTGCTAGTGGATACAAGGAAATAATAAGATCAAAAGAAACAGAGAGCTTTCATTCATAACCAACTGATTACATACTTAGGTGAAACCTACACAAAGACAAAATAAAAACATAAACATCTTCATCACAACCAAACATATACACCAACAACCCAGACCACTAATCCATCTTTCTCTTCCCTTTGCCCTTGACATCTGGCATAGTTCTATGAACTTTTCTGCCTTCAATGTCCATTGCTTCAGACACCTTCTTGCAAGGGAGGCCTAGCACTTGAGGTTTTGGCTTGGGACGAGCTTCATGTCTCTTAGGCACTTGGATTTGGCTCATTCCAGCTACAGCCTTCTCAAGCTCTCTTGTCAAAACAACGGACAATGGAGGAGGCTCATCATCAGAGTCAGAGGAGGAAGATGTCTCATAGACAAAGGATGGAGGAGTTGGTAGTTCATCGGATGATATTGGAGGTGTTGTCCTTCGTTTTCTGCTAGTCTGACCAGTGTAGGTTGGAGGAAAATAGTTTGCCCAACCTGAACTTCCCGAATCAGAAGAAGAGTCAGATGAGATTTCTACAATGTTGGACGATGAAGGATTCATTGTGTTTGAAAGTTGTTCTCTGGAATGTGATGACTTTGTGTTGAAGAGTTAAGGCTTTTTATAAAGCCAATGAAGGTTTAAGGCAATTTAATGGTCGGTTGGTATAAGAGTTAATTCCTGCAGGCATGGAATTAATTAAGGACTTAATTATGGTAACATTGGGGAGTTGACCATAACTTGTATAGTTTTGTAAATTTTAATTATAGTAATTAGTTTTAAGTTTTTTAAAAAAAAAAAAAAATTGGTTTTCAATTCGTTAACTAGGATTTTAAATTTTATTAAATCGGGTAGCTTTAAGTTTTAAATCTGGTAGTTAATGTTTGTAGTTTTTTTTTGTACAATTATTTCCATATTTTTCTTGGTGTTTCTTGGTGCTTTGGACTAAGCTTTTGCAGGAAAAACTTGGATTGGTGATAATGCGATGCTTTGTTAGTGCTTGCTCAGTGTGTAAGTCAAATTCTTGGTTAAGTCTGGTGAGTCACTTGCTTAAGTCTGGTTGACCGAATTTAGGTCTGGTAGTATAAATTTTTTTTACCGTTAGGTCTGGTCTGTCAAATCAGGATTTTTATTATCAAATACGACCGTTGAGTATTTTTTGAGGGAAATAAGTATATAAGGATAAACTTTCATTAATCTCTTATTTTTATTTCTTATTTAATTCCAATTTTAAATCTCTTGATTTTCGGACCAAACTACTCTGTTTTTAACTACCAGCACTTGAACCCTAATTCGATTTACAACCAGCACTTAATCAATTTCTCATCTATGGCTTCACTTAAGTTTGTTGACAAGCATAACTAGGTCGGATTCTTGAAGAAACCAGATCAGAGTGATGGCTTTGAGGAAATAGTTGATTTCTTGAGAGGTTCAAATCTTCGGTACGCTTTAACTGCTAATCCCACTATTTATGCATCTCTTATTAGGCAATTTTGGGGGTCTGTGACCTATGAAACCCTTGCTGATGGTACACCACAGTTAAGGGCAACCATTGACTCACATGACTTCATAATTACTGAAGCCTCCATTCGGAGTAGTCTCCAATTGGGTGATGCTTCAGGGGAATATATTTTGGCTAATGATGATTTGTTTGAGGGTATGAACATTATAAGATATCCCACTGATGGTAGTTTTACTTTTTGGAAAAGCTACTTCACACCACAGTGGAGGTTTTTGATACACCACTTGCTCCATTGCCTAAGTCCTAAAAGTGGAGGATATGATCAGTTTGGAAGCAACATTGCTTCTGCCTTGGTTTGTCTTTCACTTGGAAGGCCTTTTAATTTTTCAAAATTGATTTTTGATGGCATGGTTGCAAATTTTAAAAAGGAAAAATCTAGGTTCTTAATGTACCCAAGATTTATACAAATGATCTTGAACTTTGAAACAGAGGATAAATTGCCATATCTCAGTGTGGGCTTTACACAAAAAATTTTTGCAAACATGAAATGAAATTTTAGTGGGGCCCATTGGCCTTTATTGCCTGCTATGCTTGGTGGTGCTACTAACCCTGCAGGTACATCTGAGGCTGCACAAGAGCCAACTCATGAAGAGCATGCACAGGAACCAACTCAGTCATCCACACCACACCCAAGTCATTCACCATCTCCCATCAGAACATCTACACCTATACCATCTCCTACACCCTCACCACAGCCTACCCAAGTTCCAAGTCCTGTACAGGAGGAGGAATCTGGTCAAATGTCTGTGGAAGACCTTTTAACCCTGGTTCCAACCTTAGTCAAGAGAATAGAAGCTTTGGAGAAGGCAAACAATGCTAAGAGTAGAGCTATTCTCACTTTGATAAAGAAGGTCAAGAAATTGGAAAACATTTTGAAAGATAAGGGGGTTCATTTCAGTGTTGAGGAAGGGGATGAAAATTCTTCCAAACAGGGGAGGAATTTTGGTGAAGAAGAAAGTTTTAGAACACCTTCACAAGAGAAGTCTGCTGGTATTAAGGATGTAAGTCCAGAAACAAGGGAAGCAGCAGAGACCTAAGCTCAATCTTTCAGCAAGATTAAACAACAAAGGAAGCAGTAAAAGAGAAAGTTAAGGATTGAAGAAAGTGAAGATGAAGGGGTTCATTATGATAAGGAGAAGACTAAGTCTGGTGATAATGCTGGTGATGATAAGTCTGATGATAAGTCTGTTGAAGAAAAGAGAAAAGGAAAGGAGATTTTTGTTGAATCTCCTAAAACAAAGAAGTCAAAACTACAGCAAAGACAAGATCAAGCATCTCAAGCTTTGATTGAAAGGATAAAAGCTCAAGAAAAGGAAGAGTTGGAAAAGGAAAAAGAACAGGAAAGGCAAGATGTGTTGTATGCTAGGAGAGTAGCAGAAGAGCAATTGATTGAAGGAGATGATGAACTAAGAGCAAAACTTGAAGAACTTAAGTCAACTCTAGGGTTGACTATAGAAGAAAAAGCTAAACAACTAGCTGAGTTCATCAATATCAGAAGAAGTAAAGAAACTTTGGGAGATTTTATGTCTGTGATGAGACAAACTCAGAAGAAAACCAAAGTTCAAAAGAAGATGACTAAGAGAGAACAGATGCATAGTATGAAGATGTATTTGAAGAACATGATGTATTCAAGTTGGGAGCATATGAGTGGCAAATCATATGAAGATCTTCTACAAATGTATCAAAGAGCTTATCAAAGGGATCATGGTTATAAACCAGTGGATTATGAAGATTCCTTGCGACACAGTTTCAGGAAAGTGACAAAGACTGTGCAAGATGTTGAAGCTGAGAAAGTAAAAGAAAAGGTAGTTGATGAGGAGAAAGAGAAAGCATCTGAGACTGAGAAAGCAACAACTGAATCAAAAGAGGAAGTGAAAAAGCCAATTGTGACATTTAACAGAAAGAAGAGTATGGCTAGAAAAAGTATGTCAAAGAAGAAAATTCAAGAAGAAGAGTCAGAAGAAGAAGAACCTTCATCTGAGGGGGTTACTATGGGAACTATTGAAAGCTCAAAGAAGCCAGCTAAGATTGTCAGGTATAAAATCATTAAGTCTGGTCAAAGGGCAACATATCAATTAATAAGAGAAGATCATTCTAATGTTATGTATATGAATTTCCCTGCAATTATACATGATGTGAGTAGGGAAGATCTCATTGAGTTGTATAAGTTGGTGAATATTGAACATGGAGATAATGTCCCTGAGGAAGAATATGAAAGAGTCTTTTGGGGAGACTTGAAAATAATGTTTGAACCACCTACTAAGGAAGATGAGATCTGGAAGCTGCCTGAGCAACAAAGAATGATTGGATGGGCATATTATGATAGATGTCAAGTACATTGTCTGTCTTTGGTTAATGCTAACATATATATGCTTGCAGAAGTTGAGTATCCCTTATCCCCTAAAGTCTGCAAGAAAATGTTGGAGAGGAAATTATATGCAGACAAGAAAGATGAAGTTTATGAAAGGATTTTGGATTTGATCAAGATTCAGTCTTTGAAGGAGACATTGCTGGATTGAGAGTGTTTGAAAGAATTTTCATAAGTTGTAAGTAGGACTATTGGAACTTCCTACTTGGTGAAGGTGCATAGCACTAACACAATAAAAGGTCATCAGTCCACCTTGTCTAATACACACAAGGACTGACTAATCCTGAGCAAACGGCTATAGGTAAAGATATTCCAAATCCGTTTATGGTTGGCAATTTACCAAAAATTGTATGGTATTCAACTCACCATATCTTAGATAGTGAAGAGTTGACTAGCCCACAAGATTATGGCTTGTGGTAAAGGCTGTGGAAATCCATAAATGGTAATCAATTCACCATGATGAGGTGCAATTCCATCAAAGGATTGACTAGTCCAAAAGGGTACGGCTTTTGGTAAAGACAAAACAAATCCGTTGATAGTTGATGATTTACTAAAAATCATATGGTTATCAATGTACCATGGTCTAACACACCAAACATTGGCTACTCCAGTAGTAATGGCTATTGGTAAAGAGACATCAAATCCATTAATTTTCAATGATTCACCTCTCACAGGAGTTAACACACCTGGAAGTGATGAGAATAGTATGAAACTTAAACTGAATTGATGTACAAGTAGTCATGGTTGCTGTGAAGATCAAGTGAATTGTATCAGATGGATGCTGCAAAGATCAGATCAGATGGTGGAAAAATTATCAAGATTAAAGTTGCTGATACAAAGTGTTTTTGAAGATAAGATAATTCCAAGAGTTAAAGATTAAATCCTCAGAAGCTTATTCAGAAGAAACTTGAAGTTCATGGAGCATGAAGATCAAGTTAGGGGAGGATTGTTGGGAATTATCAAGAGGAGACTTAATGGGAAAACAGATTTAAGTCTGGTGGCGTACACAATTAAGTCTGTTAGTGTATTTTGTATTATTAAGTCTGGTAGTACAATATTAAGTCTGGTAGAGTAAAATATTGTTAAGTCCGGTTGACTTATTAAGTTAAGTCATGTTATGTAATTTAGAAGTTTGTTAGAGATAAGTTAGGAAAGGATTCGAAGTTATCTTTAGAAAAGATACGTAGATCCTTTAGCAAGTTTTGTATCTAGGGTTTCCCTGGTGTATAAAAGGAACCCTAAAGCATAGTTAAGAGATGACGACGAAGATTGTAAAAACTCTTAGTTATTGATAATCTAATATACGAAGTTAGTTATCGTATTCTTCATTGTTTGTGTTAAGATTCCACATTAGCATAAACAAGATATTAGAGTCTCGCTTAGATTGATTTGATTTATTCAAGTCATCTACTAAGTTGTTAAAGGCTACTTAGAGATCCATATTCGTGTGGACCTACACTTTACATTCCTATTGGTATCTGTTGCAATCTTAACGGGACCATTGCCATTCAGTATCACTTCCCACAGAGAGTAATCAGTGTGACTTAAGTAATGCTCCATCTTCATGGCCCATATGTCATATTCTCCTTTCTTCAGAACAGGGAGTTTAATGGATGACATGGTATGAGGGATTTGTTGTGTTTGTGTTTGTGGTGGTGTTTGGTTGTTGTTTTCATTGTTTTCAATCTTATGAACATCTTCATCTCCTCCTTCCATTATACCAGATCTGTTTTGGTTCTTCTTACTCAGAGTTTCTCAACAAGCTCTGATACCACTTGTTGGTCCCAAATCTGAATGGGTCTTTCTAGCCTGTTAAGGGTGGTAGCCAATCTGGATAAATCCAAACTAACTACGAGAGAAACAATGACTATGAACAATATAAGTTATGCGGAAACTAACTTGTATTGCTAAGAAGAACAATGAATAGAATAATACTTTTGATTACTATAAATCTGCTTAGGTTACAAATCTCTAACTATTGATACTAAACACAAGACGAGACTCTCTTTTATCTATTGCCGTGAGGTTCCTTTTATACACCAAGGAAACCCTAACAGCTTACATAAACGTGTAAAGAGATATTACATATCTCTTCCTAATATAACTCAATGCATATCTCTGCATATCTATTCTAATAATAACTTATGCACATCACATAAGCAGTATTATCTAAATACGCTAGCAGTACCTTTCTAACACGAGCAGTACTATCTTAAAGCTAGCAGTACTAACAATATTACTAACAGTAGAAACTATAACCAGCAGTAGAAACTCAGAAACACATAATTCCCAACACTTAAAAACTGACTCAGAGACCCGCGGATAGGGCGGAACCAAAATCAGGATTCCATCCTTGTTGTCGATTGGTTCCGCGGGATCAGATTTGGTTTTTGGTTATTTTTGTCGTCTTTGGTTAATCTAAGGTTCAAACTAAGGTTTTAACTACACATTAGGTTCCATTAATCCTAAACAAAGTCTAAGAAGGTTAAAGGGTTCTCTCTTAAGAGGTTTTGTGAGGATATCGGCAATGTTTTCTTCTAAGGATACTTTCTCAATCGAGATATTTCCTTTTTGAACATTGTCGCGTAGAAAGTGATGACGAATCTCTATGTGTTTGGTTCTAGCATGTTGAACTGGATTCTTGCTAAGGTCGATAGCTCCTTTGTTGTCGCAGAGAATGGGAACGTCATTGAGTTGAATTCCATAGTCGATGAGAGCTTGTTTCATCCACAGTGTCTGTTGACATGCTTTTCCTGCAGACATGTACTCGGCTTCGGTTGTTGAGATTGCTAGAGCCGTTTGTTTCTTTGAAAACCATGCGGTAAGACAATGTCCAATAAAAGTACAAATACCACTTGTACTTTTTCTATCGACATAGTCACCGGCATGGTCTGAGTCGGCATACACTATGGTTTAAATTCCCGTTCCTTTGGGATACCATAATCCTAAGTGTGTAGTACCTTTAATGTATTTAAAAATCCATTTTACGGCTTCAAGATGGGATGTTTTAGGATCTTCTTGAAAGCGAGTGCATAGGAAAACACTAAACATAATGTCGGGTCTACTAGCCGTGAGATAGAGTAGACTACCAATCATTTCTTTATATTTAGTGCTATCTACGGATTCACCTTCGTCATCCTTGGTGAGTTTAGTTTCCGAAGACATAGGAGTTTTCATAGGTTTGGAATCTTTAAGACCAAATTTCTTAAACATATCTTTGATGTTCTTAGATTGGTTGAAGAATATCCCACCTTCTAATTGTTTAATTTGGAGTCCTAAGAAAAAGTTTAGTTCTCCCATCATACTCATTTCAAACTCGTCATGCATGATTTTAGAGAAATCGTCGCATAACTCTTGACAAGTTGATCCGAATATGATGTCATCCACATATATTTGAACTATGATAATATGTGATCCATTTTTCTTAGTGAAAAGAGTGTTGTCTACTAGTCCCATGGTATACTTATGTTCAACTAGGAAAGTCTTAAGTCGATCATACCATGCTTTTGGTGCTTGCTTAAGTCCGTATAAAGCTTTTTTAAGTTTGTAGACATGATTTGGTTTTTCAAAGTCCGCAAAGCCGGGAGGTTGTGTGACATACACTTCCTCATTAATCAAACCATTAAGAAATTCACTTTTAACATCCATTTGGAAAAATTTAAAGTCATGTGCACATGCATATGCAAGTAGTATTCTAATTTATTTGAGCCTAGCAACCGGTGCAAATGTTTCATCGTAGTCTATACCTTCTTGTTGATTGTAGCCTTGAGCTACTAGCCTAGATTTGTTTCTAGACACTACACCATTTTCATCCATTTTATTTCAAAAAACCCATTTTGTTCCAATTATGGTTTGACATTTAGGTTGAGGGACTAATGTCCAAACATCATTTCTAACAAATTGGTTTAGTTCTTCTTGCATTGCTATAACCCAAGATTCATCTTTAATAGCCTCATTTATATTTTTGGGCTCAATTGTTGAAATGAAACAAAAGAAATTACTTTGATTTTGAACTTTTGATCTTAAGGTTCTTTCATTAATTTCTCCTATGACATTATCTAATGGATGACTTCTAGACTCTTTGATACTGACTATTTCCTTATTTAAAGGTTTATCTTCTTTATCATTATCTGATTTTCTTGGTTTTCAACCATTTGACTTTCAACTAAGTCATCATCTACCAAAGGTGATGTCTTAGAGGGAGGTGGACTTTCGTCGAATGTTACGTTCAACGATTCCTCGACTCTTAAGGTTTCTTTGTTCAAGACGATATATGCTTTACTATTTTGTGAGTATCCAAGGAACACACCTTTCATAAGACTTTGGGTCAAACTTGGTGAGATAATCCTTAGTGTTTAAAATGAAGCACTTGCTTCCAAAAACTCTAAAATATCCTAAAGTAGGCTTTTTGCCTCTATAAAGCTCATATGGTGTTTTATTCAAAAATGGTCTAATTAAGACTCTATTTAAGATATATGTGGATGTGTCAACGGCGTTGCACTACAACTTTTGTGGAATGTTTTGTTCATTTAGCATTGTTCTACTCATTTCTTGAAGTGTTCTGTTTTTACCTTCTACTACACCGTTAGATTGAGGAGTACGCGGAGCTGAAAAGTTATGTGTTATGCCATTTGCATCACAAAAAGCTCCAAATTGAGTTTCGTTATCAAATTCACGATCGTGGTCTGTTCTAATTGATACAATGCTATTTCCTATTTGACTTTGAATTTTCTTACTTAGAATTTCAAATTTATCAAATGCTTCATTTTAGTTTTCAAAAATTTAGTCCAAGTATATCTTGAATAATCATCCACTATAACCAAAGTGTAGAAGTTTCCTCCATAACTTTGTATAGCGGATGGACCAAACAAATCCATATGCAATAGTTCTAAACACCTAGATGTGGACACCATGTTTTTAGCCTTATGGCTATTATGAACTTGTTTCCCAATTTTGCAAGCATCACAAAAGTGTTGGTCGTATTTTAACTTGGGTAGGTTCCTAACGAGTTCCTTAGATGATAGAGATTGGATTAATCTCATATTGGCGTAACCTAAGCGTCTATGCCAAAGAGTTGAGTTGTCGTCTAGAGAGGTAAGAAAAAGTTTGTCTTTAGATGTTTTATCTAATTTCATAACGTATACGTTATTTTTCAAAACACCTTTTCCTACGGTTATACCATCTTTAAGTATTTTACTTTCATTTTCACTGAAAAAGACGTCATACTTTTTACGGCATAGTTGACTAATACTAAGCAAGTTAAAACCTAAGTTATCTACATGAGCAACATCATCAATAGAGAGAGAGTCATGAGAGATTGTACCTTTTCCGATGATTTTACTTTTAAGCTTGCTACCAAACGTAACATTACCTCCGTCGTATGGTTGGTAGGTTGAGAAAAGGCTTTTGTTTCCCGTCATGTGCATTGAACACCCGCTGTCTTAATCTACTCGTCTGGTTCCAATCCAACTTTCAAGCATACCTAAGTTTAAGAAAAACTCAAGCGTTTGGTCCCCAATATCTCATGGGTCCATTTGGGTTAAACATCCCATTTACTTGATTCATGTAAGGAAACGGTGGATATGGGTTCCATGGCATATAGTTGGGACCTTGATAGTTCCTAGGAATGTTTGGGTTCCAACTATTTTGATAATGATGTTGTGTGTTGTAATTACTCTTTGGAAAGGGGTGTTTGGAAAAAGTAGTTCTAGGTCTTTGTTGAACAGTTTTGGTTCTAAACTCATTTTTAGCTTGTCCTATTCCTATGGTAACAGCTGGTTTTTGCTTGTTAACAGTTGAGTTAGTACTAGGTTTCCTTGTGACTTTAACAAACTCAGTACGAGCCGAAGTGCAATCCTTCTGTTCAGCAACAGTACCCGCGGAACCCTTTTCCACTACTGGCGGAACCAAATTTTTGGTTCCTTCGGATCCGTGGGTGTCTGAAACTGTTGGAACAGTTTCTTGTACTTTAACGGCTTGTTTCTTAAAACTACTTAAGTCTCCTAGTTTCATAAACCCTAATCCAGTTTTATCATGAGGTAACTTTTGAATTTTCATTATCTCATCTGCTAAACTAATATTTTTATCAAACCTTTTAAACTTAGAAGTTTGTTTGATAAGTGTATCCTGTGTATTCTTAAGCTTTTCTAATTCTAGTTTAAGCTCTTCACATGAAATACATGCTTCGTTAACAGTTTTTCCTTTTTCTAATCTTTTAACTTTTTCCTTTAATTCATAAACTTCGTTTTCTAGAAATTCCTTTTTGGTTTTCAAAAACTTATTTTTGTTTATGATTTTAAGACTAAGTTCACAGAGATTGTTATATTCCTTTTGCAAGGTATCATTATCAATAGAAGAATATGACGAGTCAGAATGTACCTCTTCTATGTCATGAACCATGAGAGCAACTTGGTCGTTCTTAGGCTCGTCATCATCACCTTCACTGTCACTCCAAGCCCCACTAACAAAAGCTCTTTGAGTCTTGTTCTTGGGCGGCTTAGGACACTCTCCTATTAGATGACTAGAATCTCCGCACCTAAAGCACTTTCTTTCTCCTTTACCTTTCTTATCATCATGGTCTTTCCGGAAGGATTTCTTTTCTTCTCGAGGTTGTCTTACGAACTTCCCTCGTCTCCTATCCCTCGTCTACTAAAGAACTTCTTGAAATCTCTTACGACCATGGCATACTCTTCATCTTCGCTACCTGAACTAGACTCTTCATCATCACTTGAATCTACCGTAGCTTTTAAGGCAATGAACTTGATCTTTTCCTTTTTGCCTTTGACTATCTCTGAATCTTTTTCCATCACCATCTCATGAACTTTGAGATTTCCTATGAGCTCGTCAAGTGGCATGCTTGAAAGATCCTTGGATTCTTCAATGGCCGTCACCTTTGCTCTCCACTTCGGATGAAGTGCTCTAATAAATTTCCTGACAAAGTTCTTACTAGAAAAAGAATCGTCAAGTGCTTTAAGAGAAGTAATAATAGTATTAAACCTAGCAAATGCACTATCAATGGTCTCATCTTCAGGGATAACAAATTGTTCATATTGTTGAACAAAAAGATCAATTTTGTTATCCTTCACTTGTGAGTTCCCTCGATGAGTGATAATTAAGGATTGCCAAATATCTTTAGCGGTTTTACACATAAATACTCTTTCATATTCTTTCCAAGGTAAAGCATTATAAAGCATCATTTTAGCTTCATTATTTTTGGCAATCAACTTTTTTTGCTCATCAATGTGACGAGTAAGAGAAGTATCCTCATCCCGACCACTTGATATATCTTTAATTATAGACTTATGGTCGCCTTCTATAATAATGTACCATAGATCTATATCCTTTGACTTCATATAAGTTTCAAAGCGGTTTTTCCAATATATAAAACTATTTGGTTCAAATAGTGGTGGTCTTTGCATAGATTGCCCTTCTTTGAAGTTTTCAAAATCCATTGATCGTTTCAAGTTTTAAAATACAATATATTTTGAAAGTCTTGAGTAACGTAGCTCTGATGCCAATTGTGGAAAACTAGAAGGGGGGTTGAATAGTTTTACCGTTTTAAAATTCTTTTGCTTTGAATACTTAACGTGATTTCAAAGTTATGCAAACAATAAAAAATATATAACAAGTAGATAGAGAAAGAAACAATCAAACTACAACACGGATGTTTATAGTGGTTCGGTCTACAAGGACTCTCTTCCTTGCCCTACTCCACTCCTCGAGCCTCTAACTCGAGAGTTTTTCTTCACTAAGAAACAAGCTCCCTTCTAGGCGGAGAAAACCTTTACACGTCGCTTACTCTTTTTCCGGTACAAAGATAGATACCGAGTTCTTTTACAAGGGCACAACCACTCCCGACACTCTATGTATTTTAAGGACTAAAATACTAACCGGACTCTACTGAGGTATATGAATGATTGGTACAACAATTATGTGTGACAAACAACTAATTCACACAGTTACTATTCTAACAAGTCTTGCAACAGTATGTTGAAGCTTGTAGTGCTTTGATCTCTTTGCTACAAAAGAAAGATCACTAAGAATGAAATATGTAATGGGTTAGTAATGAAAGAATGAATGAATGTTGTTTATGCTAAAAGTGATAAGTAAACAAGAATGAGTGGCCTGCTATTTATAGGCAAAATGATAAAACAGGCCACGGATTGGGCGGAACCAAAATGTGGGTTCCGTCCGTTATGCATTTTGGATCCGCCAGTCCCTGACAGCAAATCTCCAAGTATCTTTCCAAATCTAACCAAGATATTATCAAATCTAATTCTTTGCTTGAAGATCTTTCCATGATATTCTCAAAATCTTCAAGATATCTAAAGATCTCAATATGATGTATGCCATGATGTCATTCTACAAATTTCCATTTTAAGAAATAAAATGTAATATGTAAAATGTAAAATTTATGTAACATGTATGTATCATGTATAAACTAGTGATCATGTATGTAGCATGTTATAAGAATTTAAAAGCTTATAACAATATATGTAAAAGACTTAACTTATATTTATGATTTGCTAAAGATAAAATCTATAATTGTCATTAACAAAATATAGCAAAGATCGTAAAATATAAATAATGTTTTTAGACGATATTTGTATTAACATATAGCATTCGCACTTCCCCGCAGGAATTGACGGTTCATGAGTTTGGGCATGTGGGATTCAGTGTCTTAGGCTAATTCTACGTAATAGTTTGATAAAAGCATGAGTTCAATTGTGGTCCAAATAAAAGTTTTGCATGTTTCTCACCCCAAGATTTAATAAGCAAGTAATGAGAGTAAAAGTGGCGCTATAAACTCACCTAGGCAAATAACCGTCAGAGAGTGCAATAATTCAGAAAGTGTTCGGCACCAACACGCGACCTAGATTAGTAAGGCTTGTTTTAGTTCACAGACTAAGTTTAAGACTCAACGAGGTTTAATTAAATTCAAAAGTTTTAAAGTGTTTATGTTATTGTTGCTTGTGTGGTAGCATTTAAGTTTAAATCAATTTTCTAAGCATTTGTAGATATTGGCTCTTGGAAGTGAATAAGTGTACAATAATAAAAGTATCTAGGGTGGAATAAATCTTCGGTTTGACAGTAACCGAAAGATTATGTATGGAAAGTAATCGAAATAGAATAGTAGGCGTTGTCAGATAAAATTGTAGAAATGTTATTAGTTTATAGTGTGTATCTAAATATATATACAAGTAGAATGAATGAATTTTTGTTAAGTGTTATATATGTATATATATAGGATATATAGCTAACTAGCGAGAAGGGCATTTTATTGAATAACAGGTAGATGTATAGAAAACAATTCATTTTTGCCCTTTTAGTCGGGTTTAATAAAAATAAGTTAAGTGTATATTTTGATGAAAATCGGGCATGACCCAAGTATATGTTTTTAGTTTTTCCGAGGTGACTAGATGTCACAATTTTTAGCTTTGAGTATTACCCATTTTATATCGTTTAGTAAACTCGTATAAGTTTAAAGTGAGGTCGTATCAAGCTTAAGTAAGTCAAATTTGGCAATATTAACTAAAAATCTGTAAAACTTATATTTTGATTTAATCTAGTTTTAATATATAAGAACTGATGGTTTTACATTATAAGCGAATATTTAATTTCCTCAATATGTTTCGGTCGAGTACGTCAAATATGCGATGAGTCGATAAGTTAAAATAAGCCGAGAATTAAGTTGGAAGTAAGCCGCATCCCATCAAGCAAACCAAACGCGCCACATTTGGGCCTGTTGAGTTCGGCCCAAACACAGCCTCGACACAACAAAACACAAGACCAAAACTAAATTTGAGTTCAGAAGCCCAATTATAAGTATCATCATCAGACTGTGACCTCAAATCAGACAAACTATAAACTATGATATTACTTGGGTTAGCAACATTATGGGCCCAACGAATAACAGGAATCATTGGTTTTCTTAAATCACAAAGGAAAAGCATGTGTTTAGAAGCCAAAGTAAAATAAAATCGATCATGAGCAACAATGGAGAACGTAATAAATTTTTCATTCGGTAGATGTTCAGTACGAACTTTTAGCAAAGGGGTAACATTGGACTTTTCGAATTGTAATTCAACAAGAAAAACAACAGTTGAGTGAACAACAATCAGAATTCTTGTATGCCAACTGAAGTTACAACTTAACCACTCGCCATTTTCAGACGCAACAGACTCAACCGAAAAAGAAATCAAGTTATTATTCCTAAGTGTTTGGTGACATAAACACAAACACAAAAACACCCATTGTGGGTCTCGATCTATAGCCACACTCGACAAGGCATGTAAACAATTCCAAACACTAAAAGCACCCACTGCTTGGGAAGTTGGGCTTCGCCAATACAGGTTTTTAACCATTATGTAAATTTATTCCAAGAAATCTTGCCGTTTGAGATGATAACCTTTATTGATAATCATTTAACACAAAAAAAAGAAAGATAAGATCTCATATTCCACCCTATGGTTTAATCCAAGAAAGTGAAAACTTTTACCACTGTAAGCTACTTTTAACCCTTCCGACCCGACTGCTTACTTCTGTTCTTTTGCCTTATGTTTTTACATGTAAAACGCACAACACAATCTGATCAAACAATTCTACATATGATATGGAATGATGAGCCTAACGAACACAGCTAGGCTTATAACTTTGATTTAAAACCAAGACTAACCCAAGACACATTTACTCCTTTGAGTTTGCGATTAGGGTGAGACAAGGAATGAACATACCAACAAAATAAATACCCACGGCGGGGCAGTGGTCGACTCATAACAAAAGCAAACACAACCCAACTTTGCTCCTCGACCATCGGGTATAACCTGACTTGAGTAAGGGCTTGATAACAATCACACCCTGACGGGTTTGTGACAGCATGGCACGCACAAGCAAATAAATCAACCCTCGTCGATGTGGGTTTCATCTCAGTCGAACAAAAGAAACACAATTAGCAAGAGAATAAGCCGATAAGCCAACTGATAATGGCACTTCCAAATCCGAGCCTAAATCATAATTAGATTTTTAGGTTTATCATTAATCATTAGCCACACAATAACATCAACAATCAACACAGGGAAAAAAAATGTAATCGATCGTACATCAAAAAAAATAATAGCTACTCGATTCACATAACTCAAAACAAGATTTACATCTAAGAGTATCCATAAAATCATCAAGATTATAACAACAACTTTCGAATGGAGACAAAATCAAGAAACCTTACAATAACCTGAGAGTTGATTGACAGGAGACCACAAGGAAAAACCGAATACAGTAGACCCAATCCGATTCAATCAGGAAACACCACCACTGATTACCCTTTGATTTTTGAATGAAGCTTTTGAGATGTGGCTTACATGTGGATCGGTTGGTAATTAAAAAGAAGGAAAACAAGAAGGGTTGACTCATCCTTTCTTTGCTTCGATCTTGTGAGGTAGCAATCTTTAGTAAAGTTCACTGTCCCTCCTCATCTTTAAGTAAGTCTCGGGATATAATTTTGGGAGGGGAGAAAGAAGATAGTGACCTAGCCATTTGGTTGTCTGGATCTTTGGACGCATCAAGAATAAAAGGTGAAAGAGATTGATCTTGTTATCTCTTCTTCTTTGCTTTTGAGTTTGACTTAGAAGGATACGTATATACCTAGGTGATGATGTTGATGCATAGGTCTTTGATGGAGATGGATCTGCGATGCGTTGGAGATGAAGCCAGGAAGAAGATAAAAGAAGTACAAATATGTGGGGCGGTTATATCAAGGGGAAGAGATAAGGAGATAAAGAAATATAGGTCTTGTTTTATTATGATAAAGTGTAGTTTGTGTACCCCGTGTCCCATTGAGCTGAAGTTTAATCGTGTTTCCCCGGTTTGGTATAAACGCGGAAAATATAATTATGGAGACATTTTTATAAAACTAGTATAAAAGCAAGATTTATTGACTCTGAAAATAAATCATAAAATTAAACCGTTACTAATGTGGTGTCCGTACGCGTGTGGTATCGTTTTTCAGGAAAAATGAGATAAACTCTCGTTTTCATTACGTTGTAGTCTGTAAATGCCAAGAAGTGGAAAATTCACTTTTTCTGATAAAGTCAAATAGTTTTGTGAGTTACTGTATGCTACAGTGTGCGGGTTTGCTTCCCGAAATAGTTATGCAAGCTCATGAATGCTTAATTTATCAGCTAGGTAATAATAAATTAACATTTATTATTAAAATATTAGTGGGAAAATTACCGTTTGTCACATCCTTCCCACCTTAGAAGGAAAACCGTCCTCGGTTTTCACTTAGAGTTACCCGATGGAGTTGAGAAAAATTGAGGGCATTTACGCTTGATTTCGTTTTCACGTTCCTACATGAATTCGAGACCTCTTCGAGAGTTTCTACGAACCTTGACGATAGGGATATGACTTCTCTTAAGTCGTTTGACCTCCCGGTCCATGATTTCGATAGGTTAGGGTACACGGACGATCTTCTCGTCGTAGATGGTAATGACACGATACTTGGATATCCAATCCATACCATTGATGACATCAGGGCTTCCAGGTGAAACTAAAATGAGGTCGATGTGGAATGAGTAGTTTAGAAAGCTTTAGAGTATAATCTTGAAGGATGATGTTGGTTGCTACTAGCAATCAGTTGGTTTATTTAGTGGTGTACTCAGTATCCGATGCAGAGTGTATGATTAAGGAACTGCTTTCAAGGGAAAATATGTTTCAGTCACACGCGGGGTTATGAGTTATCAGGTAGCTATCGAATCCGGAGGTTGTTTGTTTGACGGTAAGATTCTTCGAAATTGGAAGTAGCAAAATGAAGTGAGGCGTTATAAGATTGGGTTTTGTACAAAATTCTAAGGTTGTAATCATAGGTAATCTCGTTGATTGTGGCCGTGTTCTCCGGTAGATGGCCTCATGATAGCTAGTGGTGTAACTTATCCCCTCGGTTTAGAATAGGATGTGAGACAAGGCTGATTCTAAGTGGTAAGATTGTATTGGTGCCCAATTGGTTACTGTGGTTTCTAGTACGGATGCCATGACTTTGCACTACTTTTATGTACTTACACACGCGAGTTTTGATTTCTTGAAAATAAAGACTTGACCTTCGATAAAAAATTTAAGGCAACAAATCCTAGCATAGCATGGTCCTACCTGAATTATACACATGTGATCAGGCTTTGTATAATTAAGGTCCGACGACGCAATGCTGGGTTTAGTTAAAAAAAGAAAACATTGGTTATTCTGTTTATGAGGTGGTAGCATAAAATAATTTCCAATGGAGTAAATAGTTTACAGGGTGATAGTAGAATAGTTTGTAAGGCGTTTGCAAAATGGTCTTTTAGGGTAATAGAAAAATAATTTATTATTTGCAAGGTATAGTAAAGTTGTAGTTTATAATAACAAAATAGTTCATAGTGTGGGAGCAAAACGGGCTGTAAGATAATTGCAAACTTGTTTGTATGTTAATAATGGCACAATTTATCATTTTAATAGAGGGTAGCAAGGTAACAAACAGCTTATGATATGTTAACAAAATAGTCATAAAATGATATTAGAGTGGTTTATTAGATGGTAGTAAAATAAGTAGTGCAATGACGACGATTGATACATCTAGTCGATATGAGATTGTAGATAGTTGTGAGTCAAATAAGCTTACAACTCAAGATAAACGTACACCAATCCATACAATACGATGAGGTTTACAGAAAGGTACTAATAAAGTCTTATAGGAATACATCTTAAGAGATCTAAACTTAGGTCTCGTTATACAGGGCAGTCGACCTTTTGACATCACGTTTAAGTCCTGTTTTCCTCCTGCTCCAAGATTTCCTGGTACTTCGGTTCTTTGCACTCATTTCTGTAGTGCCCTCTCTTTCCACACCTATAACCGGTCACCTCGGCCTTCCGATTATTCTCTGGTGCTGTCTGTGCTCTTGCAAGGGTTTTAGACCTACAGTCTTTGGCCATGTGTCCAATCTTCTGATAGTTGTGGCACTTTCCAGCACACTTCCCGTTGTGGTGGTAGTTACAACGGTTACACAAAGGTAACTTCCCTGCATAAACCTTCTTTTCTTCCAACCCAGCGGTATAGACCTTGGCGATCTCTTGTCGCTTGTTCTGGCTGTTGCTGTTGTTGTTGTTTCCGGAGTGATCATCCCATTTTCTTTTGTTATCTACCACCTTCTCGGCGGTATCCTCAATTACTTGGTCCATTAGCTTGTTGGCCACTTCCATAGTCTCATGGAGATCAGCAGCCTTGAAGGTAGTGACATTACCCTTGATGGATGGGGGCAATCCTCCAATGTATCTCTCCAGTAAGCGAGCTTCAGTTTGGACCATCTCAGGGCACAGTAAAGCCAACTCTTGAAAGCGTTGGTTGTATGCAGCAATGTTGGTACCCTGCACCTTGAGGTTCCAAAACTCGACCTCCAACTTTTTAACTTCGTTGCGAGGGCAATACTTTTTGAGCACCATTTCCTTGAAATTTTCCCATGGCATTGCGTACGCGGCATCAATGCTTGCAGACTTCAGATAGTTGTTCCACCAGGTTAGAGCAACATCCGTGAAGGTGAACGATGCATACTTAACCCTGTCTTCATCCGCACAACTACATATTCGAAACACAGTCTCCAGCCTTTCAATCTATCTGACCAAAACAACAGCTCCCTCGGTTCCTCCAAAACCTCCAGTCATGGTCTTTCGAAACTCCTGATAGGTGCAGCCGCGGTTTTTGTTGTTTGTAGGTCTTGAGGTTTCGACATCAGTAGTCGAGTTGTTTACGTTCACTGCAGCCAGTGCTGCTGCCACACGGTCATTAACCAACTGAACTAGCATGGCTTGATTCACAATAAACGGGTTTGCTCCATTCCCAATTGGAAGAGTGGTAGCAGCAGGTCGACCACGTGTGGTCTTGGTTGTCCTTCTTGTAGGAGCCATTTATCTACATCATAAAAGATGACGATGAATGAGGTTTCAAATAAAAATAACGGTATCACATGAGGGTACAATCATCACAGGTAGAATACGCGGGCAAATCAACCATGAAAGAAGAGACACAACTGAATTGATAATCAAACTTGTCACAGGTTAATAGTCGTCACATGGTTGAGGAAACTAGGTCTTGCTTCCCAAACGACATGTCCCTTCAAAATAATGAAGGAAGAGTGAGACCTAATAGTGATGTGTCCTAAGAGTGGATATCTCGAGGATACATGTTTTAAGGCGATAGGTTGAGGTCGTGACCAAATGGATTGGTGGATTTCTAGATGATGGTAAATTAGGTGTTTCAAAAGAATTGGGCGAGCATTCGAACTTGGAGTCGGGTAGTGAAATCGTGTAGGGGAAGGTAAGTTGTGATAAGTACGGTATGTATATGTAAACAAATACTTTTGGTATATAGTGTAAGTCAAGTATGATATAAATCATCAAACGGTAAAACATATCATATAGTTGTGTCAAGTAAAACAGTAATTAAGGCAACAGGCTTGGCAGGCAAGTGGTGGTCATAGGGACTTGTCTTTGTAAAAAGCGGTTATAGTTTAGGGTTTATATGTACCTAGTTCTCTATAACCTGGCTCTGATACCAATCTGTAACACCCCCAAAATCTGGTATTGCGGAAGCATTTGGGTCATGGGGTGCTACTAAATTGGAAATCATAACACAAGGTAATAAAGAATGGAATACATACTCCGTTAAAATACATTTAGTTGAATTAAATCAAGTTTACATCAGAGTTTTAAATTTAACAGATAAGCCCAAAAGTTTAATGGTCCCATAAAAACAAGTCATAAAAATGTGTGAAAACACTTCGATAAATAGTTTATGACCATCGCCTTGCCATGCCTTGCCAATAATGAGTTGCTTAAACACCTGAGAAAAACATGCTAAAAGTCAACGAAAAGCTGGTGAGTTCATAGGTTTAAATATAAAGCAGTAGTCGGACCATAAGCAAAGCAGATGAATATAATGTCACTCAAAAGTGGAGTCTATTACTTCAGCACTAAGTTCATGCAACCGAAGCTTGACAATGTGCATGCTCTAGAAGCACGTTAAATAAAGCCCTTGTAAGTGTCTATCCCTTGACACTCGTGTTTCGACATGTTATACGCTCGCATTTGGTCAACCTGGCCAAACCGAACGGGGGTGTCAACCCCAATAGATCTATTTATAGCATTCGCGCTTCCCCGTAGGAATTGACGGTTCATGAGTTTGGGCATGTGGGATTCAGTGTCTTAGGCTAATTCTACGTAATAGTTTGATAAAAGCATGAGTTCAATTGCGGTCCAAATAAAAGTTTTGCATGTTTCTCACCCCAAGATTTAATAAGCAAGTAATGAGAGTAAAAGTGGGGCTATAAACTCACCTCGACAAATAACAGTCAGAGAGTGCAATAATTTAGATAGTGTTCGGCACCAACACGCGACCTAGATTAGTAAGGCTTGTTTTAGTTCACAAACTAAGTTTAAGACTCAACGAAGTTTAATTAAATTCAAAAGTTTTAAAGTGTTTATGTTATTGTTGCTTGTGTGGCAGCATTTAAGTTTAAATCAATTTTCTAAGCATTTGTAGATATTGGCTCTTGGAAGTGCATAAGTGTACAATAATAAAAGTATCTAGGGCGGAATAAATCTTCGGTTCGACAGTAACCGAAAGACTATGTACGGAAAGTAATCGAAATAGAATAGTAGGCGTTGTCGGATAAAAATGTAGAAATGTTATTAGTTTATAGTGTGTATCTATATATATATACAAGTAGAATGAATGAATTTTTGTTAAGTGTTATATATGTATATATATAGTATATATAGCTAACTAGCGAGAAGGGCAGTTTATTGAATAACAGGTAGATGCATAGAAAACAATTCATTTTTGCCCTTTTAGTCAGGTTTAATAAAAATAAGTTAAGTGTATATTTTGATGAAAATCGGGCATAACCCAAGTATATGTTTTTAGTTTTTTCAAGGTGACTAGATGTCACAATTTTTAGGTTTGAGTATTACCCATTTTATATCGTTTAGTAAACTCGAATAAGTTTTTATAAGTTTAAAGTGAGTCGTATCAAGCTTAAGTAAGTCAAATTTGGCAATATTAACTAAAAATCTTCAAATGAGTGAAACTTATATCTTGAATTAATCTGGTTTTAATATATAAGAACTGATGGTTTTACATTATAAGCGAATATTTAATTTCCTCAATATGTTATGGTCGAGTACGTCAAATATGCGACGCGTCGATAAGTCAAAATAAGCCGAGAATTAAGTTGGAAGTAAGCCGCATCCCATCAAGCAAACCAAACGCGCCACATTTGGGCCTGTTGAGTTTGGCCCAAACACAGCCTCGGCATAACAAAACACAAGACCAAAACTAAATTTGAGTTCAGAAGCCCAATTATAAGTATCATCATCAGATTGTGACCTAAAATCAGACAAACTATAAACTATGATATTACGTGGGTTAGCAACATTATGGGCCCAACGAATAACAGGAATCATTGGTTTTCTTAAATCACAAAGGAAAAGCATGTGTTTAGAAGCCAAAGTAAAATAAAATCGACCATGAGCAACAATGGAGAACGCAATAAATTTATCATTCGGTAGATGTTCAGTACCAACTTATAGCAAAGGGGTAACATTGGACTTTTGGAATTGTAATTCAACAAGAAAAACAACAGTTGAGTGAACAACAATCAGAATTCTTGTATGCCAACTGAAGTCACAACTTAACCACTCGCCATTTTCAGACGCAACAGACTCAACCCAAAAAGAAATCAAGTTATTATTCCTAAGTTTTTGGTGACATAAACACAAACACAAAAACACCCCCTGTGGGTCTCGATCCATAGCCACACTCGACAAGGCATGTAAACAAATCCAAACACTAAAAGCACCCACTGCTTGGGCAGTTGGGCTTCGCCAATACAGGTTTTTAACCATTTTGTAAATTTATTCCAAGAACTCTTTCCATTTGAGATGATAACCTTTATTGATTATCATTTGACAAAAAAAAAAGAAAAAAAGATAAGATCTCATATTCCACCGTATGGTTTAATCCAAGAAAGTGAAAACTTTTACCACTGTAAGCTACTTTTAACCCTTCCGACCCGACTGCTTACTTCTGTTCTTTTACCTTATGTTTTTACATATAAAACGCACAACACAATCTGATCAAACAATTCTACATATGCTATGGAATGATGAGCCTAACGAATACAGCTAGGCTTATAACTTTGATTTAAAACCAAGACTAACCCAAGACACATTTACTCCTTTGAGTTTGCGATTAGGGTGAGACAAGGAATGAAAATACCAACAAAATAAATACCCACGGCGGGGCAGTGGTTGACTCATAACAAAAGCAAACACAACCTAACTTTGCTCCTCGACCATCGGGTATAACCTGACTTGAGTAGGGGCTTGATACCAATCACTCCCTGACAGTTTTGTGACAGCATAGCACGCACAAGCAAATAAATCAACCCTCGTCGATGTGGGTTTCATCTCAGTCGAACAAAAGAAACACAATTAGCAAGAGAATAAGCCGATAAGCCAACTGAAAATGGCACTTCCAAATCCGAGCCTAAATCATAATTAGATTTTTAGGTTTATCATTAATCATTAGCCACACAATAACATCAACAAATAATAGCTACTCGATTCACATAACTCAAAACAAGATTTACATCTAAGAGTATCCATAAAATCATCAAGATTATAACAACAACTTTCGAATGGAGATAAAATCAAGAAACCTTACAATAACCTGAGAGTTGATTGACAGGAGACCACAAGGAAAAACCAAATACAATAGACCCAATCCGATTCAATCAGGAAACACCACCACTGATTACCCTTTGATTTTTGAATGAAGCTTTTGAGATGTGGCTTACATGTGGATCGGTTGGTAATTAAAAAGAAGGAAAACAAGAAGGGTTGACTCATCCTTTCTTTGCTTCGATCTTGTGAGGTAGCAATCTTTAGTAAAGTTCACTGTCCCTCCTCATATTTAAGTAAGTCTCGGGATATAGTTTGGGGAGGGGAGAAAGAAGATAGTGACCTAGCCGTTTGGTTGTCTGGATCTTTGGACGCATCAAGAATAAAAGGTGAAAGAGATTGATCTTGTTATGTCTTCTTCTTTGCTTTTGAGTTTGACTTAGAAGGATACGTATATACCTAGGTGATGATGTTGATGCATAGGTCTTGGATGGAGATGGATCTGGGATGCGTTGGAGATGAAGCCAGGAAGAAGATAAAAGAAGTACAGATATGTGGGGCGGTTATATCAAGGGGAAGAGATAAGGAAATAAGAAATATAGGTCTTGTTTTATTATGATAAGATGTAGTTTGTGTACCCCGTGTCCCATTGAGCTGAGGTGTAATCGTGTTTCCCCGGTTTGGTATAAATGCGGAAAATATAATTCTGGAGACGTTTTTTATAAAACTGGTATAAAAGCAATATTTATTGACTCTGAAAATAAATCATAAAATTAAACCGTTACTAATGTGGTGTCGGTACGTGTGTGGTATCGTTTTTAAGGAAAAACGAGATAACCTCTTGTTTTTATTACGTTGGAGTCTGTAAATGTCAGGAAGTGGAAAATTCACTTTTTCTGATAAAGTCAAATAGTTTTGTAAGTTACTGTATGCTACAGTGTGAGGGTTTCCATCCCGAAATAGTTATGCAAGCTCATGAATGCTTAATTTATCAGCTAGGTAATAATAAATTAACATTTATTATTAAAATATTAGTGGGAAAATTACCGTTTGTCACAAGGTAGGTGGTAATGAGCAGGGGGTAAGGGTAAAGGTGATATAGGAGCTCTGTCAACTGGTGTATATGATACTGGTGTAGGTGATCTAGTGGATGGAGTAGGTGATACAGGTGCATGCTCAGGTATCTCTGGTAAGGGATCGGGTATGTGAACTGGGGATGCTGGTACTAACATAATACCCTGCAATTGGCATATGAGGTCAAATTTAGTAAAAAGTTTATATAAATATTCTTTTATATAAAGAAATGGTGATCGAAAGTAAATCAAGTATATATACACTTATATAAACAAGTGTAATAGTGTATAGAATAAATGTTCAAAAAGTGTAAGCACATGGAGAGTTTAAGGCAATGCAAAGTAAAGTAGTTAAAATATAAAAAGCGGTTATAGTCTAGGTCTAAAAATGCGACCTGGTTCTCTATAACCATGGCTCTGGTACCAATCTGTAACACCCTCAAAATATCGCAGCGGAATGTAATATTATTGGGGTGCTACTTATTAGTACAACAGTCATAATCATAGAAAACGACTCATTCAATCAAAATAAAACATCAGAGTTACAAGAGGTCCCAAGCAGTTTTAGGTACACAACACGCCAAACATAAAAGTTTTTAAAAGTTTATCGAATGATATCAAAATGCAAGCCTTCAAAATATTCTCCGTGCGACTTCATGCTAGCCAAATACCTTAAGGACCTGAGATAAAACATGCTAAAAAGTCAACACAAAGGTTGAGTGAAATTCACAGGTTTATAAATAATTAATGGACTACAAGATTTCAGAGTTAAAGTAATAATTGTAACGAATACAATTATGGGTAAATAGTAAATATTGCACTAAGCTCACGAACTCAAACATTAACTAATATCATAGAATAATATTAATAATGCCCTAAAAGATAATTTGTCATATTACCTAATTTCTCAATATTATGTGTCCGTTTGACCTACAATTATCAAGTGAGCACTACTCACCCGGACAGGCTCGTCAAGCCCAATATGCATATTCATAATATTAGCGTTTACTCAGTTTGTAATTAATAGTTCATGATGTTAGGGACTTATTTCTGGCAACAAAGGTACCTAGGCAATAATACTTTCTGGTAAGCATACAGTTTAAATCACTTGTGTCCAAATTGTAAAATAGCATGTATCTCCCCCAATGAGTTTATAAACAGTTTAAAGAGTTTAAGTGGGGCTATGAACTCACCGTAAAAAAAGTGAATATCAAGATGTAAGTAGAGTGACAGGTAAACCGAGAGGTCCTATGAGCAACCTAGACATAATATGTTGCGTCTTAGGTTTTTAAAATAATAGAATATGGATGCAAGAAAGTTTTATATATTTATTATATCAATCATGCAATTGTACATAGAGTTTTTAAGGTTTATAAAGTGACAGGGACTAAAATTGACAATTTAGGAAAGTGTTACGAGCCCTAATATATAAGTTGTTCGAGGTTTGGGTTTTATGATATTTTATAGTCCAAAAATCCTATTGTGTCGATATGTGGTTAGATTGTCCAAAAATGAGTTATCGGGTTTATTCCTGAAAGTGGGTCCTACCACTTCGGGTAAGTGTAAAATAAATTAGTAAGTGTTTGTAGAAGTTTATAATTTTAAAATTTTAAGTTACAAAATAATTATATTAGTTTTTATCATTCATAGTGGGTATAGATGTTATAAAAATATTTTTGACCATTTTTATGTAAACTTTAACATGTTACAAGATTTTTAAGTTAGGTGCGAGTTTTGATAAAAAGCCGGTATTTAATATTGAAAATTCCGTTTCTCCTAAACCGTAAGGAGTTATACTTCAAATTTTATATTCTGTATCGTATAAATAGTCCCCCTAAATCTTGTGTGTAAAATTACAACTCCTAATTCTGAGTCATGGGTCGTGTAGTTCTCTTCGTGAGTCTTGAGTTATCGAGAGGCATAAGCTATAAACTTCTTCCTCTGCATCAATACAACACCTAATCCTTAATGCGAAGGGTCTTGCTAAATTATAAAGTCTTTGGTTCCTTCTGGAAGGGTAAAATGTGTGCACCACAAAGCTTCTACTTTAATGGTTAAAAGGCTTCTTGTTCTTTATGAACAACACCGGAGTTTTCTGTGGTGATGAACTTCGTCAAATAAACCCTTTATTTGAAAGTTCTTGCAGTTGATCGGATAATGTTCGCATGATACGTAAATAGTCATACATATGATGAGGTCAAATTTTTCTAAATTTGGTCGGTATTAAATCAGTATCGAACGGGTGGTCTACTAAATTAAGGGCGCAGCCTCGTAAAACATTGTCAGTGCTAACTATTTCCTTTCAGCTAATACTTGGTGTTTAAAATGGTTGGTGTGATGAAATCCAATCTTCAGTTTGATATATAGAATACAGTTGATATAAACATGGTATGGTTGTGGTAAGAGTCTACTTAGTTTATGTGCTTACTAATACATATGCCTGTGACATGAACTTGTTGATACGCACACCAAAATTTTCTTTTTAGGGATATAGTGAAAGATCGTTTTTAACATGGTTTATAGGTAACTACTCACAGCATAACATAATCTTTCCTGAATTAGACATAGGTGATCAGGCTATGTATAATTGAGGCTTAATGATGCAATGCTCGGCTTAGTCGATTAATTTTTATGGTCCTTAAAGTTAATTAGTATTAATCGTATTGTTTATAAGTTGGTATTCCAAATAGTTGATATTGTAGCGAAATAGTTCATATGATTATGTCAAAGTAGTTTATAGGAGAATGGCAAAATGATTTTATGATAATAGAACAGTTTATGAGGTAGTAGCAATTTAGCATATTAGTTTATAAAATAGTGGTAGAGTAGTCTGTAAGAAAGTAACAAAAATAGTTTATGGGATGGTGATAAACAACTTATAAGATAATAGCGAAATGGTTTATAAGGGGGTAGTAAAATAGTTTTACAATGAAATGTCAAAATGATTTGTAAGGTGGTAACAAAACAAATTTATATGGTACTTAGCCAAATAGTTTATGCGATAGTAGTAAATCAGGTTAGTAGTTTATAAGGTAATAGTAAAGTAATTCATATGAGGGTAGTAAACCGGTTTATAATATGGTGACAAAATAGTTTAAAAGTTAATAACAACACTGTTTATAAAATGGTAGTGAAATAGAAAGTGTAACGAACGGAAATTGTCACAACATGTTGATAATAAAATGGTAGATAACCATAAGTCAAGTGAATTCCACGAAAAGTACTAGTGTTATTCCCTTATGGGATACAACCTAAGAGGGCCTAGGTTTAGGTCTTATTATGCAAGGCAGGAGAATTCCTTCTCTAAACATCATCATTTCGTAACGTCTTTATTAGCTTTGGTGGGATTTTCCTTCTTTATTCTGGTTCTTCAGTGCTGGACATCCTTTCGTGTAGTGCCCTCTTACTCCACACCCAAAACAGGTTACTACTGGTTGTAAGTTGCTTCCAATAGTAGTGCCTTTTCCTCTGCAGTCTTTAGTTTGATGTCCCATCTTCTGGCAATTTCTGCACCTAACAGTGTAAGGGCCTGTGTGATGCAGCTTGCATCGATTGCACAGTGGTTTGTTCCCAGCATAACCCCTCTTGTCACTTGGTCCAGTAGTATAAGTCCCGACCATTTCTTGCCTCATGTTTTGTTGTTGGTCAAAATCTCCTCTATGATTACTTTCCCATTTCCTCTTGTTGTTGCTGTGGTTTTGGTTGTCGTTGTTGATACCTCGAGCAATCCTAGTTCGCACAACTTGGTGTATTTCATTATGTACCATACGGATGGCTTCATGCATAGAAACAGGCTTGGATAAGGCGACATTCTTTTGAATTTCCGGGGAGAGTCCCTGGATATACATTTCGAGTTTCTCGTGCTCGGGTTCCGTCATAGGAGGGTATAGTAGTGCCAGCTCATAAAAGCGAGTGTTGTACTTGATGACATCATCTCCTTTCATAGTCAATTCCCAAATTTCTTGTTCCATTGCCCGCAATTCGCTCTTCGAATAGTATTCTGCAATCATCATCTTTCTCAATTCATCCCAAGGGGTTGAGTAGGCGATATCGACTCCTACCGACTGAACATAGGCGTTCCACCATGTCAGGGCACGTCCCTGAAATGTGCAAGTAGCAAACTTGACTCTATTTTCCTCGGAGCAGTTTCCACATCGAAGTATTGATTCCACATCTTCAAACCATTTGCACATTCCCACCGCGCCTTCATTTCCACTGAAGGTGTGGCGCTTACAGCTCATAAATTCCTTGTAAAAGCAACCATGGGTTGTGGGCTCCATTCTGACTGTATTTCCACTGACTTCATAGGCAGCAATCGTCTCTGCAACTTGTTGGGCTATGAGTTGCTCTATATCAGTTTCGTTTCTCTTCTTTGGCGGCATGGTTCTATCAATCATTACAAGTGTACAACACAATGAGTATTTGATCAATGTAAAAGAACCATACACAATAATATAAACAACCATAACAACGTAGAATAACATTCCAAGATAGCAAAAGTCATCATAATACAAAGTAGATTAAACACTTTTTGCATCGTTTCACAAAATGTGAAGTACAAGTACAAAAGATAGCATCGTTTCCACTAACTGAGACTCTCAGTTTAGTAATATAATGAACAGAAAGCTACATAAGAAATCTAGTCTAGTGTGGACCATCTGGTGGTCCTGGCTGCCCTACTGATCGCTGCTCTAGTGCGGCGATATGGTCCTTCATCTGGTGAAATAAAGTTAATAGGCTAGGTCCTTCCTCTGAATCTCGTATCAATCGGTTGTCCAAACCGATCATCACAAGCCCCATGTTCCGTAACATACTACGGATGTGCTGAAACCCCTGCTGAATAGTCTCAACACCTGATCGTAGCTCACTAACCTCGACCCTCAATGCCTCTTCCTGATCGGGTGAATAGCTATCCACGATACTCTGTATGCCAGTAACCCTAGTCTGAATCCCATCCAACTCCCTCCTGAGGTCGCTAACTCTGCCATCAGTGGCAGTCTCCTGCTCCTGTAGGTGTACAATGGCAGTACTGTCCAAACCTAAATCCTGTGCCATCTGCCCCATATCTCGGCGAACATCTCGTGCCCATGCACGAATCTCCTCATAGTGGAGTATCATGAATCCCAAGTCTCTCTTAATGTCCTCTCGTGCCCCCAATCCAACTCGGGCACAGTAAAACTCCTCTACCCTCCTCAGTAAGTAGAGAATCTCCTGGTCATGAAGCTCTAATCTGTCAGTCACTCTGGTAGCAGGGCATACTGTAGAAGGTGGTTCGCTAGGAACAGCTGTGGAAGTACCTCCAACCTTGAATGTACTCTGGACTCGGCTACTTTGATGGTGAATAACTGGCGTAGTAGCTGGAGTGGAAGCTCTAGTCATCTTGTCCGAATCAAAGTCGTCCAAATCTAAGTCTCTGGTCAAGGGTGCATATACAAAGCAAAACCTCTTACGAGGTGGTATCAGTCTGTCTCTGGCTAGAGAGGCCAGTAGGCCTGGAGAAAGGGTTCTAGGCTTCCTAACACTAATCCGGGCTGAGCGGGGAGGAACAATGTCTCGGTAATAGGGTATTATAAGTGGGGGTAGGTGGTAATGAGCAGGGGGTAAGGGTAAAGGTGATATAGGAGCTCTGTTAGCTTTTTTATATGATACTGGTGTAGGTGATCTCGTAGATGGAGTAGGTGAAACAGGTGCATGCCCAGGTATCTCTAGTAAGGGATCGGGTATGTGAACTGGGGAAGCTGGTACTGACATAATGCCCTGCAATTGGCATATGAGGTCAAAATTAGTAAAAAGTTTATATAAATATTCTTTTATGCAAAGAAATGGTGATCGAAAGTAAATCAAGTATATATACACTTATATAAACAAGTGTAATAGTGTATAGAATAAATGTTCGAAAAGTGTAAGCACACGGAGAGTGTAAGGCAATGCAAAGTAAAGTAGTTAAAATATAAAAAGCGGTTATAGTCTAGGTACCAATCTGGTTCTCTATAACCATGGCTCTGGTACCAATCTGTAACACCCTCAAAATATCGCAACGGAATGCAATATCATTGGGGTGCTACTTATTAGTACAACAATTATAATCATAGAAAACGACTCTAAATGAGACGTTTTTAAAAGTTTATCATTCGATCAAAATAAAACATCAGAGTTACAAGAGGTCCCAAGCAGTTTTAGGTACATAACACGTCAAACATAAAAGTTTTTAAAAGTTTATCGAATAATATCAAAATGCAAGCCTTCAAAATATTCTCCGTGTGACTTCATGCTAGCCAAATATCTTAAGGACCTGAGATAAAACATGCTAAAAAGTCAACACAAAGGTTGAGTGAAATTCACAGGTTTATAAATAATTATTAGACTACAAGATTTCAGAGTTAAAGTAATAATTGTAACGAATACAATTATGGGTAAATAGTAAATATTGCACTAAGCTCACGAACTCAAACGTTAACTAATATCGTAGAATGATATTAATAATGCCCTAAAAGGTAATTTGCCATATTACCTAATTTCTCAATATTATGTGTCCGTTTGACCTACAGTTATCAAGTAAGCGCTACTCACCCGGACAGGCTCGTCAAGCCAATATGCATATTCATAATATTAGCGTTTACACAGTTTGTAATTAATGGTTCATGATGTTAGGGACTTATTTCTGGCAACAAAGGTACCTAGGCAATAATACTTTCTGGTAAGCATACAGTTTAAAGCACTTGTGTCCAAATTGTAAAATAACATGTATCTCCCCCAATGGGTTTATAAACAGTTTAAAGAGTTTAAGTGGGGCTATGAACTCACCGTAACAAAAGTTAATATCAAGATGTAAGTAGAGTGACAGGTAAACCGAGAGGTCCTACGAGCAACCTAGACATAATATGTTGCGTCTTAGGTTTTTAAAATAATAGAATATGGATGCAAGAAAGTTTTATATATTTATTATATCAATCATGCAATTGTACATAGAGTTTTTAAGGTTTATAAAGTGACAAGGACTCAAATTGACAAGTTAGGAAAGTGTTACGAGGCCTAATATATAAGTTGTCCGAGCTTCGGGTTTTACGATATTTTATGGTCCAAAAATCCTATTGTGTCGATATGTGGTTAGATTGTGAAAAAAATGAGTTATCGGGTTTATTCTTGAAAGTGGGTCCTACCACTTCGGATAAGTGTAAAATAAGTTAATAAGTGTTTGTAGAAGTTTATAATTTAAAAAATTTTAAGTTACAAAATAATTATATTAGTTTTTATCATTCATAATGGGTATAGATGTTATAAAAATATTTTTGACCATTTTTATGTAAACTTTAACAAGTTATAAGATTTTTAAGTTAGGAGCGGTTTTTGATAAAAAGTCGGTATATAATATTGAAAATTCCGTTTCTCCTAAACCGTAAGGAGTTATAATTCAAATTTTATATTCCCGAAAAGGTATTTAAGTCTACTAATCAGATTTGTGGGTCTCACTGCTCTGAAAATTATATAACTTAAGTGAAATTACCATTTTACCCTAATATGTCAAGTCTGATCGGGACATCACCTAACAGTCCCACCGTTTTTGCGATAAGTTGAGTTTCGTAACTTCTTTTTATGCCGGGTTTTCGGCTACGTTCAAGTTAATGTGGTACCTACAACTTTTATGGTTTGTGCAATAGAGGGTTCCATACAAATTTTCATACTTTTTAGCCATTCAAATCTGGTGTGCGTTTTTTGACGACCTTTGCAGTTTATTTTCTAATTAATTCATCGGGTATCGTCTCACGACCCCCCACCCGGAAAATCGACGCTAAGAGATAGATATACAGGCTTATATTTTTTCCTAAGTCTCAAAGTGTACTGATTAAGTGCAGTAATTACGAAAACAGTCCCTGGTCCAAATGGTCTTTGCAAACTTAGTCCCAATCATAGTTTTAGGTATTTTAAGCAATATACAATGCATAAATTAATACAACAAGCATATAAAACATGAAAAATACATGAAATGAAATACAGATCAGTAGTGAAATGGAAATTATTGTGTGGTTTCTTACAAGGATGAAGTGAAAAACACAAGGAATCAAAGACAAGAACCCTAGATTGCAACCACCACAACAACCCAAGCTTCCAAGTTTTGTCACAAGTTTTGTGAACACTAGATCAAGACACTAAAACTCT
This sequence comes from Artemisia tridentata subsp. tridentata, assembly GCA_021014915.2. Classification (NCBI taxonomy): domain Eukaryota; kingdom Viridiplantae; phylum Streptophyta; class Magnoliopsida; order Asterales; family Asteraceae; genus Artemisia; species Artemisia tridentata. Next base: position 287,152,826 of record CP139506.1, read on the forward strand.
TTCAAAAACTTCTATAAGACACTTGATAACTTCTTAAATATAGCTCTTGGATGGATGAAATTTGATCAAGGACAATTAATGGGACCTAGATATTCATTTCTTGTATAAATTTTTGGTTAAAAATCAAAGTATGGAGGGTGTTTGTGTGCTAAATCCCGCGACAACAATGAGGAAGGGAGGAAGAAATGAGCTAGTTTTGAGATCCAATTTTAAGTGGTATAAGGTTTTGTGGTTTTGTAGAAATGGTATTAGGAGATAATGGGGAACAATGTAGGAAGAAAATTTACAAGTGTCAAGAGACACATTGCAAAAATTGACCACCTCATGCGGAGGTGGTGTGATTTTGTTAATTTTTGTGTCATTTTGTTTAGGAGGTACCGTTTAGTGTATAGTTTGATCCCGGTAATTGCAAACGTGATGTTTTTAAGACGCGAAACTTAAAACTGGGTAACGTAAAAATATAAAACTTACAAAAATGTTAAAACTTGACAACAAAACCTAATTTTTTATATTTTGGGCGACCCTTGAGCTTGTTGGATGATTACTTGATGTTTAAAGATTGAAAACGCGCAAAACGTAAAATGTGCAAAGTTTAAATAAAAGTGCAAAAGTAAAAATGGGATATTTAAATTGTGATTGTAAGAAACCAAAATGCATAAAAATAGTTATACTGAGTATTGTCAGGTGTCGGCTAGAGTTAAATGTACGTTTAACGACGTACATGGAATAATCTATCCAGTTACTCGCAAAAATGAATTTACTTAAAATAAAAATATTAAGTAAACTTAAAATTATTAAATATTGACCTCAAAATTGTGAATTGTTACATGTCGCAACCACACAATGTTACACAACATACCCTATACTAATACAAAAGATAAATAGAAGTCCCTGCACTAATGATTTACACTTTTTGTGTTCCAACAATCTCCCCCTAAGGGTAGATCATTCGGGTCTTTTATTTATGGGCTTCTTGTCAGGCCAACTTCGACATCCGATTCTTTGTTCCATTCGTCTCCATGTTGCTCGAAGTGTAAGCCTTTCTCTTATCACGTTCACAACTCTTATCAACATACGATGATTGCTTGCAGTCATCTCTATCTGCAGTCTCTCCACCTTCCTCTTTATTCGCTTAAGTTTCTTAAGAATCCGTAGCAGAGTACTGGAAGAAAACTTGGCTACTTCGACGACTCTAAACAATCTCTTTTGCTTTTTGTCGGTCACATACATCAGACATAGTCCAAGGCCTGGTCTTGTGAAGCATGTCCAGCTCTTGACTTTCTGAATACCAATACAAGCTAACATCGGAGGAGTCAGGTTGATCTTCCTCTGATAGCTTTCAATCCCCATCTGGAAGTCTTCGATGTGAGCTACTACAACATAAGCCTTCATGAAGATCAATAATGATTCAATCACGTCTTGGTCAATGGCTTTCTTGTTGAAGCAGTCTCTCCTTCTTTTTAGAATATCTTCAAGATCACGAGGATGAAGATTGATGTAGTCAGCTTCGGTGAAGTGGTAGTGTTGATTATCTGTCCTAAAAATGTGATATTCAACTGATCCATGAGAAGATTGATAATCTGAGCTAACTTCGACGTATCTGAGGATTATGTGTTTCGAGTAGACTTCTTCACAAAGCTTGCGTCTGAGCTGCCTTAGTCGATAGAATCCCCTTGATCTTTCATTAACATTTTTGATCCCCATATATGCGTCTATGTTGTACTTCTCTGGACTTACTTCCTCATCATTGAAGATGTCTGCAAATCTTTCTTCTTCCATGAACGGATCTGGAATTTCTTCATAGGTTGCAACTTCCTTGGTAGATGGTTGGTATTTGTTTGGATCGTTAAGCATGTATAAGAGATCATCATTGAAGTACGGAACTAAAGGAGCGGTGTCAGATCTTTGATAGAACTTATGCACGTCATCATCAATTAAGTTCTTGGATCGTTTTGAGCCTTAGGGTTTAACAATAACAATTAACAAATATGCACAGCGGAATAGAACAAAACAATTGTTATTGACACAAAGTTTTACCAAACACCATCACCTCCAAATTCTATTCGATCACAATAGAACGGTTACACTAAACTTGTAACAGGATCAAAGACACCTTTGATCTTGGAGGCTACGAACAACTTACAAACCCTAGGCGTTTACAAACCTACACGCCTAGATTACACACACACACACCTTTAATCTACATTGTGGAAGACTTAATGTAAAACCTGTACCTCTAATCCTCTTTATATAATAGAGGATTAGGGTTTACAAAAGAATAAAACTAAAATAATAAAAGATTACTACGAATCTTTTCTTTCTTTACAAGTTTCTTCCTTTGTCATATTAAGTCCTTCATGTTTCATTCTTTATGTTTTGTATCATCAAATCTTAGACCCAACAATCTTCCCCTATTTGATGATGACAAAACAAACACCGTCTTGTACGAACTTCCCTAGACGAAGTAGCAGAAGTTGAGATAATTAAATCTCACCATGAATGAAACAATCTTGTCTTCCTTGTCTTCCCCTTAAGCCATGTCATGCCACCACCACATCTCTTCCCCTTTTTGTTATCAACAAATAGGGTACGTATGAAAATATGATCTTGACCACCACTAACCAATATCACAAACTTCCAATCCAAGTCGTCCAATGTTTCAAATTACCCTCCATGAAGCTCAAATACGAATAATGAATCCAAAACAATAGAAAACTCCAACTAGCAGTAGTAACAATGATCAACAGTAGCAAAAATCAAACACTTCCCCTCGAGTGATGCATGTACATAAAATGATTCTTCAAATCGGTAGGCTTTATGTATTGTTGAAGAAAAATAATCATTACCAATTTGATGTTGAAGTAGAAGAAACCAACCTTGTGTCCTATGCCTTGTACTAAATACGACTTCGAACGTATACTTAACGTATAGGGAGACCGCAATCTCTTGACAATAATCACTGAGCACAATAACGTAACTCCTTCAAGTGTTTTGTCAATTCGTAGTCACCTGAATGAACAAACAAGTTACCTTTAAAGTGTAACACCCACCTCAAGATATAATAAGACACAACCTTGATAAATTCCACCGCATCATCAAAGAAGCAACAAACACTTCTCTTCTCCAATAAGAAAATTAAAGCGAGCCTTTTAAAACCTTTAAGAACAAAAACCAAAAACAATCTTCTTCGTGTGTGTGAACTTCCCCTGTGTGTGTGTAAACCAATAACCATACTTACTTCCCCTCACTGCTCGTAAATAATGCAACTATCAATCATGTAAACCCAGCAATAACGTAACAGCAGAGAGTAAGTCCAACAGCAGAGTCAATATGCGTAACAGCAGAGTAAATTCACATCGAGCAGCAGAGTCATATAACAATCAGCAGAGTTATATAACAAAACAGCAGAGTGAAATAACATATCAGCAGAGTATAAAATATGCAGCAGCAGAGTAAATCCATACGAGCAGCACATTAACCAACTGCATCCCACTATCTGATAAATTAATGTGATCCCAAATAACCAATAAACTGCAAAATGCCAAATTATTCTCGTACATCCACTGACACCAACTTCATTCAATTGCTTCTCTGACCCACGTTGAATTATGAACAATATAATGATCATTGGCCAATATAATAATAAGACTTGCAGCAAACGACAAAGAATTTACCACTAATCTCTTTATACACGGATAAAACTTGGACCAATCAGTACCCGATAATAAATATGAGCCAATTCAATTAAAGCCAACATACCGACCAATGTGATGAATTCTTTATTGTGCAAAAGACGACAAACCAAATCAATGATGCACCGACCAATTAATACGCCACAGCCAATCATCATCGACCAGTTAAATTTAATCAGTACGAGAATAATTAATTTAAACGTTACCGATTATTTGCTTTCTTCAAGTCTGCACTTTTTCAACGAATCAGCTGTTCATCGACAAAACTAAAACTTTGTGAATCCCTAGGTAACGAGCTCCCCAAGCTCTGATACCACCTGATAGAACTTATGCACGCCATCATCAATTAAGTTCTTGGATCGTTTTGAGCCTTAGGGTTTAACAATAACAATTAACAAATATGCACAGCGGAATAGAACAAAACAATTGTTATTGACACAAAGTTTTACCAAACACCATCACCTCCAAATTCTATTCGATCACAATAGAACGGTTACACTAAACTTGTAACAGGATCAAAGACACCTTTGATCTTGGAGGCTACGAACAACTTACAAACCCTAGGCGTTTACAAACCTACACGCCTAGGTTACACACACACACCCCTTTAATCTACATTGTGGAAGACTTAATGTAAAACCTGTACCTCTAATCCTCTTTATATAATAGAGGATTAGGGTTTACAAAAGAATAAAACTAAAATAATAAAAGATTACTACGAATCTTTTCTTTCTTTACAAGTTTCTTCCTTTGTCATATTAAGTCCTTCATGTTTCATTCTTTATGTTTTGTATCATCAAATCTTTAGACCCAACAATCTTGGAACTTTAGGGATTTGTTTCCATAGTGGAGGGCATTCTCTTCTTCTTTGTCCAGTAACTTCTCTTTCAAATGTTGAAGAAGTAGAAGCACCGAGAGCTTTAGCTACCTCTTGATCGATTAGTCTTGTATTTAGATCTCTGTCGCTTTTAAAATTGTAGATTACCGAATCATAGATACCTTCTACTCTCTGTTCCATTGGATCATCTTCCCCGATATTCAATCCAAATCTTTTATGTAGATTAGAGAATAATCTGTCAAGTGTTGTTGTTGTAGGATCTTCAGTTTGTTCATCCGTGTGTAGTGGATCCTTCAACACGTCATCAAACACATCATCATCATCTATATCCGAAGCATCAAATCCTCCGAGCCCTGGAGGTATATCTCCTTCCTGATATGTCATGTCGGTCCATATGTCTTTATCAACATCTACACCTTCCTTGTTAGTTTTATCCCCAACAACTTCATCGTCCATTTTCACGTCTTCATATTCGTCCGTTTGTTGTTGTGAACTGGATCTGTGTTGTTGTTGTTGTTGTTGTTGTTGTTGTTGTTGAGGTGATGCTTGTTTTTGTGTTGAGAAGGTTGTAGTTGTTGTGGTTCTTTGTCTTTTAGCGCCTATCTCCCCCTCAGGATCATCCTGACCGCGCTTACGTGACTGTGGATGACATGTGGTTTCCAACACGACTACCCGTGTTGACAATTTCTTGATTAGCTTGATTGCCTCAAAATTATTTTTCTTGATTTCCTTCTCGAGGTCTTGAAGTTGATTGTCAGCTTGAGTTGTTGTCGGTGGTCCAGCTTCGGGTTCCAGTAATCCATTGTATATGTTGGGGGTGAGCTTTTTGTAGTGAATCATCATTCAAAAACTTATCTAATATTATTTCTGAGAGACGGTCCAATGATAGAGTTTTTGTTGATGGCGATGATCCAGCTTGAGATTCACATTGTCGTTGAGCTGTGAATCTTGTTTCCATGTCGGCTCTTAGCTTCCCCATAACTTCATTGAAGTGTGTTGTTGTTACAAATAGAACTGGTTCAGCTCGTATTCTCTGAAAGAGAGTGGATGTAGATGTTGTCGGGATATGTTTTAAATTTGTTGTTGTTGATGATGGTTGTTGTGATGTGTGAGTTGTGAATGGGGTTGTTGTTTAACGAAGCAAAAAGTGTACCGCTTTTAGGGGGTCATTTAAGCCCTAAATCGTGTTTATTTGATCAAATATTGCCCTAAATCGTTCCTTTTGTCATTTTAGGTACTTTGGAGAAGAAATCTGGAAAAGGAAGCATTTTGGACATTTTTGGAGCATAAAAGTGAAGAAAACGACAAAGTCTCAAAATCTGCTGGAATAGTACCTTTGACAGCGTCAAGCCCAAGCCTGACAGCGTCAAGCCTTGATAGGCCAGAACGTATTTTTGGAGTTTAAAGGGAGACGGCGTCAAGAAGGCCATCAAGAAACCCTAACCGCGGTGAGGTGACGGCGTCAGCTCTATAACGTGACGCCGTCAGATCTGATTTTCTATATATATTCTCATAATTTTTAGTCATTAGTGTGCAACTTTGTGAGGAGAAACCCTAAGACGATTTTTCTGCTACTTTTAAGGGTTTTATACCCTTGGATCTCCCATGTTCAATTGAAGATAAGTAATCAATTAATCATTCAATATGTCTATGTGTTGTTTGATTATATCTTGTTCTTGTCTTTTATTTAACATGCTAGGCTAGATTTATCTTGTGTTTGCTTAGATCTAATGAAACCTAACTATTGATTATTGGTTGTTGGTGTGTTATTAATTGTATTGGATGATTGTTTATCGATGTTAGGCTTAAGAAAACTGGCTAACCTCCTATACGGTAACTTGCTTGAACGTCTTAAGAAACATGAACCAATGCGTACTAAGGTTATTATGGTTGTATTTAATGCATGAGCGAATTCTAGTGATCCCATGTTAGGAGCTTCTTAACCGGCTCGACATAGGAGTGAAGTAGGAGCTTATAGAGTTGGGGAAGTACGTACGCCACCCCACGATTGGTATTAAGGAATACACCCGTCATCCATGCAATTAATACACACTAATCAACCGGTAAAAGATAGTTAGGGAGTAAGGAAATCTAAGTAAACACATTTCTCTCCATATAAGTTCCACAACCTTTTTATTTTCAGTTATTTTATTTTGTTTGCAATTGTAGTTATTTGGGTTAGTTGACTAGCAACTAATTCCGCCCACTCCTTCAAACCCGAGATTTTACTTGCTTTCATAAAAATATAAAATACAAAAAGAATCTTCCCTCACCCTTAGACCTATTAGAGTAGTTTTTCAATCCTAACGACACTATTCCCCTAGAGAACGATCAATCCCCCGGTACTTGCCACTACACTATACTACATCGGTCAGGTACACTGCCTGGTGGGGGTTGCAAGCCTCTTGAGATCCCTCGAGAGGTAAAACCTGTTGTAAGGTTACAAAACCACGCATCATTGTTGTTGTGGGTATTGTGTGTGGTGTTGTTGTAGTTGTTGTTGTTGTTGTCGGGATTCCTTGGGTGGTACCGGGATGAGTGAGCTGGTGTTGCTCGGTGGACCAAGACCTACTGGTTTCAATCTTCGCCTTCATCCTAAGCTCCGGTCTATGTGTGTCATCTCCATCCCCCTTATCATCTCCATCATCGTCAACATGATGAGTATCACTAAACCTATACTCCTCACTATCCTTATCCTCCTTAGAAGGTTCACTTTTCTCCTTATCCTCCCCCACATCATCTTCACCTATGTTTGTTTTCCTAGACTCATTAGTTTCTGGCTCGATGAGTGTTTCCTTATCATCATCGTCTTCGTTTTGTAGTTGCCTAAGCTTACTCCCCGGCTTAGTGCGTTTTCTTGTTGTTGTATTCTTGCGCGTCCTAGGGGTTCCTACTTTGGCGAAAGGAATGTACAACATTTTTCTAAATATGAGGTCAAAATTAGTAAAAAGTTTATATAAATATTCTTTTATATAAAGAAATGGTGATCGAAAGTAAATCAAGTATATATACACTTATATAAACAAGTGTAATAGTGTATAGAATAAATGTTCGAAAAGTGTAAGCACACGGAGAGTGTAAGGCAATGCAAAGTAAAGTAGTTAAAATATAAAAAGCGGTTATAGTCTAGGTACCAATCTGGTTCTCTATAACCATGGTCTGGTACCAATCTGTAACACCCTCAAAATATCGCAGCGGAATGCAATATCATTGGGGTGCTACTTATTAGTACAACAGTCATAATCATAGAAAACGACTCTAAATGAGACGTTTTTAAAAGTTTATCATTCGATCATAATAAAACATCAGAGTTACAAGAGGTCCCAAGCAGTTTTAGGTACATAACACGTCAAACATAAAAGTTTTTAAAAGTTTATCGAATAATATCAAAATGCAAGCCTTCAAAATATTCTCCGTGTGACTTCATGCTAGCCAAATATTTTAAGGACCTGAGATAAAATATGCTAAAAAGTCAACACAAAGGTTGAGTGAAATTCACAGGTTTATAAATAATTATTAGACTACAAGATTTCAGTGTTAAAGTAATAATTGTAACGAATACAATTATGGGCAAATTGTAAATATTGCACTAAGCTCACGAACTCAAACGTGAACTAATATCATAGAATGCTATTAATAATGCCCTAAAAGGTAATTTGCCATATTACCTAATTTCTCAATATTATGTGTCCGTTTGACCTACAGTTATTAAGTGAGCGCTACTCACCCGGACAGGCTCGTCAAGCCCAATATACATATTCATAATATTAGCGTTTACTCAGTTTGTAATTAATGGTTCATGATGTTAGGGACTTATTTCTGGCAACAAAGGTACCTGTTGGGAATAAAATGTTCAAGTCAAAGAGCCTGCTAGTTGATTTTGAAGAAGATGAAGATGTACTAACAGTACCTTCTGGGTGAGAAGGTACTGCTAGTTGATAAAGGTCCTGCCAAGATTATGATCAAGTTGATAGATATTTGTTTGTAGATATTTATTGAATTATTAGTCTTTGTACAATGTAATACGTAATGTAGAAGTAGTTCAGTCTTCACATTTTTGTGCAGAAGAATATACAGAGTTGTTACATTGGTAGTTGTATTTAATTGTAGGCTAGAATAGTCAAAGTATCTTATTATATTCAACAACTTGACAACTTGTAATAAGGGTACCTTATTCTATAAAAGGTTCCCTTAGTCACCACCTTCGTGCATGCATCTCTTCAACTAATAACCAAAAACAGAACAACCTCTCTAGTAACTTAGTTACTCATTTCACAAATCCTTTTACAATCAAAGATTCAAGATTACTTAGTAATCCTGGTGATAGTTAGATCATCCGTATTATTTCATCAATAATATTGAATCGTTTTGTGTTACTAAAGTTGTGTTCATTGTTCATTATAACTCACGTTTACATACTCATCACCTTTGTGTTCTTTTAAAGTGTGTTATAGTAGATTCCGCATACTACATCACATTCATACATAAATATCCCAAACACATTATTAAGATAAACATCCTGAGTGTTTGTATAATCCTTCACAAGTGGTATCAGAGCTAGGCTGATATTTACAATTTAAAAGAACAATGGATGTTGAACATATTCAAACCAATGTTGCAGCAAAACTTCCATTACTAAAACAAAATGAGTTTGATATGTGGAGACTGAGGGTAGAACAATATTTCCAAGTGCAAGACTATGCACTTTGGGAGATCATTGAAGAAGGAAACTCATTCAAACCTTCAATCACCACCACCACAGTAAACGATGCACTTGTAACATATGTGCAAGTAAACCCATCAAGCGCAGAAGAAAGAATTCAAAAGAGAAATGATCTAAAAGCCAGGAGTATGCTACTGATGACTATTCCAAATGATCAGCTTTTGATCTTCAACAAGTACAAAGATGCTAAAACCCTTTTTGAAGCTATTGTGGCTAGATTTGGTGGAAATGATGCCACCAAGAAAACACAGAAAACTCTCCTCAAACATCAGTTTGAAAACTTTGCAGCCACAACAAATGAGTCTTTGGACAGCATGTTTAATAGACTTCAAAAGCTTTCAAGTCAGTTAGCCATTCATGAAGTGCTAATAACTCAAGAAGACTTAAACTCCAAATTCCTTATGAGTTTACCCTCTGAATGGTCCATGCATGTCATTGTCTGGAAAAACAAACCAGATATTGATCAGATGAGTCTTAATGATCTCTACAACAACTTCAAAATAGTAGAGCATGAAGTAAAGAAGACTACTGGTTCAAGCTCAGGAAATATGGCTTTTGTATCATCTCCAAGCACCTCAAGAGTTGTAGATGAAGAAAAAGATGGCAGAGAAGAAGGTACTGCCAACACAAATTTTGGTACTGCCAGTACTTCCAGCAGTACCAAAACCATTTTAGATGAAACAATTGGGTGTGCCTTCCTGACATCACAACACAATGGGTCCATATTAACTTTTGAAGACTTTCAAGAGATCAATCCTGATGATCTTGAAGAAATGGACATAAAGTGGCAACTTTCACTTCTGAGCATAAGGGCTAAGAAGTTGCTGATGAGGACTGGCAAGAAGATTATCATAGATGGTAATGAGCCTGCTGGGTATGACAAGTCCAAAGTGGAGTGTTACAACTGCCACATGAAGGGTCACTACTCAAGAGAGTGTAGAAGACCAAAGAAGCAGGATGACAAGGGAAGAGGGTTTGAGAACAGGAATAAAGGAAGCTTTGAGAAGAAAGGAAGCTTTGAGAGCAAGAGTAAGGCTGTGGAAGTCACTGAACCCAAAGCAATGGTTGCTATTGATGGGATGGGTTTTGATTGGAGTTTTATGGGTGAAGAGGAGTCAACTTCAGATGAATTGGCTTTAATGGCTTTCTCCACTCCTGAGGTACAAATTACAAAATGTTCTAATACTTGCAAAGTTTTTGAAGAATTACAAACTCTTATAAAACTTTATGATGAACTGAAAGTAGAAGAAATAAAAACCCATCAAGACCTAGTCAATCATAAGTGTGGTATGACTAAACTTGAGAAGCAAATAATCCATTTTAGGGAAAATGAACTCACTTTTTCTGACTCTAAAGCCATTCTTAATAGACAAATATTTTTGAAAGATGCAGAAATAAAAATGTTAAGAACTGAGTGTACTAAAGTGACTTTGGCAAGGGATAATATTCAACTCACAGTTACCACTTTAGAAACTGCTTCTGATTGTACTAGAAGCATAGTTGAATATCAGATGAATAAGAGAATCAAATCAGGAATTGGATACAATACTTGTCCACCTCCTTATAGAGGAATCCCTTGTCCCCCAGGATCAGATCTTGCAGAATCAGGTTTACATGAAATCATCAACAAACCATTAGCTAAACCTGTAGAGAAAAGTGAACCTGTTGAGAGTGCTAAGATTGCTTCACTCTCTAAGGTGCTCACTAATAAGAAATCAGATGTTCTAATCATTGAAGATTGGGTATCTGATGATGATGAAGAAGAGACTGTTTCCATCAAAGGAAACAAAGTAGGACCAATCAGTCCTAAAAGAGTAGAGATTAAGACTAAAGCTAAAGCTGTTCTAAAAACAGTTGAAAGTTGTAAAAAATGTAATAACAAACCTAGAGGTAGCCAAAGAAATTGGAACAATCTTAAGTCACAACAACTAGGTGATAATTTTGTTATGTACAATAAGGCTTGTTATTACTGTGGTAGTTTTAATCATCTTCATGCTTATTGTAACAACTGGGTTTCTGGGAGTAAATCAAAGTCTAAAACAAATGTAACTCACCCCAGAAAAAGTTTTGTTAAGTCTAACACACCAAAAGTTAAACATACTGTTAGACAAAATAAGCCTGCTAATACAAAACCAACTGATAAGGGTGCAAGAAACACTTTCAAATATGCACCAAAAGTTGTGAATAGTCCTATTCAAAAGAAATCTGTGGTCAAAACACAAATTTGGAGACCAAAACCAAAAGGTCCTGCTAGACCAAATGGTACTGCCAAAATTGGTACTGATAGACCCAAGACCACAAAATGGATTAAAAGGGAAAATGCTGTTAAGTCCTCAGCATGTTGGATATGGAAACCACTCCAATCAAAAGGTGCATCAACAATCCTAAAAAGGTTTGATTTCATTGATGCAAGAGGCAAACCCAAGTCTGTCATGGCTTGGGTACCCCAAGGAAACTAATATGTTTATTCATGTGCAGGAACATTCAACTGATATTGGGGATCAAGGATATGTAGATAGTGGATGTTCAAGGCACATGACAGGCAACATGTCTTTTCTCACAGACTTCAAAACATTTGATGGAGGATATGTTACCTTTGGGGGAGGAATAAAAGGAAAGATTACTGGTAAAGGTACTATCAAAACCAGTAAATTAGATTTTGAAAATGTGTACTTTGTGAAAGAACTTCAGTTTAATCTCCTTAGTGTCTCACAAATGTGTGACAAAAAGAACAATGTTCTCTTTACTGACAATGAATGTATGGTTCTTTCTTCTGATTTTAAAATGCCTGATGAAAGTCAGATCCTTCTTGAAATCCCAAAAAGGAACAATATGTACAGTGTTGATTTAAAGAACATTGATCCTAAGGAGAGTTTAACTTGTTTAGTAGCAAAAGCCTCATTGGATGAATCTATGCTTTGGCATAGAAGGCTTGGTCATGTAAACTTTAAAACAATCAATACAATTGCAAAATATGATTTGGTGAGAGGTTTACCCAAAAAGATTTTTCAAAATGACCAAACCTGTGTTGATTGTCTAAAAGGCAAACAACATAGAGCTTCTTGTAAGCCCAAGACCCATAACTCAATTTCTCAGGCTTTATACATGCTTCATATGGATCTTTTTGGTCCTACTAATGTGAGTAGCTTGAATGGTAAAAAATATTGTCTTGTTGTTACTGATGATTGCAACAGATTTTCTTGGGTTTTCTTTTTAAGATCTAAGCATGAAACAAATGAGATTCTTAAATCTTATATAACTGAGGTAGAAAACCAATCTGATAAGAAAGTCAAAGTCATCAGATGTGACAATGGAACAGAATTCAAGAATAGAGTTATGGATGACTTTTGCAAAGAAAAAGGAATAAAAAGAGAATTTAGTGTAGCTAGAACCCCACAGCAAAATGGAGTAGCAGAAAGGAAAAATAGAACACTTATAGAGGCTGCTAGAACAATGTTAGTAGACTCTAAGTTGCCTATTTCATTTTGGGCTGAAGCAGTAGGTACTGCTTGTTATGTGCAAAACAGGGTTCTTGTGATAAAACCACATAAAAAGACACCTTATGAACTTTTCTTTGGTAGAACACCATCTTTAAGTTTTATGAGACCTTTTGGATGTCATGTCACTATTCTCAATACCAAAGATCATTTAGGCAAGTTTGAAGGAAAAGCAGATGAAGGCTATTTGATAGGGTATTCTTTGCAAAGTAAGGCCTATAGAGTGTATAATAGTTGCACTAGGCTAGTGGAAGAAAATCTTCACATAGAGTTTCAAGGGAAACTAACAAATGTGAAAGGCATTGGACCAGATTGGATGTTTGATATTGATAGGCTTTCAGAATCTATGAATTATGTGCCTGTTTCAGGTACAAATACTAATGATAATGCAGGTTTTGAAGACAATGTTGAAACACCTAAAGATCAAGATTACATCTGGATGCCAATTTGGAAAGGGTTGGATTTATCTTCAAGTCATGAAGAACCTTCAAATACAACAAATGAAGGTACTGAAGATGATCATGGAACTCAGAATCAAGAGAATCAAGAAAGTAGTGCAAATGACAATGGTACTGCTAGTTCACCAGATGGTACTGCCAGTTCACAAATTGGTACTGCTGAGCCATTAAATGTTCAAATAGATGATTCTTTACTAGAAGAAGTGGGGATTGGCAATCTTCCATTTACCTATGAAGTTCCTACAACACATAACACAAGAATTCTCAAAGATCACTCAACTGATGATGTGATTGGTAGCATTGATTCTGGTGTTAGAACAAGATCTCAAGTCTTGACTTCAGACCAAGAAGGATTTATCTCCTCTATTTATGAAGAAAAGAATCATGAAATTGCCAACATATGCCTGTTTTCATGTTTTCTTTCTCAAGCTGAACCCAAAAACATTAACAAAGCCTTAGATGATGCAAGTTGGGTTGAAGCAATGCAAGAAGAACTTCTTCAATTCAAGCTTCAGAAGGTTTGGAAATTGGTTGATTTGCCAAAAGGTCATTGGGCAATTGGAACCAAATGGGTGTTCAGAAACAAGAAAGATGAAACGGGGATAGTGATCAGAAATAAAGCAAGATTGGTGGCCCAAGGGTATACTCAAGAAGAAGGGGTAGATTATGAAGAGGTTTTTGCTCCAGTTGCAAGACTTGAAGCAATCAGGCTATTCTTGGCCTATGCTTCTTTCATAGGCTTCACTGTTTACCAAATGGATGTCAAAAGTGCCTTCTTATATGGTACTATTGAAGAGGAGGTGTATGTTTCTCAACCTCCAGGCTTCATTGATGCAGAATATCCAGACAAGGTGTATAGGGTTACCAAGGCTCTTTATGGTCTACACCAAGCTCCTAGGGCATGGTATGAAACATTGGCTTGCTTTCTATTAGAAAATGGATTCCAAAGGGGCAAGATTGATCCAACTTTGTTCATCAAAAGAACAAAGAAAGACATCTTGCTGGTGCAAATTTATGTTGATGACATTATCTTTGGATCCACAGACCAAGACTTGTGTGTAGAATTTGAAAAACTTATGCATAGTAAGTTTGAAATGAGTTCCATGGGGGAACTTACTTTCTTTCTGGGTCTCCAAGTGAAACAATCTCAAGAAGGCATATTTATCAGCCAAGATAAGTATGTAGCAGAGATCCTAAGGAAATTTCAGTTTGCTGATTCTAAGGTTGCAAGTACACCAATGGATGCAGAAAAAGGTTTACTAAAAGATGCTGAGGGTGAAGATGTGGATTTGCATAATTATAGATCAATGATTGGGTCTTTGATGTACCTTACATCATCAAGACCAGATATCATGTTCTCAGTATGTGTATGTGCAAGGTTTCAAGTTCATCCCAAAGTCTCTCATCTCACAGCAGTCAAAAGAATCTTTAGATATCTCAAGGGTCAACCTAGGTTGGGTCTTTGGTATCCAAGGGAATTATCTTTTGATTTGGTGGCTTATTCTGATAGTGACTATGCTGGTGCAACTCTAGACAGAAAATCCACAACTGGTGGATGTCAATTTCTTGGTTGCAGACTCATATCTTGGCAATGCAAGAAACAAACAATGGTGGCCAACTCTACAACTGAAGCAGAATATGTTGCTGGTGCAAGTTGTTGTGGACAAGTTCTTTGGATCCAAAATCAAATGCTTGACTATGGGTACAATTTTCTTAACACCATTATTTATATTGACAATAGCAGTACTATATGTATCATTAAAAATCCAGTTCAACATCCAAAAACAAAACACATTGAAATTAGACACCATTTCATAAGGGATTGCAATGAGAAAAGGTTAATTCAGGTTGTTAAAATTGATTCTGAAAAGGATTATGCAGACCTTCTCACCAAAGCTTTTGATTTAGGTAGATTCAAATACCTTGTAGGAGGTATTGGAATGATAAATCTTTGAAAAACATGTGTTTTTGTACATAAAAATAACTGGTATTGGCTTTTAAACATGGTACTGCTAGTTAGTCAAAAGGTACTGTCAGTTCATAATTGGTCCTGCTAGTATAAAATTGCTATGTTTTGTTCATATTGATGCTTAAATGTTTACAATACTATAGATCAAGTGCTTTGCACTTTGTTCTTTTGGATTGCAACTAACAAATTTCAGGTTGATAACAAAACAAGAGATCTTCCAAACAAAAAGAGAAATATAGGTTATTTAAATCTCAGGGGAGGTAACAATCTCAGGGGAGGAAATGATAGCCCAGAATGGAAGAAAAACCAATTTATGAAAGAAAAAGACAAGAGCATACAAGATGATGCAGAGTTTGAAAAAGATAGGATTAGATCACATATTCAGAAGGGATGAAGCATTCCTAAAGGAGAAAGTTCTATCTAGATCAAACTAAGGAAAGTTTCAATTCCAAGGCATGCTAATAGATGATTTCACTTGTTGAACCAAGCATCATTGCCTTTTTAATTTCCTCCATCCAAGGAAATTGCACCATCTTTAGGTCATTATGGCTTTTGGTATTCAGTTCACCAAGTTTTTACAAACTTAAGAGCTGGCTAGTCCATAAGCAAACGGCTTTTGGTAAAGACAAATCAAATCCGTTGATGGTTGATAGTTTACCAAAAACTATATGGTATTTAACTAACCATACTTAACAGTAAATAGTTAACTAGTCCATAAGCAAACGGCTTTTGGTAAAGACAACTCAAATCCGTTGATAGCTGATAGTTTGCTAAAAACTATAAGGGATTTTTGCTAAACTTTCAAAGAGACTGCCAAGTAATATTTTCTTTCAAAGGTACTGGTAGTTCAAATTTTGGTACTGCTAGAGTAAAATGGTACTGCTAGATAACCGTTGAGCCTGTCAGAAAAAGTTATAGCCGTTGGGCCTGGTAGTTAAAATTAGCCGTTGGGGTAGTTATGTAAATTACTGATGATTATATTATATTATATTTCACATATAAAATATCTTTTTAACCGCCTTTTCATTTACTTAGTATAATCTTTCTTATTGTCGGTTAAAAGTAATTCTCTCATAACATCTTTCATCAGTCCTTATCACAATTAACATACACCTTTCATCTTCTACCAGTACCACCATCAAATCCCACCAACATAATCAAAATTTTCATTAACTTTCACCATGGCTATTCTAACCTTTGTTAAACGTCACAATCAATTAGCATTTTTGGAAAAGTCTGAGGATAATGCCTCTTTTCATCAAATAGTGGACTTTTTAAATGAGTCTTACATCAGGTTTGCTTTACTAGTTAATCCCACTATTTATGAATCTCAAATTTTGCAATTTTGGCAAACAGCTAAAGTTAAAACTTCTGAAAATGGGGAACAAAGAATAAAAGCCAAAGTGGATGGCAAACCCTTGACTCTTACTGAGTCATCCATTCGAAGACATCTTCATTTGGATGATTCAGATGGTATTAGTCAATTGCCTGATACTGAAATTTTTGAACATTTGGAAAGAATGGGGTATAATGATGATTCTAATAAACTCACCTTTCTTAAAAAGCTTTTTACTCCACAATGGAGATTTTTGATCCATACAATCCTTCATTGTTTGAGCCAAAAGAAAACCTCTTGGGAGCAATTTAGTGGAAACATGGCTTCTGCTCTCATCTGCTTGGCAACAAACAGAAAATTCAATTTTTCCAAACATATTTTTGAAGGATTGACTAAAAATGTGGATAGTGAAACAAAGTTTTTGATGTATCCAAGATTTATTTCATGCATCATTGCAAAATCAAAACATTTGTTGCTTCCCCCAAACTCACTTTATGAAACACCAAAACTTTCTCACAAAGTATTTTCAAACATGATAATTGGTTTCAAAGGGGAAGAAATACCACTTTTTGATGAAATGTTACCACAACATCCTGAAGAACCAACACCATCATCTGAATCACCATCATCAAGTTCTTCAACTGGTTACATCTCACCAACTCATCAAACATCACCAATCCCATCTCCAGTACCATCTGCAACACCACCAACACCATCACCTCATGTATCACCATCCCAATCTCCTCAAACAGTGAAAGAACTAAAAGAGAAGGTCAAGCTCTTGGAAGATGCTCTTAAAAGTCAAAACACAAAATTTTTTGAGATCAACATCAAGTTAGTTAAGAGGGTAAAGAAATTGGAGAATGAAGTGAAGAAGCTAAAGGGTAAAAGATCTTCAAAGGTTGTTTTATCTAGTTCTTCAAGATCAGATGCTGAAGGTTTGGGTCACTCTTCCAAAAAGGGGAGGATGGGTAGTTCTGAAGAAGAAGAGGATGCTCAATTTGATTTTCATGAAGGAACTCAGGTTTATAGTGAAGAGCCTGCTGGTGCAGAGCAAGAGCCTGCTAGTTCAAAAGAGCCTGCTAGGATTGAAAGGCTTTTGGCTATGGACTACAAAGGTACTGCTGATCATGTGTACAAAAGAAAGAGGGACTTAGAGCCTCAAGGGGATTTGTTTGTACAAGGGAGGTTATTTATTGCTGATGAGCAATCTACTGCTCCATCTCAAGAACCAACTCCAAAAGATAAGGGCAAGAGCATTATGGTTGAAGATGAGCCAAAGCCCAAAAAGTTGAAGAGAACAGAGCAAGTGGAAATGGCTTTAGATGAAGAAGTCTCCAAAAGAATTCATGAAGAAGAAGTGCAGAAATTATTTGAAGCTTCAAGACTGCTTGCAGAAATGCAAGAGCAGAAAGATGCTGCTCAGACTCTTCTTGACACTCAAGTTGCTCAAGAAACCTTTGATGCACAGATGCAATGGATTATTGCTAATGATCCAATTGTAAGAGGTCAAGCAGCAATAATTGTAGATGACAAGAATCTTAATTCTGAAGAGAAGACAACAGAGCTTGAATCTTTTATCAACAAAAAGTATAAAGAAGCAGCTCTAGCTGATATTTTTGAAAAGATGCAAGAAAGCCAGAGAAGAGGTTTTAAGGTGGGCACATCTCAGAAAGATCAAGTAATTTTTATGAAGAGATTTCTAAGAGGTCAAGCAAATTGGACTGAGTATCAACTGAAGAAGAAATATGCTGATGAAATCTACTTCTTGTATCTAAATGCCTACAAGAGTCTTTACTACAAGATCCCATCTGATGCAAAGCCCTCAATGAAAAAGAAAGATGCTCAGAAGAAAGAAGAAGCAAAATTGGATTCAGAGCAAGTAAGTAAGATGTTAATTACTTTGCCAACTATCATACATGCTGATCCAATTAGGTCTAGACGCCCTATTATTGATTGGGAAATTCACCATGATAAATTAGGAAAGTCATGGAAAATAACTAGGGTTGGGGGACAGACTGCTATCTTCAAGAATTTTGAAAATTTGATTAGAGCAAGTGATAGAGCTGACTTAGAAGAATTGTGGAATCTAGTTCAAATTAAGCTAGACACAAATTCTAGTACTGATGTTAAGGAACAAGAACAATGGGTAGAATTTAATAGGATGTATGATCCTAATCCAAAAGATGTTCATTGGAAGTTTCCATATCATGATCCTTCAACAACATGGGAATTTCTAAGCCTTAGCAGTATTCATCATCTTTACACACAAAGTGGGATTGAACTCTTTATGTTGGCTGAGAAAGAGTATCCACTTAGTTATGAAGTTCTTACAACTATGATCTCCAAGAGATTAAGATGTGACAAAGATGAACAAAATTCAGAAGTTGTTCAAAGTTTGCTGAGGAGCATATTTGAGCAATGTGAAAGAAAAAGGAAGAACAGAGAGTAAAGGTTTTTGGAAGAGTTCCCTCAGATCCTCAAGGTATGTATTTTATTCATCAGAAACTTTTGTATTTTAAAGGAAATAACAAGTTTAGGGGAGGATTGTTGGGAATAAAATGTTCAAGTCAAAGAGCCTGCCAGATATGCCAAAGAGCCTGCTAGTTGATTTTGAAGAAGATGAAGATGTACTAATAGTACCTTCTGGGTGAGAAGGTACTACTAGTTGATAAAGGTCCTGCCAAGATTATGATCAAGTTGATAGATATTTGTTTGTAGATATTTATTGAATTATTAGTCTTTGTACAATGTAATACGTAATGTAGAAGTAGTTCAGTCTTCACATTTTTGTGCAGAAGAATATACAGAGTTGTTACATTGGTAGTTGTATTTAATTGTAGGCTAGAATAGTCAAAGTATCTTATTATATTCAACAACTTGACAACTTGTAATAAGGGTACCTTATTCCATAAAAGGTTCCCTTAGTCACCACCTTCGTGCATGCATCTCTTCAACTAATAACCAAAAACAGAACAACCTCTCTAGTAACTTAGTTACTCATTTCACAAATCCTTTTACAATCAAAGATTCAAGATTACTTAGTAATCCTGGTGATAGTTAGATCATCCGTATTATTTCATCAATAATATTGAATCGTTTTGTGTTACTAAAGTTGTGTTCATTGTTCATTATAACTCACGTTTACATTCTCATCACCTTTGTGTTCTTTTAAAGTGTGTTATAGTAGATTCCGCATACTACATCACATTCATACATAAATATCCCAAACACATTATTAAGATAAACATCCCAAGTGTTTGTATAATCCTTCACAGTACCTAGGCAATAATACTTTCTGGTAAGCATACAGTTTAAAGCACTTGTGTCCAAATTGTAAAATAGCATGTATATCCCCCAATGGGTTTATAAACAGTTTAAACAGTTTAAGTGGGGCTATGAACTCACCGTAACAAAAGTGAATATCAAGATGTAAGTAGAGTGACGGGTATACCGAGAGGTCCTACGAGCAACCTAGACATAATATGTTGCGTCTTAGGTTTTTAAAATAATAGAATATGGATGCAAAAAAGTTTTATATATTTATTATATCAATCATGCAATTGTACATAGAGTTTTTAAGGTTTATAAAGTGACAGGGACTAAAATTCACAAGTTAGGAAAGTGTTACGAGGCCTAATATATAAGTTGTCCGAGCTTCGGGTTTTACGATATTTTATGGTCCAAAAATCCTATTGTGTCGATATGTGGTTAGATTGTCAAAAAATGAGTTATCGGGTTTATTCTTGAAAGTGAGTCCTACCACTTCGGATAAGTGTAAAATAAGTTAATAAGTGTTTGTAGAAGTTTATAATTTAAAAATTTTTAAGTTACAAAATAATTATATTAGTTTTTATCATTCATAATGGGTATAGATGTTATAAAAATATTTTTGACCATTTTTATGTAAACTTTAACAAGTTATAAGATTTTTATGTTAGGTGCGGTTTTTGAAAAAAAGTCGGTATTTAATATTGAAAATTCCGTTTCTCCTAAACCGTAAGGAGTTATAATTCAAATTTTATATCCCCGAAAAGGTATTTAAGTGTACTAATCAGATTTGTGGGTCTCACTGCTCTGAAAATTATATAACTTAAATGAAATTACTATTTTACCCTAATATGTCAAGTCTGATCGGGACATCACCTAACAGTCCCACCGTTTTTGCGATAAGTTGAGTTCTCTAACTCCTTTTTATGCGAGGTTTTCGGTTACGTTCAAGTTAAAGTGGTACCTACAACTTTTATGTTTTGTGCAATAGCGGGTTCAAAACAAATTTTCAGACTTTTTAGCCATTCAAATCTGGTGTGCGTTTTTCGACGACCTTTGCCGTTTATTTTCTAATTAATTCATCGGGTATCGTCTCACGACACTCCACCCAGAAAATCGAAGCTAAGAGATAGATATATAGGCTTATATTTTTACCTAAGTCTCAAAGTGTACTAATTAAGTGCAGTAATTATGAAAACAGTCCCTGGTCCAAATGGTCTTTGCAAACTTAGTCCCAATCATAGTTTTAGGTATTTTAAGCTATGTACAATGCATAAATTAATACAACAAGCATATGAAACATGAAAAATACATGAAATGAAATACAGATCAGTAGTGAAATGGAAATTATTGTGTGGTTTCTTACAAGGATGAAGTGAAAAACACAAGGAATCAAAGACAAGAACCCTAGATTGCAACCACCACAACAACCCAAGCTTCCAAGTTTTGTCACAAGTTTTGTGAACACTAGATCAAGACACTAAAACTCTTTCAAAAACTTCTATAAGACACTTGATAACTTCTTAAATATAGCTCTTGGATGGATGAAATTTGATCAAGGACAATTAATGGGACCTAGATATTCATTTCTTGTATAAATTTTTGGTTAAAAATCAAAGTATGGAGGGTGTTTGTGTGCTAAATCCCGCGACAACAATGAGGAAGGGAGGAAGAAATGAGCTAGTTTTGAGATCCAATTTTAAGTGGTATAAGGTTTTGTGGTTTTGTAGAAATGGTATTAGGAGATAATGGGGAACAATGTAGGAAGAAAATTTACAAGTGTCAAGAGACACATTGCAAAAATCGACCACCTCATGCGGAGGTGGTGTGATTTTGTTAATTTTTGTGTCATTTTGTTTAAGAGGTACCGTTTAGTGTATAGTTTGATCCCGGTAATTGCAAACGTGATGTTTTTAAGACACGAAACTTAAAACTGGGTAACGTAAAAATATAAAACTTACAAAAATGTTAAAACTTGACAACAAAACCTAATTTTTTATATTTTGGGCGACCCTTGAGCTTGTTGGATGATTACTTGATGTTTAAAGATTGAAAACGCGCAAAACGTAAAATGTGCAAAGTTTAAATAAAAGTGCAAAAGTAAAAATGGGATATTTAAATTGTGATTGTAAGAAACCAAAATGCATAAAAATAGTTATACTGAGTATTGTCAGGTGTCAGCTAGAATTAAATGTACGTTTAACGACGTACACGGAATAACCTATCCAGTTACTCGCAAAAATGAATTTTCTT
The DNA here is from genome assembly GCA_021014915.2 of Artemisia tridentata subsp. tridentata. Classification (NCBI taxonomy): domain Eukaryota; kingdom Viridiplantae; phylum Streptophyta; class Magnoliopsida; order Asterales; family Asteraceae; genus Artemisia; species Artemisia tridentata. Next base: position 287,174,862 of record CP139506.1, read on the forward strand.
AAAATAAAAATATTAAGTAAACTTAAAATATTAAATATTGACCTCAAAATTGTGAATTGTTACATGTCGTAACCACACAATGTTACACAACATACTCTATACTAATACAAAAGATAAATAGAAGTCCCTGCACTAATGATTTACACTTTTTGTGTTCCAACAATCTCCCCCTAAGGGTAGATCATTCGGGTCTTTTATTTATGGGCTTCTTGTCAGGCCAACTTTGACATCTGATTCTTTGTTCCATTCGTCTCCATGATGCTCGAAGTGTGAGCCTTTCTATTATCATGTTCACAACTCTTATCAACATGCGATGATTACTTGCAGTCATCTCTATCTGCAGTCTCTCCACCTTCCTCTTTATTCGCTCAAGTTTCTTAAGAATCCGTAGCAGAGTACTAGAAGAAAACTTGGCTACTTCAACAACTCTAAACAATCTCTTTTGCTTCTTGTTGGTCACATACACCAGACATAGTCCAAGGCCTGGTCTTGTGAAACGTGTCCAGCTCTTGACTTTCTGAATACCAATACAAGCTAACATCGGAGGAGTCAGGTTTATCTTCCTCTGATAGCTTTCAATCCCCATCTGGAAGTCTTCGATGTGAGCTACTACAACATAAGCCTTCATAAAGATCAACACTGATTCAATCACGTCTTGGTCAATGGCTTTCTTGTTGAAGCAGTCTCTTATTCTTTTTAAAATATCTTCAAGATCATGAGGATGAAGATTGATGTAGTCAGCTTCGGTGAAGTGGTAGTGTTGATTATCTTTCCTAAAAATGTGATATTCAACCGATCCATGAGAAGATTGATAATCTGAGCTAACTTCGACGTATCTGAGGATTATGTGTTTAGAGTAGACTTCTCCATGAAGCTTGCGTCTGAGCTGCCTTAGTCGATAGAATCCCCTCGATCTTTCATTAACATTTATGATCCCCATATATGCGTCTATGTTGTACTTCTCTGGACTTACTTCCTCATCATTGAAGATGTCTGCAAATCTTTCTTCTTCCATGAACGGATCTGGAATTTCTTTAGAGGTTGCAACTTCCTTGGTAGATGGTTGGTATTACCGTTAAACATGTATAAGAGATCATCATTGAAGTACGGAACTAAAGGAGCGGTGTCAGATCTTGGAACTCTAGGGATTTGTTTCCATTGTGGAGGGCATTCTCTTCTTCTTTGTCCAGTAATTTCTCTTTCAAATGTTGAAGAAGTAGAAGCACCGAGAGCTTTAGCTACCTCTTGATCGATAAGTCTTGTATTTAGATCTCTGTCGCTTTTAAACTCGTAGATTACCGAATCATAGATACCTTCTACTCTCTGTTCCATTGGATCATCTTCCCCGATATTCAATCCAAATCTTTCATGTAGATTAGAGAATAATCTGTCAAGTGTTGTTGTTGTAGGATCTTCAGTTTGTTCATCCGCGTGTAGTGGATCCTTCAACACGTCATCAAACACATCATCATCATCTATATCCGAAGCATCAAATCCTTCGAGCCCTGGAGGTATATCTCCTTCCTGATATGTCATGTCGGTCCATATGTCTTTATCAACATCTACACCCTCCTTGTTAGTTTTATCCCCAACAACTTCATCGTCCATGTTCACGTCTTCATATTCGTCCGTTTGTTGTTGTGAACTGGAACTGTGTTGTTGTTGTTGTTGAGGTGATGCTTGTTTGTGTGTTGAGAAGGTTGTAGTTGTTGTGGTTCTTTGTCTTTTAGCGCCTATCTCCCCCTCAGGATCATCCTGACCGCGCTTACTTAACTGTGGACGACATGTGGTTTCCAACACGACTACCCGTGTTGACAATTTCTTGATTAGCTTGAATGCCTCAAAATTATTTTTCTTGATTTCCGTCTCGGGGTCTTGAAGTTGATTGTCAGCTTGAGTTGTTGTCGGTGGTCCAGCTTCGGGTTCCAGTAATCCATTGTATATGTTGGGGTGAGCTTTTTGTAGTGAATCATCATTCAAAAACTTATCTAACATGATTTCTGAGAGACGGTCCAATGATAGAGTTTTTGTTGATGGCGATGATCCAGTTTGAGATTCACATTGTCGTTGAGCTGTGAATCTTGTTTCCATGTCGGCTCTTAGCTTCCCCATAACTTCATTGAAGTGTGTTGTTGTTACAAATAGAACTGGTTAAGCTCGTATTCTCTGAAAAAGAGTGGATGTAGATGTTGTCGGGATATGTTTTAAATTGGTTGTTGTTGATGATGGTTGTTGTGATGTGTGAGTTGTGAATGGGGTTGTTGTTGTTGTGGTTATTGTGTGTGGTGTTGTTGTAGTTGTTGTTGTTGTTGTTGTCGGGATTCCTTAGGTGGTAGCGGGATGAGTGAGCTGGTGTTGCTTGGTGGACCTAGACCTACTGGTTTCAATCTTCGTCTTCGTCCTAAGCTCCGGTCTATGTGTGTCATCTCCGTCCCCCTTATCATCTCCATCATCGTCAACATGATGAGTATCACTAAACCTATACTCCTCACTATCCTTATCCTCCTTAGAAGGTTCACTTTTCTCCTTATCCTCCCCCACATCATCTTCGCCTACGTTTGTTTTCCTAGACTCATTAGTTTCTGGCTCGATGAGTGTTTCCTTATCATCATCGTCTTCGTTTTGTAGTTACCTAAGCTTACTCCCCGGCTTAGTGCGTTTTCTTGTTGTTGTCTTCTTGCGCGTCCTAGGGGTTCCTACTTTGGCAAAAGGAATGTACAACATTTTTCTAAATATGAGGTCAAAATTAGTAAAAAGTTTATATAAATATTCTTTTATATAAAGAAATGGTGATCGAAAGTAAATCAAGTATATATACACTTATATAAACAAGTGTAATAGTGTATAGAATAAATGTTCGAAAAGTGTAAGCACACGGAGAGTGTAAGGCAATGCAAAGTAAAGTAGTTAAAATATAAAAAGTGGTTATAGTCTAGGTACCAATCTGGTTCTCTATAACCATGGCTCTGGTACCAATCTGTAACACCCTCAAAATATCGCAGCGGAATGCAATATCATTGGGGTGCTACTTATTAGTACAACAGTCATAATCATAGAAAACGACTCTAAATGAGACGTTTTTAAAAGTTTATCATTCGATCAAAATAAAACATCAGAGTTACAAGAGGTCCCAAGCAGTTTTAGGTACATAACACGTCAAACATAAAAGTTTTTAAAAGTTTATCGAATGATATCAAAATGCAAGCCTTCAAAATATTCTCCATGTGACTTCATGCTAGCCAAATATCTTAAGGACCTGAGATAAAACATGCTAAAAAGTCAACACAAAGGTTGAGTGAAATTCACAGGTTTATAAATAATTATTAGACTACAAAATTTCAGTGTTAAAGTAATAACTGTAACGAATACAATCATGGGCAAATTGTAAATATTGCACTAAGCTCACGAACTCAAACGTTAACTAATATCATAGAATGATATTAATAATGCCCTAAAAGGTAATTTGCCATATTACCTAATTTCTCAATATTATGTGTCCGTTTGACCTACAGTTATCAAGTGAGCGCTACTCACCCGGACAGGCTTGTCAAGCCCAATATGCATATTCATAATATTAGCGTTTACTCAGTATGTAATTAATGGTTCATGATGTTAGGGACTTATTTCTGGCAACAAAGGTACCTAGGCAATAATACTTTCTGGTAAGCATACAGTTTAAAGTACTTGTGTCCACCGTAACAAAAATGGGGCTATGAACTCACCGTAACAAAAATGAACTCACCATAACAAAAATGAATATCAAGATGTAAGTAAAGTGACGGGTAAGCCGAGAAGTCCTACGAGCAACCTAGACATAATATGTTGCGTCTTAGGTTTTTAAAATAATAGAATATGGATGCAAGAAAGTTTTATATATTTATTATATCAATCATGCAATTGTACATAGAGTTTTTAAGGTTTATAAAGTGATAGGGACTAAAATTGACAAGTTAGAAAAGTGTTACGAGCCCTAATATATAAGTTGTCCGAGGTTCGGGTTTTATGATATTTTATAGTCCAAAAATCCTATTGTGTCGATATGTGGTTAGATAGTCCAAAAATGAGTTATCGTGTTTATTCTTGAAATTGGGTCCTACCACTTCGAATAAGTGTAAAATAAGTTAATAAGTGTTTGTAGAAGTTTATAATTTAAAAATTTTTAAGTTACAAAATAATTATATTAGTTTTTATCATTCATAATGGGTATTACCGTTAAGCATGTATAAGAGATCATCATTGAAGTACAGAACTAAAGGAGCGGTGTTAGATCTTGGAACTCTAGGGATTTGTTTCCATAGTGGAGGGCGTTCTCTTCTTCTTTGTTCAGTAACTTCTCTTTCAAATGTTGAAGAAGTAGAAGCACCGGGAGCTTTAGCTACCTCTTGAACGATAAGTCTTGTATTTAGATCTCTGTCACTTTTAAACTTGTAGATTACCGAATCATAGATACCTTCTACTCTATGTTCCATTGGATCATCTTCCCCGATATTCAATCCAAATCTTTCATGTAGATTAGAGAATAATCTGTCAAGTGTTGTTGTTGTAGGATCTTCAGTTTGTTCATCCGTGTGTAGTGGATCCTTCAACACGTCATCAAACACATCATCATCATCTATATCCGAAGCATCAAATCCTCCGAGCCCTGGAGGTATATCTCCTTCCCGATATGTCATGTCGGTCCATATGTCTTTATCAACATCTACACCTTCCTTGTTAGTTTCATCCCCAACAACTTCATCGTCCATGTTCACGTCTTCATATTCGTCTGTTTGTTGTTGTGAACTGGATCTGTGTTTTTGTTGTTGTTGAGGTGATGCTTGTTTGTGTGTTGAGAAGGTTGTAGTTGTTGTGGTTCTTTGTCTTTTAGCACCTATCTCCCCCTCAGGATCATCCTGATCGGGATCATCCTGACCACGCTTACGTGACTGTGGACGACATGTGGTTTCCAACATGACTACCCGTGTTGACAATTTCTTGATTAGCTTGATTGCCTCAAAATTATTTTTCTTGATTTCCTTCTCGAGGTCTTGAAGTTGATTGTCAGCTTGAGTTGTTGTCGGTGGTCCAGCTTCGGGTTCCAGCAATCCCTTATATATGTTGGGGTGAGCTTTTTGTAGTGAATCATCATTCAAAAACTTATCTAATATTATTTCTGAGAGACGGTCCAATGATAGAGTTTTTGTTGATGGGGATGATCCAGCTTGAGATTCACGTTCTTGTTGAGCTGTGAATCTTGTTTCCATGTCGGCTCTTAGCTTCCCCATAACTTCATTGAAGTATGTTGTTGTTACAAATAGAACTGGTTCAGCTCGTATTCTCTGAAAGAGAGTGGATGTAGATGTTGTCGGGATATGTTTTAAATTGGTTGTTGTTGATGATGGTTGTTGTGATGTGTGAGTTGTGAATGGGGTTGTTGTTGTTGTGGGTATTGTGTGTGGTGTTGTTGTAGTTGTTGTTGTTGTTGTCGGGATTCCTTGGGTGGTAGCGGGATGAGTGAGCTGGTGTTGCTCGGTGGACCTAGACCTACTGGTTTCAATCTTCGTCTTCGTCCTATGCTCCGGTCTATGTGTGTCATCTCCGTCCCCAAGGTTGATGTATCTGACGAAAGGAATGTACACATTTTTCTTCTTCGATGATTTCCTTACATGATCTACAACATCTGTCCAGATCATCTTCGCATAGTTGAAGTAACGCCGCTTCACTATACCATATATTACTTGGTACAGTGTTGTAGTGCCTCTATCCATCCTTGTTTCTTTACACGTTATACAACGGTTCAGAATTGAGAAGAGCGTTGCCCATCTCGCGGGTAGATACTTCCGTTTGAATGCTGATAATCTTTTGAAGTTGTCAGCACCTTCAACATCTTTATCATATCCTAGCTCAATGAAGAATTCTTTGAGCTGATCTACGTTGGGAGCTTCTTCAAAATCTTCATAATTTCCATGATTTGCTGCAGGAAGATTTAGTGCTGTTCGTAGATCTTTTGACGTTAGGTTGATCTGTTGTGTCTCTATGGTACTTTGAAGTGTATCGGGTTTGACATCTTCCACGAGCACAACATTACGCAAGAATTGTTGTAAGTAAATCATGGGAGTGGTAGAGTCGGATGATGATAGTGCGGGATATATGGGATGATGTTGGAGAATTTCAGGGATAATGGGTTGGTCACATTCAAATGAGGTGAGTATGAATCGATGATTGCAATCACCAATTCTGATGAAATATGTTTTAGGATCAAGTTCTTCATTTGTTGGCCCATGCACAGCTGGTACTTCCTCTTGAATGTTTTGTGGTTGATCTTGCTCTTGAGTCATTTTTGTGAATATGATTATGAAATGATACGAAAGTTGTAAGTATATGGATAAGTTTAAATTCATTTATTTCACTCTGTCTGTTTTTGTATGCTCTGGCATTTCTTTTACGAGCATATTTCTTATCGTTTTCTTTTCCTATGCTTTCTTGCTTTTATAGCATAAGCGCATGCTCTTTTCTTTTCACATGCAATTTAATTCTCTCTGTCTGTTTTTGTTTTTCCTCACCAAAAGTGTGTTTTTGTGATACTTTTTCAATTTTTTTTTGAGGTTTAGATTGAACGTTGTTTTATATTGCTCATGCTTTAAAATATATGTTCATCTAAACTTTTTGAAGTTTTGGGAAAAAGTATCAACATTTATTTCAAACTTAAGTAATCTAGTATATACTAGATAACTTGATTAGAAAAAAAACATTTACAAAGATAATTTAATTGCACGAGCGTGAGATTTCTTAATAAATAACTAAACTTTGAACTCTCTATTACGTTGCCTAGTTAAAGGAGTCCATTATCAGCTTTTAGGTGATAACTATTCCTAATAACTATCTTGAAGATGAGAAGTTTTAGGTTAAGTCATATACAAGTCGTCTCAAAAGAGCTTTTGTTGCATAAGAGTGAGATTTCCCGAAACGTATCAAAACCTTGAATACTCTATTACGTTGTGTAGCTAAAGGGATATATTATCAGTTTTGAAGTAACAACTAGCCTTAATAACCACCTTGAAGATGAGATATTCTTAGTTAAGATCGTATCAAGTTGTCTCAAAACATTTTGTAAACAAATTTAAGTGAAAAACTTTTCAAGGTTGCATGAATTGTTTTGTAATTTTGAAATTCATAGCTTTGGCAACCAAGAAAGAATTTGAATTTTATCCGTCAAAATCATTCATTCACATAGACATAGTAAAATGTCATTCACAAAGTGTTCATAAAAATGCAATCATAGATAAGTCTATTTATCTAATTAAACATATGCATCACGAACTACTTTAGGCAATATCGGGATACAAAACTAGTCTAATTATTACTAAACTTAACATATGCAAATTTATGTCTCAATATTTAAAATTATTCCTTAATTAAAAATTTGATCCTTGTTGAAATGAATTTAAAATTGAGAAACACACTTGTGTTACAAAAAAATTGGCTCATTGTTGAACTTTTTATTTTTTGAAAAGTGATTTTCAAAAAATTTGAAGTTTGAACAAGTTATGACTATTTTAGAAAAGAATGTTTGATCATAATTGTAACTTTGCTAAAATTTGTTAAAATGTTTGTTAAACTTTATACAAAGTATAAAACTTATAAAAGTTTTGCAAAGATTTTAAAATTTGGGCAGAGTAACGTTTAGAAATGGTGGGTAACAAAGTTTCGCAAAATCTGCTATCACAGGATTTGGTGTCACAAACATGGTCAAACATAGTCAACTGTCACAAACAAGATAAAACAGGTATCGCAAACCAATGTTGTGATAGTAAATTGCTATCGCAACAAGTTTCGTATAGGGCTGTCGCAAAGAAAAGTTGTGATAGCAAGCTATCACAACACATTTAGGAAAGGTGCTATCGCAAGGCCATCAGTTGCGACACTAAGTGTAAAACTGCTATCGCAACCAAAGTCTCACATATTTTAAATTACTATTAAAATAAGATTTTTGGCTCTATCCTAAAGTCTCGCATTCCACCATTATTGGTGTTGCATCCCTGACTGTTCATCTTCGACCCAAAATTGATCCATTTTACCCCAAATCAAACCGTTTAAGTTCTCATTTTCTTTCATAAACATGATCTAAACATCTTATCTCAGTCATCTAACCACAAGAATTTAACCAAAACACTCTAAATCGCAAACTCAATAGTGATCTAAGTGTCGTATGAATACGCAGCCTTAACTAACCAATTTTGATCAATATAATGCAAACCAAAGACTGAAATTCATAACAAAGATGTAAAATGATTAGTTAAAGACATTTGTTAGCTTACTTTTTGCACGAAAAACACTTGAGATCAAGAAATCATATTAAGGCATGAGTTTTTGCGATGCGAGTGTTTGGGTGCAAAGGAAAGAAAGTTTGTGATAGCAAATAGGGTTTGTGTGTTTTTCTCTCGCAGTCACTAGGTGGGTTATTAACCCTTTTTGACTTTGACCCAGGTCTGCGAGAGTTTTGGACTGGGGGAGGGTTCAATAGCTGTTTTAATGTTTTAGTAAAACTCCCCCTTGGCTTAAGCTCTCTTTTCACACAAAATCCTTTTTGTTAGCATTTTATTTTTAACAAAGTTTTTGAAAACATTTTAGTTCAAATAAATGAACGTTTGTGTTATATCAAAAATGTTTAAATAAAATTTATCACTCGCCCTCGAAGTGATGGAATTTCCCAACGTTTAAACAACATTTTACATTAAATTTCCAACAACATTTTTGTTTTATTTTCCAACAGCTTACGACAACTTATTATTTGATTTCAAATACAAATTTCTCAATTTCTCCCCCTAAAAAATAGCTTAATATTTAAACTGTTATTGAGGTGGGTAGCACTGTTTTTGAAATTTTTATTCTTACTTGAGCTAAAAAAGATTATATTAATAATCAGAAAAACATGCTCAAGATTTATTTATCATGAGCAAAAAAAATTTTGAAAATGGTTTTGCAAAAAGCTTTTTGTAAAATCTTGTATAAATTTTGCTCACGATAATTAAGAAGATTTCTCTTCTTTTCTGAAGGATTGACGCACTGAAGCGTACGTTCAGGGTCCTTTCTTTAAAAACGGGTGTTGATCTGTGATTTAATCAACATCCATTATGAGTGAATAATTACCCGATTGTTTTACCAGATGTACTTGTGATATCTGTTACTTTGGTGACTTCTTTGACCTTTTGATCATCATTGTCATGTGCATCACGAATGCTTGCCATTCCTAGACGTTGTCGTAGGTATTCAAATCTTTCCGGTGGCAAAGCTTTTTGAAGAAGTCGGCAATTTGGTAATCAGTTTTCACGAAGTACAATTCCACAGTCCGTCTTTCTACATGTTCCTTGATGAAATGGTATTTGACTGCTATATGCTTTGTCCGTGAGTGCTGTACTGTGTTACAAGAGATAGCAAAGGCACTTTGCGAATCACAATAAATTGGGATTTTGTCGTAAAAGAAACCATAGTCCGTCAATTGTGTTTTCATCCATAGTACTTGTGCACAGCATCCGGAGAGGGATATGTATTCAGCTTCTGCAGTGGATAAGGCAGTGTGATTCTGCTTCTTTACAGACCAGCTGATTAACTTCTCCCCCAAGAATTGAGCAAATCCTGAAGTACTTTTGCAATCAATTTGGCAACCTGCATCTGAATAGGCAATTAGTTCGAAACTGGTATCTTTCGGATACACAACGCCCATATGAATTGTTCCTTTTAGGTACCGAAAGATCCGTTTTACAGCAGTAAGGTGCTTTTCCGTTGGCCTTGATTGGTAACAGTGCACATGCAGACAACAAAATGTATATCAGGCCGACTAGCTGTAAGATACATGAGTGAACCAATCATACTACGGTATTTTGTAGCATCAATTGGTTTACCACCTCTATCTTCATCTAGTTTAGGCTTGTGTTGCATTGGTATACTTATTGAGTCAGATTTATCCATTCCAAACTTTTTCAAAATTTCCGTTGTGTATTTGTTTTGATGAATAAAGATACCATGAGTAGTTTGATTAATTTGTAGACCCAAAAAGAATTTTAACTCACCCATCATGCTCATCTCAAATTTCTGTCGCATGATATTTTCAAATTTTTTACAATATTTAGGATTCGTCGATCCAAAAATGATATCATCGACATAAATTTGGACTAGCATGATGTCGTTACCTTTTCGTCTAATAAACAAAGTTGGATCGATTGAACCTTTGACGAATTTGTGTTTGAGTAGATATTCTGACAACACTTTGTACCTTCCATGTGGTGCTTGCTTAAGTCCGTAGACGGCTTTGTCAAGAACATAGACATCATCCAGATGTTCTGGATCAATGAAGCCTTTTGGTTGACTTACATACACCTCTTCCTCTAACTCCTCATACAAAAAGGCCGTTTTCACGTCCATTTGGTATACGGTGAAAGATTTATGAGCTGCATAAGCCAAGAATAAGCGTATTGCTTCGATCCTAGAAACTGGTGCAAATGATTCATCAAATTCAATTCCTTCTTCTTGATTGTAACCTTTGGCAACAAGACGAGCCTTGTTTCGGATTACATCACTGTCTTCATCAAGCTTGTTCTTCAGAATCCATTTCAAAGCAATTATGAGTTTTACTAAAGGACGTGGAACCCTTCGCCAGATGCCATGGTGTTTGAATTGGTTTATTTCTTCTTGCATGGCGACAATCCAGTCAGGATCTGCAAGTGCTACTTTGACGTTGGCAGGTTCAATTCTACTTAGGAATGAATTGTAGAAACATAAATTTGCTGTAGAACTTCTTGTTTGAACTGGTTGAGAAGGATTTCCAATGATTTGTTGTAGAGGGTGATCATGAGTCCATCTTCTTCTGTGCGGATGTGGTTGGTAAAGCGGTTACATGTTTGAAGGATCATTATTTCGCATCTCATAAGGTCCACCGATCTCAGCTTCGGGAGTCGCGAATGGGTTTAGGAATGGTTCCTATTTAGACGATGCATTGGTAATTATTTGATCATCATCATTAATGTTGGAGGTTGGAGTAGTATTGTTTGGTAAAAGTTCTTGTTGAATCTGTAGGATTGGAGGGGTATCTGGTACTGGATCAACATCTTCATAAGTAGTTGTTGATGAACCGGATACGGGAGATGGTATGTCTTCTTGATGATTAACTTCGATAATCGGAGTTGCAGCGGATATTGTAGACACCTTCTTCTTATTTCCTCCACATGATTCATCATATAAGTTCTCAAACAATCCATCTAACTCTTCCTTTTGAATATGTTTATGTTTTGGTGTTGATGATGTTGGTTTTGGTACGAGTCCTGAACCATTTTGTTCAGAAGTCATAGTCTTTTGTACGGTTTTGAACTGATTTGATCAGAAGCCATTTCGTCTACTTCGTCGAAGTGAATGGATTGTCTCTTGTATCAACTTTGTTCTCCGATTGTAGATACGATATGCACTTGATTGTGTAGAATATCCAAGGAAAATTCCTACATCCCCTTTTTCTTTTAACTTACCAAGGTCTTCCCAGTCATTTAGGGGATAGCACCGACAACCAAAAGTGCGTAAGTATTTTACATCGGGTTTGCGTTTGTGAAGGATGTGATATGAAGTTTTGTTGAATTGTTGATTAATGATAGATCAATTTTGTGTGAAACAAGCGGTTGACACAGCTTCAGACCATAAATTTAACGGAAGATAAGCAGAGGTTAGCATTGTTCTTGCAGCTTCTACTAATGTACGGTTTCGTCTTTCAACTACACCATTTTGTTGAGGAGTGTAAGCCACAGATCTCTGATGAGTAATGCCAAGTGAATCAAAGAAATTTTAAAGAATCTGATTCATGAACTCCGTTCTATTGTCTGTTCTTACGTATCAGACTTGGGCTTGTAAACCAACTTGTACTCTTTTGATGAACTTGATGATTACATTAGGAGTTTCTGCTTTAGAAGCAAGAAAATGAACCCAAGTGAACCGTGAGTAGTCATCCACAATAACCAAAATATATTTCTTTCCATTTCTGCTGACAACGTGCATCGGACCACACAAATCCATATGCAATAAATGCAATGGAGCAATGGAACTAGGTTCAGATTTGGATTTGAGTGTTGCACGTGTCATCTTCCCTAATTCACACACTGAACAAAGATGATCTTTCTTGAATGATAGTTTTGGCAATCCTCTAACTAGGTTGTTTTGAGCAAGGTCGTTTATAGTTCTGAAGTTCAAATGAGAGAATCGACAATGCCATAGCCAGGCTTGTGATGATGTAGCTTTTGAAAGAAAATAAATCGGTTTTGGTGATGTAATTTCTTTAAGAGCAATTTGGCATAGATTCGAATCTCTGGAGCCTTTGAGAATATCGACGCCATCAATTGTGCGGACAATACACGAATGTTTTCTGAATGCCACCTCTAAACCGTTATCACAAAATTGGCCAATACTAAACAAGTTGTGACCTAGTACTTCGACAAAGTAGACTCTTTGAATTGTGACCTTATCATGAATGAGATCCCCATAGCCGGTGATTTTAGCAATGTGATCATTGCCAAAATGCACTATACCCAAGAATTTGGCCACGAAGTTCTTGAGCAGTGCCTTGTTCCCAGTCATATGTAAGGTGCACCCCGAGTCGAGGTACCAGAGGCTTGGACAAGCTGCACATCAAAGCAAGAAACAAAAAATTGGGAACCCACTGATAAAGTGGTTCCACGTAGTTAGACATTATAGAATGCAAACCTAGGGGGTTGAACTTTTCCATTGTAGTAGTGGTAGGTTCAAATTGCTTCTTAACTGGTTGCCATCTATAACCTACGTGTTTGAACACTCTTCCGGTGGGTTTCCACTTAAAGCAGGATCTAGGGAATAACTCATGGTATTCAAATATTCTACCCGTTGGGATCCATGCCCATTTTTCTCTATGCTTATGGTTTCCTGGATTTCGTGAAGTAGTCCTAGTGGTGTTGGTATTCACGTTATCACAATTCAAAGCATTATGCACACAATTATAAGAAGCAAAATTATAAGCAACATAATTAAAACAAGCATTCTTGCTATTAGAAGCAATAGATCCATGCACATTAAAGTCATTACAGTCATCCGTTCACTTAGAGAGTTTTTTATTGAAAGCTTTAAAATGTCTAGGTTTTTCTACAACTTTAGGCAGAGAGGCACTAGTCTTCAACACACTTTTCTTAGGTGGTCTCTCCGTGCTACAAGTAGTGTCTAAACCTGGATCAAAAAGCAAATATGCGTTAGGAGATTGTGTAATTTGATCATGTTGAGCTAATTTCTGTTTCTTACGATTCTTGTTCTTATGATTCTTTGACTCTTTGGATTTCTTTTCTATTGGGGAAGGAGTCAAAGAACATATTGGTGCATCTAGAGGCATATCCTTACTAAGTAATGCTTGCTTCCTAGCTATTTCTAACTCCTTGTTATGAATCATGTCATTTGAACCATATGGTTCTCTAGTAAAAGTAGATCCAATTTGATACATACCGGGAGCAAATACTTTAGGATTAAATAAAACCTTTTTTTGTTTTGGCTCAAGAATATGAGTTTTTTGTTTTTGATTTGCCAAAAGGTTGGTTGGTTTGAAAAATATGAAATTTTTTGATTATCCAACTGGCGTGAAGCAACAAACTCATGATTCTTGTTTTTCATCAAATCAAGTACTTTAGATTTGAGTTCCTCATTCTCTTTTAAGATTATTTTCAAAGAATTTTCGTAGGAAAGCTTGTCGTATCTGTTTTCTTCAATTTTTCGCTGCCAGTTTGCTTCAAACATTAAAGATTGTTTTTCAAGTTTAGCACAAGAGTTTTCAAATTTGGCAGTACGACAAGACAATTCCTCGTTCAACTCAACATTCTTTTGCAAACATTCTCTTAGACTCTCTGTGAGTAAAAGGTTTTCCATTTCTAAAGACGTTTGTTTATTTTCCAATTCTTCAATTTTCTCCTCATTTATAGCAAATTGTGGTTTGATTGATTCCATTTGATTGAGAAAATATTCTTTTTGAATGTCAGAGTTTAAGCTGAGAAGGTCATATTCATCTTCAAGAGATGTGACGTAAGTTAAATCAGTTTGCATTTCAGACATCAATGCCACTTAAGACATCCACTTCATAAGAATTGGATCTCAAAAGTTCATCCGTTTGAAACTCTTGCTTTCCACGAATAATAGATAACGTTCCATTTATTTGATTTCTGAGATTGCAAAAGGTTTTTCTCGCTAAACTCTCATATTTGTTAGAATCATATGGGTTGTCAGAAATCTGATCCACATGATGTTTAACATTTGTTGGTTTTCTTGAAAGAGCATTTTCCTTATTTATCAAACCATAATCGGCACTAAAGTAGGAGAAATTGGTTTTCTTTTGATTAACATTTAAACGTTTTTGGATTTCCTCTTGAGAGATGTCATTAGGAACAAACATGTAATCTTTGAAGGTATCACGTCTCATGTAATCAACATTATACAAACTTGGTGTTTGACGTTTAACCATATCAAGATAAGATGGTTTAGTATAACCAAGGCCCTGTTTTAGATCCATAACTGAATCTGGTTTGGGAAATAACATGTACATAGTTTGAGAAGTCTGATTGGTAGTGCGAAGTTTAGTTTCAGCTTTAGTTAATCGTTGAATACAATTAGCTTTTTCTTCTTTAAGTTTAGAAACTTCTTCTTCAAAATTCTTTTTGATGTTTTCAAAATTTGAAATATTTCTTTTGAAAAGAAAATTCTCATTTTGTAAATCTAGAATTTGACGTTTAAGCACTAATGGTCTTTAAGACTGCTATTCATATAACATGTCCTTGATTTTTTTTCTAAAGAAGCACTTTTATCTTGTTCTAGTTTTATCAAGTTAGCATAATTTTGAATTTGAGATTGAATAGTGGCATAGTTTTGAAGCATATCAACATGATCTTGACTTGTTGATGCATGATTGCAATCGGTACCATCTGTATATAAATGAGGAGTAGCATTTGTAGATGTTTCACTACGTATGTTAACTTCAGTTGGCTTACTAATGGTACGAATGTGACCATGTATGAATTCATCAAGATCATCATTATCACAAGCATCTGATGTGTGTGCCTTGTTGACAAGAGTGTCATCTTCTTCAACATTAGTGTCATAGCTTGGAGTTGCATCCTCTTCTTGAGCTTCAAAGACATCCACCTTCTCCAAAGAAGCCATGTACACCATGTTTGTTTCCAATATCTCACCTTCGTCATCCGTGTCCACCAAGAAATCATTTTCATCAGCACTAAAAAGTTTACCCTTTTCTTCCATGTCAGCTAACAACATTTTTTGTTTGTAGTAAGCTTTGTTACGCACTTTCCCATTTGGACAATTCCTTGCAAAGTGACCTTGTTGACCACAGCCAAAGCATTTTGGTTCTTGATTGTTTTGACCAGCATCATTCTTGTCATTCTTCTGAGCACCTTGCCTTATAACTTCACCTCTTAGTGGGATATCTTGTCTCTTGTTCATTGCAGTGGGTGCAGAAGTGGTTCGAAGATTGTTGTTGGTTGGACGTTTGTAGAAAGATTTTTGAATCTGTTTTCCAAGTAATGCTAGGTTTTGAACAATTTTGGTCAGTTCAACATTTGCTTGGTCTTGAGTAGAGTCAATTGCATTGTCAATGGGTGAGTAGTGAGTGTCGTTGTTTGAGTTGAAGGAAGATTGATTTTGGTGGTATAAGGAGACCAAAGCAAGTGGATCAATAACTGGTGGTTGTGTAGAAAGTTGAGTTGAGTATTCTTTTTCTTTCTTGTTTCTTTTTTGTTCAAGGATGTCATTGACTTCAACCTGATTGTGTTTCAGAAGATCAAACAAATTGTTGATGTCTTTCAGAGTTAGGTCTTGATTCTGTCTGATAGCAATGGTGAAACATCTCCATTCAGGTTGTAGGTTTGTGAGAAACATAGTGTTGTGTTCAATGTTTGATCTTTTGAGGTTATGACGATTCATTTCATTGATAAGCTTGTTGAACCAAATGTATACATCTTCAAGACTCACCTCAGGTAATTGCTTGAAAGACTGATAATTCCACAAAGCCAGAGTCTGTTGTGTTTGTGTGCCAACATCTGAACCTTGCATCAATCTTTCCAAAGCTTTCCATAAGTCATGAGCAGTGAGATTGCTGTCAATGGCATTGTATATGTCATTTCTTAACCCATATAGAAATAAATTCTTTGCACGGATATCAGCTTCAAATTGAGCAAGTTCATTAGGATTCAAATCATCTTCAGTTTGTAGCCGTTTCTGTCCCTTGTTAGCAGGGTCATCAATCTCTTTCATGACATAAGGACCATGTTTGATGGAGTTAATCAATAGCTTATGCTCTTTGTAGCCCATGAGAACATACAAAATGTAATACCCAAAATTTGAAATCATGCAAAATGACCAAAATGCCCCTGAAACTTTAAAATTCAATTAAAGCATATATAAAACACCAAATTAATTCCAAATCTCTGGTAATGAGCTACATATGAAGTAAATTAATTTTGAGACTACATTTTAACATTTTACAATGTACTAAAATACTTGTCACACTACATTGTACCGAAAAAAAAAAATATATGTATTTTAATTAATTGTTTTTACATTTAAAAGAGTATAAGATCAAATAATTGGAGATAATTATCAAACTAAATATGGAATACATTCAAAATTCAGAAAATTGATCTCCCTAATCAATTGTGCCGAGATTTGTGGTCTCCCTCCTCCAAATATCACGGCTTCTAATTTCTTTTCCATTTAACATCCAAACCGAAACCCTAAACTCAACCAAAAATCATCCCACTTTCATCCGAATTTCTGGAGGTATTCTAGTAATTTTCTGGTGATCATCAAGGTTCAAGGAGGCTAGGAAAAATAGTGGTGAGATCGTAGACTCGTTGGTTGGATCCGTGGGAGTTCTTGTGTCGCGTTTTGTTTCATCCGATAGGTACAATTCGTACGCTTATTTCCACTCGTCCTAAAATTCGTTTGTGATTTTTCTTATGATAATTACATCACATATAACTCATATAAATTGATAAAATCGATCCATGCAAGCTCGTTTGATCATATGAATTATTAACGTTAAAAACGCACATAAAATCCAAATCGGTTTATACGATTTTTCTAGGGCTTGTACTTAATTTTTCTGGGTTTCATAATGAACATATAGCTCTATAAAAATGGGTGATTGATTTATTGAAGCTTAAATAATCTGTATTGGAATTATTTTATAATCAGGTTGTAAGAAAAATAAAGGAAAATTTAGAAAACCCTAGTTACACGATTTGGGTTAGGGTTCTTGTGATTAGATCTGGATCATAAATGAGTTTAGTGTTGTTGTTAATGATTGTTTAATGATTGGGATGGTTAAGGTTAGGGTTTGATAAATTAAAAGTGTTACCGATTGAATATTAAAAGAAGAAGGGTGTGTTTTGTAATTATTGAAACTTGTGGGGTATTTTTGTAAGTCATTTTGGATCCAGGGTAATGTGTGAAAAATTTAATATAAGGGTGCTATGTGTAAAATTTGCAAGAAAAAGGTTTATTTGGTTATATATGTGTCGATTTGAAATAAATTAAATAGAGGGACTAAAGTGTAAATTCTGGAAACTTAAGGTTATTCTGTGTAAATAATGATATTAAGGGTGTGATGTGTAATTTTGGATATTTAAGGGCTTAATATGTAATTATTAATAAATTATGTTTCGAATTGTATTTTATGGAATTAAAAGGGCTAGTTATGTAAATTATGAAACTTGGAGGGTAATTCGTACCATGTACTAAATTAAAGGTATATTCTGTAATTTGGTAAAATAAAGTGCTTGATGTGTAAAAATAAATATGATAAGGGTTAGATTGTGATTTATGTAATTATAAGGTTTATTTTGTAATTAAATTAATTAAAAGGGTATAAATTGTAAATTGAGGAACTTAAAGGGTTAAAAGTGTAATTCTGAATAACTTATGTATTTTAATGAGTAACTTGAGGTATTCTCATTTTAAACCTTTAACTTTGGTATATTTACATTTAAAACCCTAAAATATGGAAACTTGTTATATTTAACCCTAAACTTTTATAACTTGCTAAAATGAACCTTATTTCCATAATAACCCTAATTAATGACTTAACCTAAATTATATTATGGAAACCTGCTAAAAATAGAAAGTTACTAAAAACGAAAAGTTGCTATTTTTGGAAAGTTACCTAAAAAAGAGAGTCACTAAAAATGGAAAGCCGACTAAAATAAGTAATCTGAGTTAAATAAGCTTTTAATAAGACAGTCATGAATTCGTGTAGATTCGCTGAAGATGGAGTTTGCTTCCGACCTTTATTTTTCTGTTGTGTTTTCACTTGCGGTATAAGGTACAGATATTCTACCCTTTCTCAGTAAGGGTGTCCTTCTCATGACTTTTGATCTTGATTCACTATAGGGTTCCCTAAGCCATTGCTATGTTCCCTTATACTTTGATTCATTCTTCATGTTTTCACTTACATCTTTCTATATTGGATTGATTATGATATAAGCCTTCTTATTTGGGGCTTTCCTACTTGATCTATGCCTTTGCTATGCTTCTCTTGATTTGTGAACCTTGATAATTGAGCCTTGCCATGTTCCTCTGATACTTGATATGACTCGTTCGTCACCCTGTAACATGAATATTTGAATCACTTGATACCTTGAAGGATTATTTGAATTTTGGTAACTAGATGTGAAAACCTTTCTAAATTATATATGAAAATGTGTGAGAAAGCTATTTTAAAATGATGCGATACCACTTTTAAATGAAAGTTACTAAAAGTTTTAAGAAGACTATTTTTAAGACCATCTTTATGAAAACCGTTTTGAAAGACCATTTTTATGAAAACTATTTTGTAAGATCATTTATTATGAAAACCATTTTTGAAAGATTGCTTTAAATGGACTTTTAAATAGAAACCTTTTTAATTGAATTGTTGTTATGAAACTTTGATTATGAACCTTCTGATATTGACCTTTCTGATATTGAACCATCTGATATTGAACCATCTGATACTGAACAATTGATATGAACCCTCTGATATGAACCATTTGATATGAACCTTTGATATGGACCTTCTGATATAATTGAAATGGAAACTTGACTTGAACCGCTTGATATGGAACTTGAACTTGAACTTGACACTTGATACCTGATACTTGACACTTGATACCTGATACCTGACACTTGATACTTGATACTGGATACTTGATACTTTGACCTTGACCCACAGTTGAGACTACGAGCCACCCACTAGGCATGAGGGTTTCATGTCCATGTCATTGATGCACCGATGGCATGACTCTAGGGCAGGAGAGTGATGACCTGTCCCGTCCCTGACTTGATTTGATTTGGCGTGTTGAGGAGGTATTTGGCCACCTGGGGCGTATGGATGCATCCTAGACTTGTTTCTGTTTCTGTTATATCCTGTTATTACTGGTGACTGATGGTGTGTGCGATACACGTCTTTCACATCCTGGGAGCTAGCTACTCCACCCCTTGGAGGTATCCCCTCACCCTGTACTTGGTATGCTGAGGTCTCCCCTCCATACACCCTGATATTGATACTGTTACTGTTACTGGGCTCGTAGTGGATTTCTGTTTCTGTTACCTTATAACCTTGTACTTAGTATTCCGAGGTCACCCCTCCGGATACGTACTTGACTGGATACTTGACTTGATATTTGACTTGATACATGACTTGACTTGATATGACTTGGGCTCGGGTTGGGATTATTGTATACATGACTTGACTTGATATGACTTGGGCTCGGGTTGGGATTACTGTTCCCTTTACTCTTATCTATTGTAACTATTTCTTAATTCCTGATATCTCTGCATAACCTTTATTTTCTTTCCTAACTCTTGTTACACTTTGCATTGTTTCACTTACTTCACTATCCCTTTACTACTGCTTTGTTATCGTTATATCTGTTCACTGAGCTTTCGTAGCTCAGCCGCATTCCTTTTCCTGCGGCAGGTTTTAGTTTGGAAGATGGGTATGAGTGGAGAGTACTTTGGACATAGAAGATCCTGATAGCTATTTTGGAATAGAGATGACTAGAAGAGCTTATATTCAGACTTAGTGACTATTGTATTTTCATTGTAACCTTGTAGTTTCAGATTTTCCATTGTAACCCTTGAAACTTAATTGTATTATTTATGTCATATGCTTGTGTTTGTTCTGATATATATGAAACCATTATTGTGACATCTTTACCCTTGTCGGGTCGGGGTGTTACAATTTATGGTATCAGAGACAGGTTGCGACTCGTAATACATTTACCCTTGACCTATGAAGTTTGGACCATTAAGTTTCCACTGTAGACGCTCATAAGTTAACCTTTAAGAATTTGCTTTAGGATTTCCCTATAGGAACTGTTGATACAAAAGTTGGGCGTTCCTTGTTTCCGTACCAATTAGATCTTAATGCTTGAGACCTGCGCACTAAGAAAACAAAAAGACACCGTTAGGCTTATCGTGGGATTGTCTCCCACGATTATCCTCCGGCGTAAGAGCAAGTAATCGGTTTTAGGGTTTAGTTGAAGAGTTAGGGTTGTAGATCGTACCTTTAATGAGAGACGAGATGTTCTATATATACACACGAAATCCTTATTGGTTTCGTGTTCCTTACCCTTCGGCGTATCCGCCTAAGTCGGTCATGTGATATATATCCCATAAATAAGAGATATCCTATATCAAGACCATAAATAACTTCGGGTTTGGGCCATCGTAAGCCCAAACCGTTATCGTGATAGCCCATTCGTGATGGGCTTAAGTGTTAGTATTGTCCATTGGTCGGGCTCATGACCCGAATGCGGACTATACGTCATCATGTCCCCCCAGTCTAGCATGCGTAGTGTAACGACTGCGGATGCTAGACTAACAAATGTAGCAAAAATATTCCTCGATGCGTAGCGGGGAAGTTTCAAGTGTTTCCCGCCTAAAGAAACCATATAATAAACTAGTCCAAGTACATCCGTATCTCCTTCGTAAATCGTGAGGGGTGGGTGAAAAAGTGCTTTACCTTTTGGCCTCCCAGTCACACGATTAGAGCAAGTGGGGTACATGTGTCATCCATCCATGAATATGTGTAACCCTATATAAAGGTTAGCCGTCGTTTCACTGTGGCTACCACAGTAAAAAACATCATTTTCCACCATTGTTAAACCTTCAAGCAGCAATTAAAAATCAACGAAAGCTAAGGTAATAGCGCGTGCGCTTCAAAATCCTTTAAATTCTAACCATGGTGCTTCAGTTATCCGATTTTAATTCCGATATATCTGAGGACGAACTTCGTCAGTTCACCTCAGATTATTACATCCCTATCGCATTGCACCTGGTAGTTTCGGTGGCGACTGCGTCAATTGCGAACTTCCCGCAAGGGAAAGTGGGGGTTTACACACGCTTCTTCGAATTTGCGAACCAACGTGTGCCTATTTCCCTATTTTTGTGCGATATTTTAAACCATTATCGTCTACATATTTCACAGCTGCACTGTATAGGTGCAGCAAAAATAACTAATTTTGAAGTGAATTGTCGCTTGTTAGCGATAGAACCCACAATCCATCTATTCCGCGCGTTTTACCACACGTCATGGTCAAACGGGTGGGTGTCTTTTTCCAAGCGCGCAGGGCCACTGCAGTGCTATACGGAGAAGTTAGACGCACTGAGGGTTTGGAGGGAAAAGTTCTTTTGGGTTGATAGTGCATTTTTTCCATGGATTTTTGAGTTCTATACTCAAGAATCATTACCGAGAGATGAGCGCCCCATCCCCGGTACGTATAGTGCAGAAGATGCAGAGACAATTAATGCCAATCGCATACCGATCAAGGCGTATCCAGAGGAGTTTTTGGTGCACATGGGCATCAGTCGCAATTATTTCGGTAGTCCGGAGGAGGTGCCAACTTTTTTGGACGAGAATAGCCGGGGTGGGTGCTTGTCTCTTCCTTCCTCTTTGCTTATGAGTTGTAAGCGCTCTTCCCTTTGTAGCTTATCTAACCCATTTTGTGTTTGTTTGTTGTTTGTTGCGCAGAGATGGATCTATTCAGTGTTGTTCGCTTGGAGAAGCCGAAACAAGTGACTGTAGGGGTGCGCCCTTTGAGAGATGGCGAGGAGCTAGTTCTTCAGGCTACTGCAGGGCGCACGATGGAAATCGTGCAGGAGGAGTCAGAGGATACGCCCCCAATTGTTTTAGAGGTGACTCCTCTGCGCAGCTTTCCCACTCCTGAGGTACAAATCCATGTAGAAGAGCTATCGCAGACTGATTCGTCAGAAAGTGGGGAGTTTGCCATGTCTGAAAGTGGGCAAGAAGGCGCTGGCCAAGGGGTGAAGCGCAAGAAAGCTGCTGGAGATGATGGCGCTGGTACGTCCAAAAGAAGGCGCCATCTTATCTCTAGTGAGCCATCATCATCATCAGAGGAGAATGCGTCGCAGAAGGATACAACTGAAACTCCTTCCCTCAAGTAAGTAATTAAGCTTGTATCTTTAGATTTGCATTTCTTTATTCCGCAATGATACTATAAAGTAGCTCTGTTATCTGCGTGCAGTGTTGAGGTTGCTGGTGATGATGCTGCGCGCGCTGGGGAATCGCCCCCCAAGGCGAGTCCTTCGCCTACTGATCATATTGTGCAGGGGGGCCAAGAATCTGGGACAAAGGCTTTTGAAGGTGTGCCTACGGACCAGTTGGTTGAGGAGTTAAGCTTGGCTGCTGTGCATCAAGCCTCATTGGTTGCACAACTCAAAGCTAGGTATGCGGATGAAGGTAGTAGCTTGGCGCAGAAGGATAGGGAAATTGCGCTACTGAAGGTGCAGTTAGCTGATGCTCGGGCTGAAGTGGAGTCAACCACTGTGTACGCTCAGAAGATTGCTGATGAGAGGCTATCCTTGTTTGCTCAAGTGAACCAAGAGCGCGCTGCCGCAAAAGAGTACAAGGCTACTTGCCTTTGGGCCTTGAAGTATATGGAGCAGAACAAGAGCGCTCACTTCGCCAGACTAGATGATTTCCGCAAGGCTGTGGAGGCATCGTTGGAGAAGCAAGAGATCAAGCTGCGTAAGCTCAGTATCGAATATGACGAAGAGCTGTATCCCCATCTGGTGTCTTCTATCGCTGAGCGTAGGTGGCTTATCAGCCATGGGTTACGCCTGGCTGCTTTGGGTACTTTGGAATCCCAAGAGGTGCGGGGGACGTTTGGGGAAGTTGTGGAGCGTGCGCTTGCTCGTGGCAAGGCGCAAGCTATAGAGGAGCTCTCTGAGAGCGGATTGTTGAAGGTGCCTGCCACACAAGTGCCCGATTATAATGCTGATTCCTTCGATGAGCTTGTCGCAGCTATGGAAAAGATGAAGCTGCTAGACCTTCCTCATATTGCTCAACTGGAGCGCGACCAAGATTACCCCATAAGGGTTATTATGGAGGGGTTAACCTTGGCTAGGCATGCAGCGGAGGGCGCAGAGGCACAAGCTGACTATTTTCTCAAGCCAGATGAATCGCAGCTGCAGGTACCTATCTTCGCTCGCCCTCGCAACATCCTGGATCCTTTTGCCCTTGAAAAGGAAATTCCTTTGAAGGAGTCTTTGGAAGCCCATGCTATGAGGCTTGCGAAGAAGCAGGGTGTGAAGGGGAAGGCCATCCTTTGCGGTGTCGGTGCTGCGCATATTCCTAGGTCTGATGGAGTGCCCGTTAGCGTACCGACAGTGTCGCCCCAAGATAGTGATCTTCTGAGGGAGCTTGAGGGGACTGGTCGTGTTGCATATCATGTTGGCGGTTCGGGGCTTAGACGCACCCGTAGCTTGTCTTGGTAATTTTTGTAATAGATTAACATTTTGTTGCAGATGTGCATGTTAAGTCTATATCTTGTATGAACTCGTAGTCCGTAGTAACATGTTAATTACGATTATACGCATATTGTATCAAATGTGATTGTGGTTATAATTTTTGTACTTAGTTATTTTGTCTTTGCGTAAAAGACGTCTATGTTGTGTCCAACATAGCAACTTGTTGTGTATATACTTAGGAAAATTTATAAAAAATCCATAATCGTGTATGAAGTTCATAAAATTTACAAGTTTATTGATTTATGTGCAGCGTACTGCAAATAGCATATCAAGGAGTTAAGTGTCTTAGCTCCTAAGTTGTTAAACGCGCACAGTGTGCAATGTTGTGTATCCGTCGTGGAATACACATTGAACTTACTCCAACGTCTTGAGAGTAAGGTGTTTAACAAGGATGCGTGATCCGATGTTGATGGGTTTGCAACCCTCTTACTCAACGAGTTGTTTAGTAGGTTTACTCATCCTTTTACCATCGTGGGTTTTAATAAGTGCATGCACGCCATGTAGGCAGAAAATTAAAGTAACAACAATATTGAGACATAAATAACATGTAAACAATAAAGTAAAATGTGTCGCGGAATTAGCTAGAAGCCGCGACATTTGAATTAATACTTGCAAGTTTTTGTAAAAAGAAAAACATTTGCCTAAATGAAACAAAATGTAAATACACGGATATTTATTAAGCACTTACTAAAGTGCGGAAGTGTCCGTGTGCGAGGTCGTAACCTTTCCTAAAGATAGCATCTATTGAGATTGCAAACATTCCATGTGCGTTGTAGTTCGCGGCCATCCATATCACGCAGCTTGTACGCGCCTTTACCTAGTGCTTCAACGACCTCATAGGGTCCTTCCCACTTCGGTCCAAATTTACCTGTATCTTCTGTGTGGCTTGCATCATTAGCGCGATAGACAAAGTCGCCTGGTCTGAATGAGGTGCTTCGAACTTTAGCGTCGTAATATCCCTTCATTTTTGACTTGGCTTTTGCTTCGCGTATAGCTGCGCGTTCACGCCTTTCTTCCAATAGGTCCAAGTCGATACGTCGTTCGTCGTCATTGGTTGCAACATTAACTTCCGTGGTTCGAATGGTTGGAATCCCAATTTCAGCTGGTATGACAACTTCTGTCCCATAGACAAGAGAAAAAGGAGTGTCTCCATTGCTAACTTTGATTGTCGTGCGGTGCGCCCATAAGACATGCGACAATTCGTCCACCCATCTTCCTTTGTGCTTGTCCAGGCGCGCTTTAATTCCTTCGCCTAAGCTACGATTTGCGCGCTCAACCAAACCATTGGTTTGTGGGTGTTTAACTGACGCGAAGTGTTGTGTGATATTTAGTTCTGCGCACCAGTCTTTGAACGGGTTATCGCGGAATTGTTTTCCGTTGTCCGAAACGATTTCCCCAGGTAATCCAAAGCGTTATACAATATTTTCCCAAACGAATCATTTTACTTGATTACCTGTGATTGTCGCCACTGCTTTTGCTTCAATCCACTTAGTAAAGTAGTCTATTGCCACAATAAGAAATTTCAGTCCCCCCGCTGCAACAGGGAAGGGACCCGCAATGTCGATACCCCACTTATAGAATGGCCATGGAGAAGTGATAGGCGTTAGCTCCTGTTGTGGTCTGCGCGGGATGGGTCTATGAACCTGGCAGTCGCTACATTTCTTTATCACATCGCGCGCATCACGATGCATAGTGGGCCAGTAGTATCCTGAGCGCAAGGCTCGTGCTACGACGGACCGTGGTCCTGAATGCATATTGCATGAGCCGGCGTGGATCTCTCGGAGTACGTAATCTGCCTGAAGAGGTCCAACGCATCTAAGCCATGGTTGTAGAAATGAGCGCCGATATAGGATACCATCTCAAAGTTCGAACCTCTGCGCTGTGCGCCGTATCCGTCGAGCGTCTTTCTGCTCCTCGGGCAATTTGCCCTTACTTATGAATTCGATGATAGGGGTCATCCATGTAGGATCCTGCTCTTCTATCACCGTAGATATCTCCATCTCCGAGATGGATTTGTTTTTTAGAATCTCCACCAACACTTGTTTTGACAGGTGCGCAAAGCTTGTAGATGCGATCTTGCTTAGCGCATCCACTTTCTTATTTTCACCTCTAGGAACTTGTTTAATGGTAAACCTGTCAAAACCTTGGATTAGTGATTTGGTCTTGTCGAGGTATTGAACCATGTTATCCTCTTTAGCCACATATTCGCCCAACACATGGTTGGCTACTAATCGGGAGTCCACATTTGCTTCTAGGTTACGTACACCCATTTGAGTTGCAATGCGTAACCCGGCGATTAGGGCTTCATATTCTGCCTCGTTGTTCGTGGCTGTGAATTCAAAGCGCAGTGCATAAGTGAATTCCATTCCTTCTGGATTAGTGAGGATAAGGCCAGCGCCCGACCCATCCACGCATGAAGATCCATCTGTGAACAGGACCTATGGTTCTTGTAGTTCTACCTTGCTCAGTGGAGGTGCGTCATCGGTGTCTGGTTTTTCGATGATGAAGTCTGCTAGTATTTGCCCTTTAACCGCAGTGCGTGGTCTATAAGAGATGTTATACTCGCCTAGCAGCACACTCCATTTTTGTAATCGCCCTGACGCGTCAGGTTTAGAGATAACTTGCTTGATAGGTTGGTCTGTGATTACCGCTATTGGGTGCGCTTGAAAGTATCTACGCAGTCTTTTGGCGGCAAATACTAACGCCAAGACCAACTTCTCCATTGGGTTGTAGTTAATCACTGTCTTCTTGAGTGCTTTGCTTACAAAATATACCGGTGTTTGTACGGAGTTCCTATCCGTCAGTAGCACTGCGCTGACCGCTCCATGAGTCGCAGATAAGTAGACGATTAACTCCTCCCCTGGTCGGGGTGCGACTAGCTTAGGAAGCGCTGCTATATGTTGCTTAAGCTGTGTGAAAGCTTCTTCCGCTTCCGTAGTCCAACGAAAGTCTCCCTTTTTTGTACACTTCTTGAGTGTTTTAAAGAGAGGAAGTGACTTATCCGCTGATTTGGACAGGAATCTGTTCAAACCGGCTAGCTTTCCATTCAGAGACTGAACTTCTTTCAACGTGCGTGGTGAAGGGAGTTGGATGACAGCCTCTTTTTTTCTGGGCATGGCTTAATGCCATCTGGTTCTATCAAGTATCCCAGGAACATGCCTTCTGTGGCGCCAAAAGTGCATTTCTTAGGATTCAACTTCATGTTGATCTTCCGTAGTGTTCTAAATGTTTCTTCAATGTCGCGCACCACTTCGTCTTTAGTATGGCTTTTTATGACAAGGTCGTCCACATAGACCTCTAGGTTGCGGCCCACTTGCTTTTCAAATGCATTATCTACCAATCGCTGGTAGGTAGCGCCCGCATTCTTCAGGCCAAAAGGCATCTTTGTATAACAAAAGACACCTTGGCTTGTGTGGAAGGCTGTTTTTTCCTCGTCTTCCTTGGCCATTTGGATTTGGTGGTACCCTTTGTATGCATCTAAGAAACATTTAAAGGGATATCCGCACAAAGATTCTACCTTCCAGTCTATCTCTGGTAGTGGGTAGCAGCCCTGTGGACATGCTTTGTTGAGGTCAGTGAAATCTACACACATCCGCCAACTACCATCACTCTTCTTGACCATTACTGGATTGGAGAGCCAGTCATGGTAATAGACTTCTCGCATGATGCCTGCGTCCACAAGTTTGTGTACTTCTTCCAGAATGGCTTTTGCGCGCTCTGGTGCCTGGCCGCGCTTTTTTTTGCCGTACTGGGGAATATCCTTGTCGGATTTTTAGCTTGTGTTCTGCAATCGAGCGTGGCACACCAGTCATGTGCTTCGGTTCCCATGCGAAGATATCCAGATTCCTTTGTAAGAGCGCGCACACGGCCGCTCTTCCTTTGTCAGACAACGATCCTCCGATCGATACTTCTTGCTCCGGGTAGTCAGGGTGAATTGCGACCTTTAGGTTTGATACTTTAGCTGCGCTTTGTTCTGGGGTATGCGTTGTCTCGCATGTAATCGTGTTACACTCCCTAGGTGGCGCGGCGCTATTGTAGATGGTGACAATGCCGCCTTCTACCGGGAATTTGAGCATCCCATGTGCTGTGGATGGTACCGCGCGTATTGCCGAAATTCCTGGTCTTCCAATAATGCCATTGTATGGTGAAGGAGATCTGATCACCATAAAATTCATCCAGGCTGTCGTGGAGTGTTCCTTATTACCAACAGCGACTAGTAGTCGCAGTTGCCCCATGGGCCATATCTTTTCTCTTGTGAAGCCAGTCAACGCAGTCATGGCTGGGCTTAACTGTCTTTGTATCTCAGGGCGCAATCTCTTGAAACAATGCTCATACATTATATCCGCTGATGCCCCTCCATCTACATACATGCGGTGGATATCGTGACCCCCCGCATTTATCTCAATGGTGAGTAGTTCTGCCACTGCGTTGTCCGCAGCCAAGGTGGGGAAAGAGATTTCGCTTCCATGGGAAAATTTCTGGCTGACCTTTTGTCTAGTCTTTCGCTGCCATGATTGCATCATGTAGATTGTGTCAGCCTTGTCCTTAGGCGCTTCTTTCTTGCCCCCAGTTTTCTGTTTGTCTTTCCCATCCTTAATGTTCTTAACTAGATGGTCCAATCTGCCTTCTTTTACTAGTTTATCAATTAATTGGCGTAATTGGACACACTCATTGGTTGTGTGGCCCTTCTGTGCATGATACTCGTAGTATCCGTTCCCTACGCGCCGATCTTCTGGGGTGCGCATCGGTGGTGGTCTCGGAAAGTTCGCGCCTTCCGTCGCAAATATCTCCTTTGGAGTCTTCGTTAGTGGGGTATACTTGTCGTTCCCCCGTCCGCTCCCTTGACTGCGATAGCTTTTGTTACGATTGCTACTCCGGTCATTGGATTGTCTCCTTGGTTCTTCTTGTGACCTATAGTTTGAGTAGCCTTTCTTGCTATCCGCAGCGGCGGCTTCTCCTTGGATGAAGGACCTCGTGCGCTTCATGAGTTCATCAAAGGTTTGGGGAACCCTATCATTTAAGTTTTTGATAAGTTCTGGATTATTGATTCCGTTCATGAATCCTGAGATCTTTAGTATTTCGGGGTATGCCTTAACATGTATGCATTCATCTTTAAAGCGCTCCATGAAAGCGCTTGTGGATTCCCCTTGGCGCTGTTTTACCCTAGCGAGCTCGACAGGGTTCTTGGCGCACTTCTTCCTCTGAGTAAAGTTCAAACGAAACGCCTTCTGCAACTCTTCAAACCATTGATGCTTCTACGTGGAAGCTTACTGAACCAGTTTCGCGCATTTCCCACTAAAGTAGAGTTAAACATGTGGCACCACACAGGTTGTGGCCAATTTTCGATGGTTGCTGCTGATTCGAAAATTTTTAGGTGGTCATCAGGATCACCTGTCCCATCATAAGTCTTAACATTAGCGGGCATGCGCCTTTTTTTATCTTCTGAAAAGTCACTGATGCGCCGAGTGAATGCGTCAACCTTTTGGCAGCGCCAGGGACGAGACATATCTTCGTCTTCCCAGTCGCGGGGTCTTCCCCTGGACTTCCAGTGTCCTATTTCTTTGTCCTCGTTGTCCGAGGAGTCACTTGAGGATGAGCTTACCCTTTTGCGGCGCTTGCGCCGACTATCCTCGGAATCCGAGCTTGAAGGGCTTTCACTTGGGGAGCATCGTCGCCCAAGTCTATCGTGGATCCTGCGACTACCAAATCTAGCGTGGACATTGGTGCGCCGTCCATCATCTTCATGCTCCTCCAGAGACTGTAAGTCGGCTGCTTCATCGTCCACAACTTTCCTTCCGATCCTAGTAAACACAGGGTGTCGGCGGCCATCCTTCTCGCGCCTTTCCTTTCGGTAACGCGGTGGGGATGCCTCATGCTCAGGATCAAAGTTGAGCCTGGCTTGCAGGCTCTGATTTGACCTCTTTTTTGCTTCCTCTCGCATCAGCGCAGCCAAGGTTTCGTAATTTTGGGACACAAAATCACTTGGCGCTAGTTCAGGCGCGACTCCTTCTAGCGCGAAGATGTCTGTTTCCTAATCAGGACCCTTATTTTGGGTGGGCGCATTTGGTGGCTCAGTGAAGTTTAATTCTGGCATGGTGAGAGGAGTGTGTAGTAGATCTACCGCGCTAGTGGTTGTTGTAGTAGCATGGGTAGTCCTTGTGATCGGTTCTACTGGAGTAAAAGCCAGATCTGAGTATGATCCTAGGCTTTTGGGCGCACTGGTTGTTCCAGAGGCCTGCTTAGCGGCTGAATCAGTTTGCTGCTTCTTCCCTAGTAGGTCGTCATGCATTTTCTTTGTCTGCGGAGTCCGCTGATTTGGGTTTCCATGCTTCGTCATTCTAGTTCTTCGTAGAGTTCTTTAGTGTAAGGTCCCACGGATGGCGCCACTTGTTGATACAAAAGTTGGGCGTTCCTTGTTTCCGTACCAATTAGATCTTAATGCTTGAGACCTGCGCACTAAGAAAACAAAAAGACACCGTTAGGCTTATCGTGGGATTGTCTCCCACGATTATCCTCCGGCGTGAGAGTAAGTAATCGGTTTTAGGGTTTAGTTGAAGAGTTAGGGTTGTAGATCGTACCTTTAATGAGAGACGAGATGTTCTATATATACACACGAAATCCTTATTGGTTTCGTGTTCCTTACCCTTCGGCGTATCCGCCTAAGTCGGTCATGTGATATATATCCCATAAATAAGAGATATCCTATATCAAGACCATAAATAACTTCGGGTTTGGGCCATCGTAAGCCCAAACCGTTATCGTGATAGCCCATTCGTGATGGGCTTGAGCCCATTCGTGATGGGCTTAAGTGTTAGTATTGTCCATTGGTCGGGCTCATGACCCGAATGTGGACTATACGTCATCAGGAACTTAAGTTCTGACCAGTGAGGAATGGGTAGACTATAAGGCATTTGTTTAAGTATCATTGCTTCCGCATCACTCTAATTCGTGCCTTGCTTACGACTCGAGATAAAGTATGATCATCATGAAGGCATATTTATGTGGTGCTAGTATTATGACGCCTGGCCAACGTGATAATACTTACACCATATAACGTGCCCTCATTGTGGCCATAGGATGTCTTGGGGAGAACCTAAGAAGTTAAGAATTGGATCTCCGTTGGTTTATCCGTGATTAGTAAGACTGTAGGTTCATTCTATGCGTACACACTGCCTTTGTTCATTAGATACCTGGATGAGTTTGGACTCTCGTTTTGCATTATGTTGACCACAGTTATAAATCTAGAACTCTCTACTGTTGGTACAGTTAATTTGATTTGAAATCTTGTTCGCATTCCGTATGAGCTTTCCAGAAAATTCACCTATCATCCATTTTATATTGCATGGACCTTTTGATCAGAATCAACCCAATTTGTCTCCTCCTGAGAATTTGAACCCACCTTGTTTTGATTGAGTCATGAGAAACTAATTGGTTTGGAGATCCTTTTTGGATGAACCTCCCCGGGCGTGAGAATGTTTTGACGATCTTTTTGCGAATTGCTACGACTTCGTATAACCTTGCGATTTCAAATTTCGAGGACGAAAATTTTCTTTTAGAGGGGAAGAAGTTGTAATACCCAAAATTTGAAATCATGCAAAATGACCAGAATGCCCCTAAAACTTTAAAATTCAATTAAAGCATATATAAAACACAAAATTAATTCCAAATCTCTGGTAATGAGCTACATATGAAGTAAATTAATTTTGAGGCTACATTTTAACAATTTACAATGTACTAAAATACTTGTCACACTACATTGTACCGAAAAAAAATATATATGTATTTTAATTAATTGTTTTTACATTTAAAAGAGTATAAGATCAAATAATTGGAGATAATTATCAAACTAAATATGGAATACATTCAAAATTCAGCAAATTGATCTCCCTAATCAATTGTGCCAAGATTTGTGGTCTCCCTCCTCCAAATATCACGGCTTCTAATTTCTTTTCCATTTAACATCCAAACCGAAACCCTAAACTCAACCAAAAATCATCCCACTTTCATTCGAATTTCTGGAGGTATTCTAGTAATTTTCTGGTGATCATCAAGGTTCAAGGAGGCTAGGAAAAATAGTGGTGAGATCATAGACTCGTTGGTTGGATCCTTGGGAGTTCTTGTGTCGCGTTTTGTTTCATCCGATAGGTACAATTCATACGCTTATTTCCACTCATCCTAAAATTCGTTTGTGATTTTTCTTATGATAATTACATCACATATAACTCATATAAATTAATAAAATCGAGCCATGCAAGCTCGTTTGATCATATGAATTATTAACGTTAAAAACGCACATAAAATCCAAATCAGTTTATACGATTTTTCTAGGGCTTGTACTTAATTTTTCTGGGTTCCATAATGAACATATAGCTCTGGAAAAATGGGTGATTGATTTATTGAAGCCTAAATAATCTATATTGGAATTATTTTATAATCGGGTTCTAAGAAAAATAAAGGAAAATTTAGAAAACCCTAGTTACACGATTTGGGTTAGGGTTCTTGTGATTAGATCTGGATCATAAATGAGTTTAATTTTGTTGTTAATGATTGTTTAATGATTGGGATGGTTAAGGTTAGGGTTTGATAAATTAAAAGTGTTACCGATTGAATATTAAAAGAAGAAGGGTGTGTTTTGTAATTATTGAAACTTGTGGGGTATTTTTGTAAGTCATTTTGGATCTAGGGTAATGGGTAAAAAATATAATATAAGGGTGCTATGTGTAAAATTTGCAAGAAAAAGGTTTATTTGGTTATATATGTGTTGATTTGAAATAAATTAAATAGAGGGACTAAAAGTGTAAATTCTGGAAACTTAAGGTTATTCTGTGTAAATAATGATATTAAGGGTGTGATGTGTAATTTTGGATATTTAAGGGCTTAATATGTAATTATTAATAAATTATGTTTCGAATTGTATTTTATGGAATTAAAAGGGCTAGTTATGTAAATTATGAAACTTGGAGGGTAATTCGTACCATGTACTAAATTAAAGGTATATTATGTAATTTGGTAAAATAAAGTGCTTGATGTGTAAAAATAAATATGATAAGGGTTAGATTGTGATTTATGTAATTATAAGGTTTATTTTGTAATTAAATTAATTAAAAGGGTATAAATTGTAAATTGAGGAACTTAAAGGGTTAAAAGTGTAATTCTGAATAACTTATGTATTTTAATGAGTAACTTGAGGTATTCTCATTTTAAACCTTTAACTTTGGTATATTTACATTTAAAACCCTAAAATATGGAAACTTGTAATATTTAACCCTAAACTTTTATAACTTGCTAAAATGAACCTTATTTCCATAATAACCCTAATTAATGACTTAACCTAAATTATATTATGGAAACCTGCTAATTATGGAAACCTGCTAAAAATAGAAAGTTACTAAAAATGGAAAGTTGCTATTTTTGGAAAGTTACCTAAAAAGGAGAGTCACTAAAAATGGAAAGCCGACTAAAATAAGTAATCTGAGTTAAATAAGCTTTTAATAAGACAGTCATGAATTCGTGTAGATTCGCTGAAGATGGAGTTTGCTTCCGACCTTTATTTTTCTATTGTGTTTTCACTTGCGGTATAAGGTACAGATATTCTACCCTTTCTCAGTAAGGGTGTCCTTCTCATGACTTTTGATCTTGATTCACTATAGGGTTCCCTAAGCCATTGCTATTTTCCCTTATACTTTGATTCATTCTTCATGTTTTCACTTACATCTTTCTATATTGGATTGATTATGATCTGAGCCTTCTTATTTGGGGCTTTCCTACTTGATCTATGCCTTTGCTATGCTTCTCTTGATTTGTGAACCTTGATAATTGAGCCTTGCCATGTTCCTCTGATACTTGATATGACTCATTCGTCACCCTGTAACATGAATATTTGAATCACTTGATACCTTGAAGGATTATTTGAATTTTGGTAACTAGATGTGAAAACCTTTCTAAATTATATATGAAAATGTGTGAGAAAGCTATTTTAAAATGATGCGATACCACTTTTAAATGAAAGTTACTAAAAGTTTTAAGAAGACTATTTTTAAGACCATCTTTATGAAAACCGTTTTGAAAGACCATTTTTATGAAAACTATTTTGTAAGATCATTTATTATGAAAACCATTTTTGAAAGATTGCTTTAAATGGACTTTTAAATAGAAACCTTTTTAATTGAATTGTTGTTATGAAACTTTGATTATGAACCTTCTGATATTAACCCTTCTGATATTGACCCTTCTGATATTGACCTTTCTGATATTGAACCATCTGATATTGAACCATCTGATACTGAACAATTGATATGAACCCTCTGATATGAACCATTTGATATGAACCTTTGATATGGACCTTCTGATATAATTGAAATGGAAACTTGACTTGAACCGCTTGATATGGAACTTGAACTTGAACTTGACACTTGATACCTGATACTTGACACTTGATACCTGATACTTGACACTTGATACCTGATACCTGACACTTGATACTTGATACTTGATACTGGATACTTGATACTTGACCTTGACCCACAGTTGAGACTACGAGCCACCCACTAGGCATGAGGGTTTCATGTCCATGTCATTGATGCACCGATGGCATGACTCTAGGGCAGGAGAGTGATGACCTGTCCCGTCCCTGACTTGATTTGATTTGGCGTGTTGAGGAGGTATTTGGCCACCTGGGGCGTATGGATGCATCCTAGACTTGTTTCTGTTTCTGTTATATCCTGTTATTACTGGTGACTGATGGTGTGTGCGATACACGTCTTTCACATCCTGGGAGCTAGCTACTCCACCCCTTGGAGGTATCCCCTCACCCTGTACTTGGTATGCTGAGGTCTCCCCTCCATACACCCTGATATTGATACTGTTACTGTTACTGGGCTCGTAGTGGATTTCTGTTTCTGTTACCTTATAACCTTGTACTTAGTATTCCGAGGTCACCCCTCCGGATACGTACTTGACTGGATACTTGACTTGATATTTGACTTGATACATGACTTGACTTGATATGACTTGGGCTCGGGTTGGGATTATTGTATACATGACTTGACTTGATATGACTTGGGCTCGGGTTGGGATTACTGTTCCCTTTACTCTTATCTATTGTAACTATTTCTTAATTCCTGATATCTCTGCATAACCTTTATTTTCTTTCCTAACTCTTGTTACACTTTGCATTGTTTCACTTACTTCACTATCCCTTTACTACTGCTTTGTTATCGTTATATCTGTTCACTAAGCTTTCGTAGCTCAGCCGCATTCCTTTTCCTGCGGCAGGTTTTAGTTTGGAAGATGGGTATGAGTGGAGAGTACTTTGGACATAGAAGATCCTGATAGCTATTTTGGAATAGAGATGACTAGAAGAGCTTATATTCAGACTTAGTGACTATTGTATTTTCATTGTAACCTTGTAGTTTCAGATTTTCCATTGTAACCCTTGAAACTTAATTGTATTATTTATGTCATATGCTTGTGTTTGTTCTGATATATATGAAACCATTATTGTGACATCTTTACCCTTGTCGGGTCGGGGTGCTACACATAAACCTTGAACACCATTGAACATAGTTTCCCTGGTACAACATGGGAGGCCTTGCATCACTCCTCGCAGCCAATGCATCTTGAGTAGTAGACATTGTGATGGTGGATCTTTGATATGAGATGTTGTTTGTATGAAAGTGTTGTTTTAGTTTGTTTAAATTGAGATGGTCGAATGTATGGAAGTATATATTGTGATATTTAAATGATTAAAGTCTCTTAATAATTTTAATCTTTTTAAAGGATTTAAAATTGGATAAAAGTCTTTAAGTCAAGTTATCGCGACAAAGTCTTGTGAACAGTAACTATCGCAACTTTCTGGAGAAAATTGGGCAGAGTTTTCTTTTGCAAAACGTGGGTAAGAGTATGTCTCGGAAGATCAGGTGTCGCAAAACTTCTTCTATCACAACAATACAAGAGCTATCGCAAAAATTTCTTATGACTTGGGCAAAGTTTTCTTTCGTAAACATTGGGTAACCAAAAGCTTCGCAAAGCAAGTATCACAACAATTACTATCGCAACCCAAACTATTGCTATCGCAACTCAAACCAACTGCTATCGCAGTCACCTATCGCAACCAAAAACAGCTATCGCAACTGTTTCTAAGCCAACTGTTGCAACAAAACCCTCAATTTTGAGAACAAAATTTTACGAACAAAATGCTAAACCCTATTTTTACGAGAAAAAGTACACTTTTTCAAAAACCCTAAAACCACGGTTTCAGCCTAAATCTTCACCAAATTCACAAAAATTTTGTATAGAATGATAAAAGCTCTTTCTTTTTCTACAAATATGTTATCCTAACACATGTTTTATAAGATTAAACACGTTTAAGAGTAATCTTTATACTACGTATGAAAGTAAAGATATTCTAGAGAGAGAAAGTTCTTTAATTCTATAAAACCAAAACTTTTACTACTAATGAAGATCGAAACAAAACTAAAACACAACTACTTGAAACAACGAATCATATTTGGCTCTTGATACCAATTGTTGTTCCACTAATATCACGTCTACTCTAATAATCTTAGTGAGATAAAGTGGGTGTGGACACTTTAGTTTATAGAGAGAAACGAGAGAAAAGAAGTAAAATCTCGCATTGATAATAGAAAGAACACACACCTCATAACCCATGAGGTAGGGGGTATTTATACCCATACACTAGTCAAGCATACTATCGCAACTATACAAGTGTTGCGATAGTGTTATGTTGTCGCAACCACACAATGTTACACAACATACCTTATACAAATACAAAAGATAAATAGAAGTCCATGCACTAATGATTTACACTTTTTGTGTTCCAACAGTTAACAACATGGAATATGAGGAAAAAAATGGTGACTATAACAACCGAAGACATGAAAATCAAATGCGAGAAGGCATATGTTGATGACTTGAAATCCGGTTTATTTGAACTATATTTTGCTATGAACTTGTGTTCATTTTTGTTGATTTACTAAGTAATTGCATTTTTTATGCAGAGTATGCACCACATTTGTTCACCACACGCATATACCGTGGTGGGTTATTTAGGATGTTTCATGGTAAACAATATGTTGGTAGTGAAGAAGATATCTTTGATAAGGTTGACATTGAACTTTTCTCGATGTTTAAGTTAGATAAGATGGTCAAACAGTTAGGATACACAGGTGAGAATGAGACTCTGTTTTATCATTATTTAAGACCCATGAGTAGTTTAGATGTTGGGTTATATGCATTAGGATGTGATGAAGATGTGCATTGTATGACTACCATTCTTTTGAGTTTCAAGTTAATAGAGGTGTATATAGAACATGGTTATACGAAGCTTAATTGTAACAAAATGTCACCAAGACAAATTAGGGCAACAATAGAAGAGTATGAGGAAGATATGTCTAGTGAACCTAGTACTAGTGCTTCAAAGGAAAAAAATATGGTAAAATTGTCACAACCAGTATTTTCAGGTTATTATTTAACCTCGTAATTTTACTATTTATTTTAATTTCGCGTAAATTAACTTTTATGAGTAACCGGATAGGTTAACCCGCGTACGTCGTAACACGTACATCAACTTGAACCCGACTCTAGAATACATTTAGTCTACATCAACAATATGCATAAATACTCTCATAAACTTATTTTATAAGTTTTTACATTGATTTCATACTTTTCGAGTCATTTTTATGGTTTACGTCCATTTTATTAGGAAGTTGCGTCAACGAAAGTGTCTACGACCTATGATTTAAGTTTAACGTCATATAAAAGTCACAATATTCTCATGTCAACTTAAAATATTAGAGTCACTCATATTTATAAAGTTAGGTCATTTTAAATTTCACATCTTTTACATTCACCCGACAACTTACTTTTGAGTCTTAACGTTTACGGTTTGGACTAGACACTTTACGTGTAACACTTAACATTTAAATTATACACTTATATTGTATATATACATTATACACACAATATTTAACAAAAAATAATTAATTCAATTAACTTGAACACTTTCCTTTAAATGTCACATTTTAAGTCACATTTATACTTACCATACCAACACCATTTTTGCATAACACATTTAATAAATTATATGTATACAGTAAAACCTCTATAAACAAATGGTGTTGGGACCGGGATATTTTATTAATTTAGCGAGATATTATTATATCGATAAATTATTAATTTATTAATTTAAAGAGATTTTACGTAAAATTTCCAAGTCCAATATACTAGTTATAATCTATATTACAGAGTAGTTAGATATGAAAAAAATCATATATATTGAAAGATTGAGTTCAAAAAATCATTAGGGAGTATTATTGACACTATTTTTGAAGTGAAAATAGCCATGCGAAGTGCAAGTATATTTATTGAGAGACATACGAAGTGTTCATGTATTCATTGAGGTACTTATTGATTGTAGATGTTACATGGCGAAGTGTTCATGTATTCATTGAGGCACTTATTGATTGTAGATGTTATATGGGAGAAGAATATCGATCATCATGTAGTAATTACAACAATTAAGAATCGTCCATCTATAAATCAGATATGCTTTGGTTAATCTTCCATCATTCCTTAACCTTCCATCATAATTACTGCATTCCACTTCAACATGACCAAGCAGTCTTCACAGAACATGGGCAAAGAAGTTGCAACACCAAACCGCCTGTTGTTTCTGGATGACCTTGATGTCGGTGTGACTGGGACCATCGTGGTGATGGTTTGCAGGATGTGGGATGTCAATGCAGTCACCGGACGCTATCTCAGCACAGACTTTGTAGTCTCTGATTCCAAAGTAAAACATACTTAAAATTAGCATTTGATAAATAACCTTTTGGTTATAATGTTGTTAAAACATACTTACACTTAGTATTTGACAAATAACTTTTTGGCTCTAATGTTGTTTGACTGTTTTGCATAACTTAGTATTTGAGAAATATCTTTGGTTCTAATGTTGTTTGACTGTTTTGTAGAGTAGTTCAATTCATTGTACTGCAAGGAACCACATTGCTCATAATTTTTTCAGGTTGAAAGAAGGGTTGGTTTATTCTATTAAAGACTTTGTGGTCAAGCCCAATTAGGATGATTACCGTATTATGCAAATGGATCCCTTCATGCTCGAATTTGATGGGGCAACAACGGCAAAGAAAGTGACTGTTAAAGATGGAGGTTTTAAGTGGTACCCTTTTGAGCTTCAAGATTTGGCAAACCTGGAAAGTACAGATAACAAGTACTTGGTTGGTAAGTTTTTTTTAACAGTACTTTCGTTGCCTTTTGTTATTATTGTTATGCATCCATTCTGGTATTGTAACACCCCCAAATTTGGTTTTGTGGCAGCGGAAAATATTTGGGTGCTACACTGAGGATCGAAGTTAGTAATTTCAGAAAACGGCTCGGGAAAGGCGTTTTAAAAATTATATGTCATTCAAAAGATTAGTTTTAGTAAAAAGTCTGATTTCAAAAATTATGATGATTTGGAAAAGAATGACATGTTTGATTTTCACACCATTTAAGTTATCAGAGTATTTAATGCCCGCTCCGTGTCTTGTCCTGCTCCGTTAGTTACCTGAAAGACACATGCTTAAAACGTCAACACAATGGTTGGTGAGTTCATGGGGTTTGGTAGAAAATAATTTGCTTTCAAAAATGTCGAGAGATGTAGAATAAGTGTTGAAATAAATGCTAGTAACTAGCAAGTTTGCAAATTTGGGTAAAAATCCAAGAGTAAAGCATTTATGATCTCTGACGATCATAGGTACAAGTTTGAGTAAAAAGGAGTATTGTCGTTATATACTTGCAATGAAGTAATGGTTCAACTTTTAAAAGTAACGATATGTCGAGCATTATTTTGTTCTATCATATGATAACAGTTAGGTTTCAAGTATGTGATACATATTTATAACACATAGTGAAAATAATAATATAAGGTCTGATATCTATCAGTAAGGAGTGGTGGTCTACAGCTGTATCCAAATATATATAGGAAGACATATATATTCATAAAGTTATATTGTCCTAAGCCTCATGACGCGCAAAGCATTAACAAAGGTTCCGTAAAAACGGTAAGGTCACATCAGGTTATGATGGTTTGCCCCCAGGTAGTAGGTGATTGCCTCATCCTACTATTTATTCAAATATAGTGTATCTCGACTAAATACGACTAGCCCTAAGGCTTTCCGTCCATACTTAGTGGGATAGGTCGTCAGCCTCTACAGGTTTCAAAGCTGTCCACTATATTCGCGCTCACCGTAGTGATTAATGGCTCATGATCGAGGGACTTTATGGCAACTTAGGTAAACTTAGACAATATGGAGTTTAGGAGTTCATAGCATATAAGTACTTTAGTT
This sequence comes from Artemisia tridentata subsp. tridentata, assembly GCA_021014915.2. NCBI lineage: Eukaryota > Viridiplantae > Streptophyta > Magnoliopsida > Asterales > Asteraceae > Artemisia > Artemisia tridentata. Next base: position 287,215,070 of record CP139506.1, read on the forward strand.
TTGGCTATTATTTCTAATTGAAATGTAGAAATATTATAGTAAAGTTTAATAGTACACTTAGTTGTTATTCGAATGCCTATAATAAGTTTCAGTATCGTGTTACAACACGTGGTTTGAAAATGTTGACTTTCAATACAATGTTAAGTTAGATAGGTAATTTTGCAAGTATACAAGCACATATCTCTTTCAAGAGTGGTTTAAAACATGTAAAACACAGTTGAGGGTTTTGAATAATTTATAAGAGTTTCTCAAAGTATAAAAGTAATTTAAGACAGTTGAAGCATGTATCTCCCCCAAAAAGATTATTAAAACAATTAATAAAAAGTAGGGGACCACGACTCACGGTAAGTCGTAAAAGTTTTCCTAGAACTTATAGAAGTATTGTATCGCAAAACGAATCATATAGTTGATAAATGAGTAAAATATTTTGAAGCCTGTATCTCCCCCAAAAAGTATAAATCAGGTATTTAAAATAGGAGGGGCCACGACTCACCTGGAGTGTATCTGGCAAGATGGGATTACAAGATCAAGTAAGACTTAGATTCACGAAACGTCCTCAATACGAGACCTGTATATGAGGGATATCTAAGTATTCGTCTTATAACTAATGATGAGTGTGAACGTGAGAAATCGTATAACGATTTGATGATGTGAGTATGATATGCATGTGAAATCGTTTAATATTTAACGAAAGTTAAATATATGTACTAGAATGAAATGAATGCACGTGAAGTGATGTGTTGATGAGAATGAGGGTGTTAGGTGAAAATAGTTGGTCCTTGACCTTTCCCGATTTTATACTTTTTATCCTAACTGTAGTTGCGTTACGTCGTTAGTCTTTCGTTAAATATAAAGTTTAACAATATTCAAATGTTATTATAAAGCTTGGAATTTATTTAAAAGTCATTTTAGGTCCTTTAGAAACTGTTTTCACAGTTTCAGTACCCAGGTTTCACAATTTGACAGTTTTAGTCTTTATAGTTAAAATGCGTTACGTTTTTAGTCCAAAAGTGTTAAAATGATAACGAAAAAATGTGCGACTTTTTATAAGGCTTATTTAAGATTAAAGAAGCTTATTTTACTAGCTTGTTCGATTGGTAGCTTAATTTTTACACATTGGGCCTCTTAGCGAGTTGCAATATTCAGCCCAACATGGTTTCTAGTTGTTTTTCAAAATAGTTCATGCGGTTAGCTTGGTTTGTTTTAAAAGATCGAAACTCGATTATTTATGTAAGGTGTTTAAATGAAAAATGTAGTTTGTTATGTTGTTAAACGAGTTCTGTAAAAATAGAATGAGATCGTTCGATTAGATCGCAAGCTACTGACTTGGTTTCTAGCCCACTTGGGTGGTTTCGACTATACAATTTATTTAGAAGGTGGTTTAGTGTTTCCCAGCTCGTAGTGTACGTGTGATATACATGTTAAATAATGCATGCAATGTTTAACGTATGGATGGTGTGGGCGAGATAATCGTCGAGACTTTCAAAAGAGAACTCGACATTGTTCAAAATAGGTTGACGATAAAATATATATGTTTATACGTTTGATTTGGAAACACAACAGTGAGTGTGCATGCAAGTAGCATATACTAGCGTGGTTTGAAACTTGTCCTCAGTGACTAATTATGGCAAAAGAGTTTCCATGCAACTCTTCGAATAAAAACAATTATGCTAACTTTTGTAAAATCATTGATAGGTTCAAATGCAAAGTTTTTAACAACTAAAAATGTTTAGTATTAGTTAACCCAGTTCGACACATGTTGGGTGGTTCTAACAAGGTACATGTTTAGTTTATTAATGAATATATAAGCGTATGAGTTGTGGTTTCGAGTGAAACAATTTATAGTAGTGCATGCATGGATTTGTGATTGTTTAAAAATGCATGTTACGTTGAGTAGTAAAAATAACACGTCGAGTAGTGGATTCGAACAGTGCATGCATGGATTGCCAATATGCATTAGTGTGGTTCTGTCTTTAGTGATAGTTATGGATTCTATTCAAATGAATGGGATTATACTAACTTTTATAACATAAGTGATAGGGTCGACTGCATGTAACTATACTAGAGTTATTTACACATTCGAATGTATGCATGTTGTGTTTTGTGTGTATGCGAAATGGAATCGAGAAAAATAAATGAGTACTTACTATACTATCTAAGATGGCGAAGGAAAGGTGGTAACGATGGAATGCAACATCAGGAAGGAAACAGTGAGGTGGCGAGTTACATCAGTTTTATGCGCCTATCTTCTACTCGACTTGTATTTTTAGCAGTGAGACAAGAGTGATTTGAGAAGACGTATGGATATTTGGGCAGTGGGGTTTGTTAGTGAGTTGAGTGAAATAAGTGAAAATGAATTGTGTGTGTGACTTTGGCAGTGAAGAATGGGTTTTTATAGAAGTTGTTACACCAAGTTCTTGACGAGATTACCCTCAATGCTTCATTATTGAAGTCTACTGTGGATCAGCAGCAATGAGTGGTAACATCTATTCCACTGTTTTGGTGTTGAGTGATATTTTTAGTTGTGTATTCAAGTGTCTAAACGTGTGCATGCGTCTTGTCTTTTGTAGTTGGATTATATACATATTCTCTTGATATTTAGGTTGAGTGTCAAGTGGGTTGATCTAGGTCTACACGCTTACTACTGTGCTAGCTGTTCTTTGCAATCGTTAGGAGGTAGAACTTGTCTTTTCTTGTTGGAAGATTTACATATTCGACTGGTATTGATAGATGGGTGCCAAGTGGGTTTATCAAGTTGTACTCGTCTACTGCTGTCATGGATGTCCTTTGATCATCTTGAAATGTTAGTATCACTGCTAGGAACTCATAGGACTAAACGTGTTCTAAAGAGGTCGAGTGTTGTGGTTTGTATAAGTTTCGAGTATTGTTGGAATGGGACAACCGAATAGGTCTTGAAAGTCATATTAAAACTCGACTTGAGTTTCTGAAATTTGACACTCGAATAGACTAGTGGTCCGCGTATGAGATTGTATAAAAATATTCGAGGGTTACGTTTAAAATTTGAAAGATATCGAGTGGTTTTGAAGAGATGTGGCTGGTCAAAATTTGCATGAAATAATAAGAGAAAGTGAAACTAATTTGAGTGTGGGCTGGTTCGTGTAGGTTTGGGCTGATGGCGCATGTAAATGGGCTGAGGGTTTTGACAGTTATTTGGTTTTACAAAAGAGAATTATTGAAGAGTTTAATTAGTGGTTATTATATGTGATAATTACGGTAATTAGAAAAGTGCATATAATCTTGTGTAGAAATTTATCAGTACCCACTATCATTATTTTGTGAAGTTTCGAAGTTAGTGAGAATGGAATCCCGTGAGTTGTTTGGGGTTCGAGTAACGTTTGCTATTATATATATCACGAAAACATTTCATGATAACAATAGCGATGATAGAAAAGTTTAAATTTCCTCCTAAAAATGGGTTTTATTAAACCGTAAGTTGTGATTATCATAAATCACTGAGATTTATTACGAGGGATTTTTACGGGATCTCACATTATCCACCCCTAAATTTTGAACTTCGTCCCGAAGTTCAGGCCGCGATGGGTGTTGAAAATGTGATGTTCTGAGGTGAGAGTTTATGAAAAACTATTCTCGAGAGATTTTCGTTTGAATATCGAGGAATCGGAGTCAAATTTGATTTATTCGTACTGGACGAATTAAATTGGAATGTTAGATCAACTAACACATTCATAAGTCTATGAATATTGAAATTAACGGTCGAGAGTAGGAAGTATTTAACACTTAACGTTCAGTGTTCTAGTGATTCGAGACTAGGGGATTTTTAAGGGTAGCGATTTGTAACTTAATGATCGTGAATAGTAAATAGCGAATACTTTTCTCCACCCATATTCCCTATTTAACTTTCCCTTTTCTTCCTTTTCACCTTTTTCACTTATCACCTTCATCCTACTTTCCCAAATAAATAAGCATGCCGCCGATTGCTATAGTACTCGCAGCCATGTTCATCATTTTCGTCGTTGCTGGTTTGGCTCTTCTTCCTGCCGAAGATACCGGTGGTTGGATCGGATACTTGTTGGTTATCATACCTCTCACGATCCTAGCAATTTTTGCGGATGACTTTTGGAAGTGAGGGTCACGAGTAATGTGGTTATAATGTGTCTTAGTGGTGTGTCGAATAAGTCTCGCTTATGCTTAATCCGGGTCCTTAATGACTCGGTTTTGATTTATCTTCCTGAATAATCAAGGTTCTTCATCCTATGGTGGCGCTTGCTATAGCTGGGTTGGTGGTGGCTTTTTGTTGCTATGGCGGACCAACCTATTGAAGACTTTATGCTTTTTATTGTGTTTATTGTACTATTAGCACTTCCGATGTTAATCATCTCGTTATGTATTAATTTTCGTGGGTTCTAATAAAATCTGTGTTTTCCTCATCTTGTTGTGGATTCTTATAGTTTCTAATTTTTCGTACTTTCCTCGAATTCTTATAATAAGGTAGTGGTTAATAAGGATAGATTGGTTCGGTTCAAAAGTAAGGTTTATGAACAATTTATTTTGTCTCGAAATTTTTGTCTTGGAATGAAAATTGTTATTAAAACTTTGAAAAGATAGCTGTTCCATTTATAACATGATTCTTCCTAAATTATACATAGGTAGCTAGGCTATGTATAATTGAGGACCAAATGATGTAATGCTTGGTTCAGTCATTGGGGTATTTATGCTTCTTCAAAAAGTTTTATATGGTTCAACTAAAATAGTTTTGTCACAAAGTCAGACATTTTCTGAGTATTTTCAAAAGAATTGAAAAGTTTTGTTCATATTCCGAGGATTTGTCAGAATTTTTTTTTTTTTTTTTTTTTTTTTTTTTTTTTAAAATAATATATTTGGCATAGACCTAAGTTTTAGGTGAGGGCTCCTTAAAATGTAGTATCGACCTATGGTGTGGTCAGAATGGAGTTAATTTAAATCCTTAGGGTAATATCAGAGTGTTGTTACATAACGATTTATGTATAAAGAGGTGGAATAGATATTGGAATAAACATAGATTATAATTATCATGGAAATATTACAAGGTAGAGTTCTTATACGGTAGAAGGATAACTGTTACACTTAGGTTACATCCATCGTACCTAAGGTAAATACAAACGGAAATATAACTTAGATAGTTCTAGACTAGAGTTTATTTATTTTAAAGCAGGAATCTATTCATCCGCTTAAACATAGATGTCATCCTTTGACACTTTTTGAAATCTTTGACGAGTCCTTATTCTCTTGCACAAGTCTTGGGCTTCCAATGGGCATTGTAGTTCGGACAATGATTCTTGTAGTGCCCTATTCCACCACATCCGTGGCATTTTATGGATGATAGCTGTTTCCTTCCATTCACAGCTTTGCATTCTCTGGTCTTGTGGCCTGTCTTTTTGCATCTCTCGCATTTAGCAGGGCAGCGCCTTGTGTGATGCATCCTACATCTTTGACACAGAGATTGCTTCCCATGGCAGTTGTCTCTGTTAGCCTGGCTGATGACGTGGCCTCCTCTGACTTCTGGTTTGAACCTTTGTTGGCGAAGGTAGTCAATGTGATCTTGTTGATGATTTCGGATGCAGACATTTTTGTGGATCTCGCATCTGTTGGGAACAACAGTCCATATCTCATCAAGTTTTCGCTTCTGATTCTTTTTCTTAGGTGCAACACCTTGCCTGATTCTCTTGGCACAGTCGCGAATAGGTTTAGTCGCTTTTCTTGGACTCCTTGGGTAAGTTGGTCCATGTTCCATGAAACTTTCATGGCCATGCCTACGAGGTATAGCTGTCATGTTGGTTTCTTTTGTCACGTTATTGACACTTAAATGAGCTGTCGTAGTCACTTCGAGTACCACTGCGATGATACTGCTTATCAACTTCTCAATGGTCTCGGGCGTCATGATTGTTGTGGGTATTGGGGTGTTCAAGTTGGCCATTTCCTATACACATCATAAAATGCTGACTTAGTATCCACTCCTTTGTTAGAGTAGTCCAAATAATAGAGTATTTAGTGCTAACAAAGTGGTAATAATACAAGATCAAAGTCATTTGAGGATTATAAAGTTACGATGTGTCCGGATAACATCGCAAAATAATAATACTCATCTCTTATTATGGGATTTTTAAGGAATAAACGGTTTTATCCTCAAAAGCTGAAGTTCAACCATTTCCTCTATGTTCTCTTCTGAAATTTTCCGTCCTTGGAGATTCCTAGGGTTTATATTCTAATTGTGGTTCGGATTTGTCAACTTTGACATAACTTTAATAGCTTGATTGGTATTTAGACAATGCAAGGTCTTCTATTAAAGATCTTATTGGATCACGTATGGTCTTTTGTTTAATTAAGAGTGCAACAATGATTTTATTTTTGCATGGGAGTCTGCATATGTAGCATTGTAGTAAGGTTTGATTGAAGGAATATCTCTTCCACATAAAGATATGACAGGTTAACATAGATTAAAAGTCGATTACAATTTCTAAGGGCTACAGAATTATTAGAAATACATGGAACACTTAACCAAAAACTTTTTGGTTTAGTGGGTACAACTGTAATACATGAGATCTTAGGTTCAGTTACGCCTCTGACGTAAACGTCTAACTTCAGCCTCAAGATCCAGTTGAGCAGCTTCCATGGCTGAGAAGCGGGCTTGGCACATGTTCATCTGGTTAGCCAACATGGTCTCTAAGGCTACAATCTTTTGGCTTTGGATTCTTGCCGTGTCTCTGGCCATCCATAGGGTTCTTTCAATGTCCTCGACCCTAATGTGTGTTCGTGTATGGCCTTTACCCAAACAGCGGATCCTGGCGTCCAAGTTTCTAAGTTCATGTTCGTAGTTGTCCTTCATGTTACCAACATTTACTTTTAGACCAAACACTTCTCGTCTTCCAGCATCCGTCCTTTTGAACAGGGTATCAATGTTACGATCATACCATTCGAATCGTAATGGTTGTAACTCTTTTAGCTGTTCAGTGTGAGCATCTAGTATGCTGGTGTGTTGGTGAAGGCGAGTCCATATGGAGTCATAGGTGTCTACATTGTGGTTAGGGGAGTTGGGTAAGGATACATCGTTTGGAACATCTGGCATGGAGAAATCTGAGGTGTTAAGCAAAGGAGAATTTAGTTCGATGTTCTTCCAAGTTATCTCTTGGTGTGAACTCTGTCCAAATTCAAATGTCGGTTGACCACCAATCAAATCTTCATCTGAATCGGATTCAGTTGTTCTCCTAAGTTTCTGACGTGGAGGTGAGTGAGAAAGTGGTGACTGAGGTGATTTCTGGGTGTGTTCTATGTCTGTTTGAGGTTGTGACATTTGTACATAGGGATCTTCAGTATCTGGAGCAATTTGGTAGGTAGATAACGCATGTGTAGTAGGAGGGGTAGTCTCGATGATTTCAACTAGTTTAGAAGACATGGTACTGTAGCAAGCGATGATAATCATGAATATTCATATGTTTAAAGTACAACATTGAGTGTAAAATAATACAATGTGTTATAAGTGAACGGTAATCATTAAGCATGTAAAGATTAGTACAAAATAATCTTAGTAGGTAATACATTGAACACGACAGTCTGCAGACACGGAGGGCGTAAAATGATATGGTGTAAAATCATTTATTTTGAAAGTGTGGTTATAGTTCAATGTTTGAAAACATTTGATTCTCTATAACCTGTGGCTCTGATACCAATCTGTAACACCCCCAAATTTGGTTTTGTGGCAGCGGAAAATATTTGGGTGCTACACTGAGGATCGAAGTTAGAAATTTCAGAAAACGGCTCGGGAAAGGCGTTTTAAAAATTATATGTCATTCAAAAGATTAGTTTTAGTAAAAAGTCTGATTCCAAAAATTATGATGATTTGGAAAAGAATGACATGTTTGATTTTCACACCATTTAAGTTATCAGAGTATTTAATGCCCGCTCCGTGTCTTGTCCTGCTCCGTTAGTTACCTGAAAGACACATGCTTAAAACGTCAACACAATGGTTGGTGAGTTCATGGGGTTTGGTAGAAAATAATTTGCTTTCAAAAATGTCGAGAGATGTAGAATAAGTGTTGAAATAAATGCTAGTAACTAGCAAGTTTGCAAATTTGGGTAAAAATCCAAGAGTAAAGCATTTATGATCTCTGACGATCATAGGTACAAGTTTGAGTAAAAAGGAGTATTGTCGTTATATACTTGCAATGAAGTAATGGTTCAACTTTTAAAAGTAACGATATGTCGAGCATTATTTTGTTCTATCATATGATAACAGTTAGGTTTCAAGTATGTGATACATATTTATAACACATAGTGAAAATAATAATATAAGGTCTGATATCTATCAGTAAGGAGTGGTGGTCTACAGCTGTATCCAAATATATATAGGAAGACATATATATTCATAAAGTTATATTGTCCTAAGCCTCATGACGCGCAAAGCATTAACAAAGGTTCCGTAAAAACGGTAAGGTCACATCAGGTTATGATGGTTTGCCCCCAGGTAGTAGGTGATTGCCTCATCCTACTATTTATTCAAATATAGTGTATCTCGACTAAATACGACTAGCCCTAAGGCTTTCCGTCCATACTTAGTGGGATAGGTCGTCAGCCTCTACAGGTTTCGAAGCTGTCCACTATATTCGCGCTCACCGTAGTGATTAATGGCTCATGATCGAGGGACTTTATGGCAACTTAGGTAAACTTAGACAATATGGAGTTTAGGAGTTCATAGCATATAAGTACTTTAGTTTTGGCTATTATTTCTAATTGAAATGTAGAAATATTATAGTAAAGTTTAATAGTACACTCAGTTGTTATTCGAATGCCTATAATAAGTTTCAGTATCGTGTTACAACACGTGGTTTGAAAATGTTGACTTTCAATACAATGTTAAGTTAGATAAGTAATTTTGCAAGTATACAAGCACATATCTCTTTCAAGAGTGGTTTAAAACATGTAAAACACAGTTGAGGGTTTTGAATAATTTATAAGAGTTTCTCAAAGTATAAAAGTAATTTAAGACAGTTGAAGCATGTATCTCCCCCAAAAAGATTATTAAAACAATTAATAAAAAGTAGGGGACCACGACTCACGGTAAGTCGTAAAAGTTTTCCTAGAACTTATAGAAGTATTGTATCGCAAAACGAATCATATAGTTGATAAATGAGTAAAATATTTTGAAGCCTGTATCTCCCCCAAAAAGTATAAATCAGGTATTTAAAATAGGAGGGGCCACGACTCACCTGGAGTGTATCTGGCAAGATGGGATTACAAGATCAAGTAAGACTTAGATTCACGAAACGTCCTCAATACGAGACCTGTATATGAGGGATATCTAAGTATTCGTCTTATAACTAATGATGAGTGTGAACGTGAGAAATCGTATAATGATTTGATGAAGTGAGTATGATATGCATGTGAAATCGTTTAATATTTAACGAAAGTTAAAATATATGTACTAGAATGAAATGAATGCACGTGAAGTGATGTGTTGATGAGAATGAGGGTGTTAGGTGAAAATAGTTGGTCCTTGACCTTTCCCGATTTTATACTTTTTATCCTAACTGTAGTTGCGTTACGTCGTTAGTCTTTCGTTAAATATAAAGTTTAACAATATTCAAATGTTATTATAAAGCTTGGAATTTATTTAAAAGTCATTTTAGGTCCTTTAGAAATTGTTTTCACAGTTTCAGTACCCAGGTTTCACAATTTGACAGTTTTAGTCTTTATAGTTAAAATGCGTTACGTTTTTAGTCCAAAAGTGTTAAAATGATAACGGAAAAATGTGCGACTTTTTATAAGGCTTATTTAAGATTAAAGAAGCTTGTTTTACTAGCTTGTTCGATTGGTAGCTTAATTTTTACACATTGGGCCTCTTAGCGAGTTGCAATATTCAGCCCAACATGGTTTCTAGTTGTTTTTCAAAATAGTTCATGCGGTTAGCTTGGTTTGTTTTAAAAGATCGAAACTCGATTATTTATGTAAGGTGTTTAAATGAAAAATGTAGTTTGTTATGTTGTTAAACGAGTTCTGTAAAAATAGAATGAGATCGTTCGATTAGATCGCAAGCTACTGACTTGGTTTCTAGCCCACTTGGGTGGTTTCGACTATACAATTTATTTAGAAGGTGGTTTAGTGTTTCCCAGCTCGTAGTGTACGTGTGATATACATGTTAAATAATGCATGCAATGTTTAACGTATGGATGGTGTGGGCGAGATAATCGTCGAGACTTTCAAAAGAGAACTCGACATTGTTCAAAATAGGTTGACGATAAAATATATATGTTTATACGTTTGATTTGGAAACACAACAGTGAGTGTGCATGCAAGTAGCATATACTAGCGTGGTTTGAAACTTGTCCTCAGTGACTAATTATGGCAAAAGAGTTTCCATGCAACTCTTCGAATAAAAACAATTATGCTAACTTTTGTAAAATCATTGATAGGTTCAAATGCAAAGTTTTTAACAACTAAAAATGTTTAGTATTAGTTAACCCAGTTCGACACATGTTGGGTGGTTCTAACAAGGTACATGTTTAGTTTATTAATGAATATATAAGCGTATGAGTTGTGGTTTCGAGTGAAACAATTTATAGTAGTGCATGCATGGATTTGTGATTGTTTAAAAATGCATGTTACGTTGAGTAGTAAAAATAACACGTCGAGTAGTGGATTCGAACAGTGCATGCATGGATTGCCAATATGCATTAGTGTGGTTCTGTCTTTAGTGATAGTTATGGATTCTATTCAAATGAATGGGATTATACTAACTTTTATAACATAAGTGATAGGGTCGACTGCATGTAACTATACTAGAGTTATTTACACATTCGAATGTATGCATGTTGTGTTTTGTGTGTATGCGAAATGGAATCGAGAAAAATAAATGAGTACTTACTATACTATCTAAGATGGCGAAGGAAAGGTGGTAACGATGGAATGCAACATCAGGAAGGAAACAGTGAGGTGGCGAGTTACATCAGTTTTATGCGCCTATCTTCTACTCGACTTGTATTTTTAGCAGTGAGACAAGAGTGATTTGAGAAGACGTATGGATATTTGGGCAGTGGGGTTTGTTAGTGAGTTGAGTGAAATAAGTGAAAATGAATTGTGTGTGTGACTTTGGCAGTGAAGAATGGGTTTTTATAGAAGTTGTTACACCAAGTTCTTGACGAGATTACCCTCAATGCTTCATTATTGAAGTCTACTGTGGATCAGCAGCAATGAGTGGTAACATCTATTCCACTGTTTTGGTGTTGAGTGATATTTTTAGTTGTGTATTCAAGTGTCTAAACGTGTGCATGCGTCTTGTCTTTTGTAGTTGGATTATATACATATTCTCTTGATATTTAGGTTGAGTGTCAAGTGGGTTGATCTAGGTCTACACGCTTACTACTGTGCTAGCTGTTCTTTGCAATCGTTAGGAGGTAGAACTTGTCTTTTCTTGTTGGAAGATTTACATATTCGACTGGTATTGATAGATGGGTGCCAAGTGGGTTTATCAAGTTGTACTCGTCTACTGCTGTCATGGATGTCCTTTGATCATCTTGAAATGTTAGTATCACTGCTAGGAACTCATAGGACTAAACGTGTTCTAAAGAGGTCGAGTGTGGTGGTTTGTATAAGTTTCGAGTATTGTTGGAATGGGACAACCGAATAGGTCTTGAAAGTCATATTAAAACTCGACTTGAGTTTCTGAAATTTGACACTCGAATAGACTAGTGGTCTGCGTATGAGATTGTATAAAAATATTCGAGGGTTACGTTTAAAATTTGAAAGATATCGAGTGGTTTTGAAGAGATGTGGCTGGTCAAAATTTGCATGAAATAATAAGAGAAAGTGAAACTAATTTGAGTGTGGGCTGGTTCGTGTAGGTTTGGGCTGATGGCGCATGTAAATGGGCTGAGGGTTTTGACAGTTATTTGGTTTTACAAAAGAGAATTATTGAAGAGTTTAATTAGTGGTTATTATATGTGATAATTACGATGATTAGAAAAGTGCATATAATCTTGTGTAGAAATTTATCAGTACCCACTATCATTATTTTGTGAAGTTTTGAAGTTAGTGAGAATGGAATCCCGTGAGTTGTTTGGGGTTCGAGTAACGTTTGCTATTATATATATCACGAAAACATTTCATGATAACAATAGCGATGATAGAAAAGTTTAAATTTCCTCCTAAAAATGGGTTTTATTAAACCGTAAGTTGTGATTATCATAAATCACTGAGATTTATTACGAGGGATTTTTTACGGGATCTCACAGGTATGTAGATCATTACCTTACAGATGTAGCCGGTTATGTAACGAATGTGGGTAGGACAACTCAGCAAAAGACAGGTTCTCGAACCCTTGATTTTTACCTGGCAAATCAAAGGTTAGTATGGTGCAGTAAATATTTATGCGTACATATTATATATTATGTGTATTGTTTAGCCTATATCATGGACTGCAAATCAAATTTTAAGTTTTGGATACAGTGGGCAATCAGTTTGAGTGACGACGCTGTGGGAAAGCTTGGGAGACGTGCTTATAGAGAAAAAGACAAAGCATGTTGGCCTGTGCCCGATGGTCTTGACATCACTGAATGTCAAAGATTACAACAGTACGTAAGCTAACCATTATTAGAAAATGTCACCCACAAAATAAAGTGTCGACATAACACATTACCTTTATTTTTAACCTGCCAGACAAGCTTTATCTATCAAGCAGCTCTTCCCCAATAATTTTCGATGATCCTGAAATCCCTTCCCTCAAAGCTCTTAAATCTGATATGAGGTAATCAGCTTTTATATGTATTTTATACCTGAGTTGCTCCATACCTGCATTGTGCTAACATCAGCTATGGTTATGTCCCACAGTCATATGGAAATGAATAAGGTTGCTATGCCCGCTGATATTTCCGTACCAAAGGATGGGACATTGGAGAACCTGCTGCTTTGGGCCTGCAACCAGAAGAACAATGTAAGCTACAATTTACACATTTAGCGTTGTGTGCTGATAACCAGATTCATTCAACTTATAAATCATCTGTTTGTGTAGCCTTTGACCTACAACTGTATGGTTAGGATTGATGGTGTTAGGACTAGAAAGGGTTGGAATTACCCGTCGTGCGGTGACAACAAGTGTAGGAAAGGTGCTACCCGTAAACAAGGGAAGTTTTGGTGTGATTCATGTGACAAGCCCATTTCCTACCCAGTTTTAAGGTAACATTGCTTTGTATAACACCCAATGACAAACAATATTAAATATCGAATGTACCTTACCTGACGTGTGTGGACCCCTCCCAGGTATAGGCTTGAACTTGATGTGTCGGACGAAACAGAGTCCGTCGTTGTTGTTCTGTTTGATGAGAGTTTGACAGAGTTGGTTGGGTGCTCAGCAGAGTCAATAGTAGAGTTGGGTGATAAGGTACATTTATATTGAGTAAATTAAATATGTACCATGTCATATACTTACTATATGTTGCAGGTTTCTGAGGAGCATCCGAATGTATCTCAAACGATAGCAAACCTCATTGGTACCACACACATGTTTGAGTTGAGGTCCAACATTTACTATGAGCATGGGACATTTGAGAGCTTCACAAGTTGGAAGGTCCATCCAACCCAAGCAGTGGATGAGGGTGCCAGTTCAAGCACACCTGTTGCTACCTCGCCCGAAAAAAACTCACCATTGAAGAGATTGGTAAAGGACCCAACTGTGTCTACCCCAGCCAAATCTGTTGAGGATAAAAATGACAAAAGGTTGGCTAACAATTATCTGTTTTAAAATCCGATTAATAAGTGGAATTTTGCATTAACGTACCTTTTTTTTTACATCGATTCAACTTGGTATTTGAAGACTCTGATGCCGAACTAACAACCATTGAGGATGATGACCCAGACACTGTTGAGGATGGCTGTGCACGTGACAAAAAAAGGCAAGAAAGCTTACAATTACCGGGGATGAATCCGAATAGGATATTGGATGTACCACGATGAATGGCATGCTGGAATAGTGTTAACCGTTTAGAAAATTAGTTAAAAAAAATAGTTGGTATGCCAATTTTTTGGCTTTAAGTGCTTGTTTCCAACTATCAAAAATTTGTATTCCCGTTCCAACAAGTAAGAATACAAATGCTATTAGTATTTACTTTCATTATGGTTTACCAATTATTTAACAATAGCATTACATTCGATATGTAAAATCTTTATATCCCAGTTCTATCATTAAAACAAATAACCTTAACAGACCGCGATAAAACAACCATATGCTGATTCCTCAAACATTAACACTTTGAGGCCTGCCCTTATACCCTTATCTATCGTAAAAGGCAGTTATACTACAACCCTATGTAACTGAAAGTGTGATTTTTAACAGCGGTTATAATAATTGAAATAAAATGAGATGTGTAGCCACCACAATTGTTGTTTGTCAAATTTGTCCTGATGGGTGTGAAAAAAAAAGAGTTACAACACCTGTTCATAACTACAAACAGTTTATGTTGAATATGAGTTACAAAAACTTCTATTAAGTACGGGCATTGGTAAGGCATTTAAAAGCCATGCTATAGACACTACACCCATCATTCCAGTTGTTTGTGCCTGTATTAGCTAACAATTTTCAGGCTGTAAAACAATTGAATATAACCTTATATTATCAATTTAATAGGGCATAACATATCCTATGAGACAGGCATTGAGCATCGGATGTCAATATTGACAAATTAATAATGATGTAAACTTTATCCACCCTATTTTTCATTTGTCAATATTGACAAACGATGCTCAATGTAGTTGCGTTCCCTGATTATGCGTTAGACATGGAACATCGGATGTCAATATTGACAAACAAAAATTCCAATCACCACATCTTTTGTTTGTTTATATTGACATACGATGCTCAACGTAGATGCGCATTCTGATCTTCCCCTTGAATCCCTTTTGTTATCTCAACAGTCTGGCAAAATGTCTTACGCAGACATTTTCATAAAGTCTGTATAAATAGCAAAAGGGATTTGAGAGAGAGATCGGAGATCCCATCTATGTTAATATATGTCTGTTACGCCTGGCTAAGTAACTAAACTATGAATGTTTAAGCTTAATGTTTGATCCCAACTTATTCTTAACACTATGTAAGTATTTGGTATGCAGGGTTCTTGAATTTCACAACAAGCATATAAAAATGGATCCATTCGCAACAAACATATATTATCAACAGGTAAAATGTAAATTATTATTTACCTGTTATTATTTTGGCATAACCAAGTATGTGAGCACCCTTCCATTTATTACCATGATAAATATATCATTTAAGGCAGGACAATCCAAAAGCCTGATTTCCAAATATCTTTAATATCCATCTTCTCACATCCTCACCTATATTTGGAACCTGTTGTGCAGAAATAATAGTTAGCGTTTTATAAGCAACTATGAATGACGGTGAGCGTGAATTATATTACTTTATCTACAATTACAGCATTATATGTTCAGCTAATGATCATACCAATAATCCATCCCTGTCCAACATACTCCACAATGTTGTACACATACAGTCACGTACAATTATTGGTAGGGGTGGGAGAGTACAGAGTTACTGTGGTCTTAAGATCTCAGATATACCTGCACAAGAAACAGGTAACCAGAAACCCCTATACTTTTTGATTGGTTTATAATTAATTAATCAATGTTTTAATTTCTGCATATTTAAGCAGGAATGGTGCCCCCCTCGGTTTATAACCAGCTAGGTCTTACAGCACAACATACGTCTTCTACTTCTATTAATCAGCCTACAACAACACGGAAGAGACCAAGAGGTAGGTTGTTTATCAAAATTAATAATTCCATTATTTATTTCATAAATAAGATATTTACTACAACAATGGCTATTTAAGGTCGGCCTCGCATACATGTATCCAAAAACATACCCAAAGGCGCAGCACGTACCTCTTCAGGTAATACATGTGTCGTTTAAGAATGCTATTAGTATACAATATCTGATTAGTTTAGCATGTTATGCATAACAAGTTGCCATGTAGTGTTACTGATCTTAACTAACCACATACTCTAATTGGAACTTAAATGATTTATAAAATAACAAACTTATATAAAAATTTACCATTACTGACAATTCTTTAACTTGGTGTTCCTATGTCCTACAATCACGTTGGATCTCCGTCTTATCAGTGCCATAATTGTTCTGCAACTATGTGGTATGCAGAGAGATCAATCAAGACCATAATAGCCGTAAATCCTACCTTCTCAATATGTTGTCAAGATGGGAAAGTGTTGCTTCCCAAATTCAACCAAACACCTCCACCGTTAGAAAAATTGCTCAATTATGAAGATTCTACGACATCAAAGTTTAGAGACCAAATTAGAATATACAACGGCATGTTTTGCTTTACATCTTTTGGTGCAAGAATAGACCATTCAGTAAATACAGGGAGGGGGTTATATACATTTAGGATTAACGGGCAAAACTATCATTGAATCGGGTCCCTTTTGCCAGTGCCAGGTGTACAACCCAGGTATGCCCAGTTGTACTTCTTTGACACACAAAATGAAGCTCGAAATAGAATGGCTGCATTTGTTGATGAGGATGCAGGTGATCAGCTGGACGAAATGATAGTTACAAAATTGATGTCCATGTTGGACCAGTATAGCGCAGTCGCAAAGGCATTTCGAATGGCAAGAGATTGGTGTCATTCACATGCTTCCGTAAACTTTGAATTGCGATTACTAAGCGAAAGGAGAGCACCAAGAGAATATAACGAGCCAACTGTAGCCGTGGTAGCTGCTCTAATTACAAATGATTTTGGTGATGGTATTTCTTCAAGAGATATTGTTGTAAACAATAAAAATAGTGGTCCACAACGAATTTCAGAATTGCATCTGTCATACATGGCATTGCAATATCCATTGTTGTTCCCCTTTGGAGAGGATGGATTCCATAAAAAGATACCTTATCATAACAATAGAGGTTCAAGGAAAACTAATCGGCCATTTGTAACAATGAAGGAGTACTACGGTTACGTAATTCAGCAGCGAAACAACCAAGGTAACACTTTGCTGAAAGGGGGACGACTGTATCAGCAGTATTTGTTCGATGCATACACGGCAGTTGAAGAACAAAGGCTTAAATGGATGAGAAGTAACCAAGATACACTGCGAGTAGATCTCTATCACAACCTTCAAGATGTTGTTACAAGAGGCGACACAGATGCAATGGGACTTGGAAAAAGAATAGTTTTGCCATCAAGTTTTACAGGTGGGCCAAGGTATATGATGGAAAACTATCAAGATGCGATGGCTTTGTGTCAGGCATATGGAAATCCAAACCTATTTATCACCTTCACATCTAACCCAAAATGGCATGATATTGCCGAAATGCTTGCCACTTTCCCTGGCCAAAAACCACATGATAGGTCGGAGATAGGATCAAGAGTGTTCAAAATGAAACTAACTGAATTACTAGATGATCTTACCAAAAAACATGTATTTGGTGTTAGCCGTGCAGGTAACCAATCCCATGTCGTATAATCATTATTCTTAATTTTATTAATCATTAGTAGTCAAAACTTATTCCCTAATAACTCTTATAATGCATTCATTTATGTAATTGAATTCCAAAAACGTGGTCTCCTGCATGTACATATTCTACTGTGGCTCGAGGAAGACCATAAATGCATGGCACCATCACAGATGGATGATATAATATCTGCAGAACTGCCATGTGTTGTTCCCGTTACACTTATAGAAATAACTAGAAAGTTATCCTAAATGTGTACTAAGACTGATATAATGTATGATTAATTTTACCAAATAAGTTAGAACGTAAATATAAAACAACAAAGGTTTTTCAACGTTTAAATTCTTATTAGAAATTAATCAAAGAATTTATTACCCAAAGTGTTTTGCGGAATAAACACTTTGGGATTGAATAGACAAGGTATGGTGTTCTCCTCTTCTAAACTCAAGCTTTTCTTGAGTGACAACTAAAAGACCCTACTGAGCTATCTCAGTGAGTAGGTTGTTCTTTGGAGGAGAAAAGTGGGCTGTGAAAGTCTAAGCTTTTAGTGCACAACCATAATTCACTTTTCTCCTCATCTATCTATTTATACATAAGTATAAAAGAAAGCCTATAAACTAAAGTACAAGTTGACCTATGTTGGTCTGACAAAAGTACAACTGTATTTTGTCATTACCAATAATCTACATCGGGAATAAGCTAAAAGGTCCTTTAGAGTGTCTGCCCAACCACTCTCTGACTTTAAGCCGTTTTAAGGAAAGTTCGCTTTCGACGTGATAAGACTTGTTCTTATCCTCTTCAAACTTTCCTGCTCGATCCCGCCTTTACTTCAGGTCTTAGATTAATTCTAAGTCTTCAGTCTTTAGTCTTTAGTCTTTAAGTTGTTCAGGAGACTGAGGGGTTCAGTGAGCTCTTGTCAGTACTCACTGAACCCATCATCTTCTTCTTCGGCTTAAGTCTTACTCAGGAAGTACCGCCTTCCTGAGGAGTGAATCCTTCGCCTTGAATTTGCCTTAAGCATCCTGAAGATGACTCACTGAGTTACTGTTAACTCAGTGACTTGAATTGTTCTTGGTTGGTAAACACTTGGCTTACTTTGTGTTCAAATCCTGTTTTAGATAATTGGGTATTTATGGACCCAACAATCTCCCCCTATTTGGATATAAATTATGCCTAAGTGTTATTGATCTGTATGAGTGAGCTAGTGGCTTCTTCTCATACTGAATATACAAGAAGACAGTAAGGACTACGAAATAACATAAACATGGGACAGCATTTTATTCATATCATTACAAAGTCCTATCAGCTAAACAAAATGCTTAAGGTTCCTGACGGAGACCTAATAGTTCAAGCTTTGCCTTCTTCGACACTAACACATCTTTGTCAGGTCGTTCCTTCATCAATCGATCCATCAGCCTGACAAACTCCTCATTGTTAGAGCCCCTGATATTAAGTGCCATCAGTTTGTAGGCTAGGAGTGTTGTCGTTTCCACTTTGTCAATGTCCGAAACTCTCTGAAAGGCTTCCTGACCAAATTCATCCATGAAGAAGATGCCATACTCAGGTTCTTTAATGAAAAGGTTAGGACGGAACTTTACTCCCTGAGGAGGAACCCTGTTGCAGTGAAGTGCAGCTATGTATTGTTCAGGCTCCATAGCTACAACTTTCCTTTTCTTCCCAACCTTCTGAGTATATTCAGGGATAGTTAGTCCCTGAGAAGCAAGTGCCTCATCATGGTCAATGCCCAGACTCTTTGCCACTTTAGCGAGTTCCTCATACTTGGCACTCAGTGACTTGATGATGATTGGGGCATTCTTGCTTGAGGTTTTCTTCCTCAGGATGGGCATCATCATATCCCATTCTCTTAACCCATAGTCTGAAAATTTGACTTCAGTTAGATGTTCAGACTTTCTTGGACCTCTATGGACAGTTAAGCTCAGAGGTCTGGTGGGGTGAATGGTGATGTCAGTGATTTTGCCTTCACCTTTGGTTTTGGTCATGTGCCATACATACCTATCATATGCCCTTTGCCTCTTTTCTTGCTTCAGTTTGGCTTCCTTGTTGTGTTTCTGAAGAAGTTGGGCTTGAAGCTTGATGAATTCATCTCCCTGAATCTCTTTCTCAGACTCCTTTATTTCCTCCTTGGCAACCTCATAGATGGTAGATGTGGTGAGGTCATGGGCTTTCCTGCGATCTTCCTCATCTAATATCTTAGCTAGTTCCTCCTGAGTCCAATAGACTCTTCTCCCATCTTCTAAGTCAACAAAAGACGGTATTTCAGGATCTGGTTGTCTTAGGTTTGAAGCCTTGACCAAGTGTGGTTGAGGAGGAGAGGTTTCAGTCATAATCTCCTTCCCTTTGCTAGTGAGAGGAGGTTGACTTGTAGATTTCTCAGGATTTGGAACAGTTACCAAGGCAGAGGAAGGATCAGGGATTTCATCATTTTTCTCCCCCTCAGCAGGTTTAGGAACTTCAGTGGATAGACCTGCTGACTGAGGAGGTGGTGGCACATAAGAGGCCTGAAGAATTGATAAGATATCAGAGACCATTGACTTTGTCTCAGAAGCATCATTCTTCACGGCACTGAGTTCGATAGCCATTACTTGTTGGGTGGTGGACAGTTCAGTAACACGGTTTGTGTATTGGATGATCAGCTCATTATGTGTTTGTGAGAGCTGATCCATGGCTGAGGAAAGCTTGGTGAGGTGCCCCTTGGATTCCATTGCAGCCTGAAGAATGGAATCCTGGTTGTCCCTGAGACCTTTGATATCTACCCCCTGAAAGAGCCTGAGAAGCTCAGTAAGGTTGGTGGAGGCAGTCGATTGAATGGCCATATGATATTTCATTGATTGAATCATTTTGGGATCATCAGTAAGTTGATCTTCGACTGATTCAACGGCCTTGAGGAGGTTGGCAAGCTCCTGATGCTGACCAGTGACTGTTTCATCAAAGGTTTTAGTCAGTTCTCCAAGTTGTTTGTCAGCGAGCCTTGTAGCCTGAAGAATCTTGTCCTGAGTTTCTTCCATTGAGGCCCTGAAGTCGGCATAGAAGGCTGCCGCTTCAGTATGCTGATCCATGAGTTCATCAGTAAGAGCATTATATAGACCTTCGTTGGCATGGCGAAGGTATTTGGCCATACTTCTTTCAGTAGGCGGATGAACATTATCATACTTGGTTAACCATTCAGGGGTGGCAGAGGCACCTAATGAAGATGATGATGAAGATGATGGTGAACTGGGTTGTTGATCCTCAGGATGAGGAGAAGAGAGTTGTTGCTCAGATGGACCCTCCATTTCCTCCTCAACTTCAGGAAGAGGTTCATCATCACCAAAATCGAAATCCGTCTCCTCCTCTGACTCATCAGCCAACAAAATTTCATAGTCAGCCAGAGAAGGAGCCTTCAGGGAATCCAGCTCCCCCTCAAAAGAGGGCTCACTTTCGTTGTGGCCAGGTCCTGATCCTTTAGCCATAATAACTGGTGGGGTTGTACCAGCCTGACTAGTCATAATAACTGGGGGGGATTGCCCAGCCTGACTGTTAGGATCAGTTCCCAAGTGAATTGGACCGCCTGAGGGGGTGATGGGTTCCGTATCAGCGGGTGGTTTGTTTCCCCCTGAGTCTTTGTCCCCCTGAGCACCTTCATCTACTGATGGGTGTTTTCCAGTAGAATCACTAGGTACTATTGGTGAGTGTTGATGGCCTCCCTTCCCATCAGGATTGTGCTGTCCTTTTGGGGATTTAGAGGCCTGAACTCCCTGAGACTCTAAGTGTGATTGCTTAGAGACGTTAGCGGGATGTGAGTGGGTGTGGGTCCCCTTCTCAGTGGAGTAGTACTGCCCCACTGAGGATATAGAACCCTGTACTCCCTCAGGCTCTGATTGTGATCTATCAGTGCCTTCACTGGGATGTGAGTGGGTGGATGCTCCTGACCCACCTGACTTGTTTTTGTCAGTAGGGACATTCGGAAAGGGTGTGCCCGAGGATACTGAGGATGATTGCCCAGTACCCTCCGTTGGCGGTTGTTTTGTGGCCAATGTGGTCTCTGTTATGGGAGTCGGAGAGGTCAAGGTCACAATAACATTTTTGGTGCCTGAGGCAACAGTCTCAGTGACGAGTGGCTTAGGTCTAACCACCTTACTGGATTGTCCCCCTTTCCCTTTCTTCTTCTTCACCTTGGTTGGTGAAGGAACTGGTGAGCATACATTTTCACCCTGAATCACCGTCAGCATGTAGGTGGTCAGGGCGACTGGATTTACCTCAGTAATGTCACTACTAAAGTTGGTCTTATGCAAGATGTCAGGTTTTGTACCTTCATCGTCAGACCTTAAGTAGTCAGAACCAAGGAGGTCCTGAAGCACACAGGAAATGAACCTAGGATACGACATATGTCTTTGCCTATGTTTCCCTGAGAGCTTTGACACGAGGTCACGGAAGATTATTCCTCCGATATCTATTTTTCTACCCTCCAAGAGACTGAACATCATCAATTGTTGTGATGAGTTCAACTGCTTAGTGGAGGATTTGTTTCCTCCGAGTACCTGAATGACGAATGTCATCATAAGTCTCCAGACAGGGTGAAACCATGTCTTCACTATTGGAGCCTTTGCCAACAAGGCTTCAGGAGACTCGCCAGGACGCCTAACATCATGAGGCCCTAGGAAAAGCATTTCAGCTTTTATTTCCTGATCAGTAGGGTTAGCCTCAAAGTTCTCAACAAAGTTAAGACCAGTGGCTTTGATGAAGGTCTTGTAGTTCAGGGAGAGAGTCTTAGTCCCATTCATCACAGTGAAAGTGATGATCGACTCTTTGGTGTCCTTAGGGCTAGTAGCCGTTGCGGTACACCAAAACTCCCTGAGATAGTCATTATAGATGACTTCTGGGGTGGTTGTAAAAGCTGTGGCAAGGAAGCAGTTTTGTAAATACTTAACTACATCCTTGTAACCCGCATATTGCTGCGGGTAATGGAAATTTCCAACCACATTGTTTTTGGTCAAGTCCACGCCCTCCATTGTGAAGCTCACATTTGGGCGGGTGGTAATAGCATTAGAGGAAGCAATTTTATGATCGGGTTTTGGTCGGAAAATGGACGGATATTTCTTAATGCTAAGAACACACACACAATTTGTTTGAGAAATAAAAAGGGCAGAGTTTGCTTATAAATTTCTAAAAAACGTGTGTGTGTATTCTTTTGGATAGGTATTTATAGGGAAGTGGAAAGGTTGGGGGTATTTCGGGCATAAAGCAATTAACTTTAAAAATTTGAAAATTGTTTTAGAAAAATTTGAAGTCCGCATTTAATGCCACGATTCCACTTCCCCATGTATTCGGCAACCATTATGGTGAACAGTTGAGCCGTCTGCAAAAAGTGTAGTTTGCAGAGATGAGTCATCACATTTCTCTAATGTGATTGGATAGGCAATTAATGCCAAGTGGGAAAGTGGGGGCCCAAGATGTGTATGCCAGAGAGACATATATTCCTATATTAAATAGGAAATCAGTCACCAACCTAGGACATTTACTAACAAAATACTTAGAGCATTTAAGTTAGCATTGAATGACATCTTGAGGACCCTGAATGACTTTTCATTCACTGAGGGTTTCAGGAAGGGGATTCAGTGATACTTGACACTGAGGGACACATTGATTCAGGGACCTGAGGTTCTAAGAATGTACACTTCAGTTGGATGGATTCAATCAGTGGACTGAGTCTCAATATCCAACATTCCTAACTCAGCTTTCAGTCTAGTGAAAGTTGGTTCATCCAAAGGTTTGGTGAAAATATCAGCTAACTGATATTCAGTAGGGATGAAGTGTAATTCGATGTCACCATTCATGACATGATCCCTGATGAAATGATATCTGATATCAATGTGTTTTGTTCTCTGATGAAGAACAGGGTTGTTGGAAATTGCTATTGCACTTGTGTTATCACAAAAGATGGGAACCATCTTATACTGAATGCCATAGTCACTGAGTTGACTTTTCATCCATAGTACATTTGCACAACAGCTGGCTGCTGCAACATATTCAGCTTCAGCTGAGGACATGGCAACTGATTGTTGCTTCTTAGCACTCCAACAGACTAATTTTCCACCAAGAAATTGGCAGGAGCCTGAGGTGCTTTTCGTATCCATGTTGCATCCAGCATAGTCAGAGTCTGAGTATCCCTTGAGGTCAAACCCTGAGCACTTAGGATAATATAATCCAAGGCTTGGAGTACCTTTCAGGTACCTGAGGATCCTTTTTACAGAAGTGAGGTGAGATTCTCTTGGGTCAGATTGATATCTGGCACACAAACATACTGAGAATTGGATGTCAGGCCTTGATGCAAGGAGATACATCAGTGACCCAATCATTCCTCTGAATAGAGTCTGATTGACTGATTTACCAGTGAGGTCATAACCAAGGTTGTTTGGTGGGACCATGGGAGTCTTGACTGAGGCACAGTCACTGAGATCATACTTCTTCAGTATGCTTCTGACATACTTCTCTTGACTGATAAAGGTTCCTTTATCAGTCTGCTTAACTTGTAAGCCAAGAAAGTAAGTCAGTTCTCCTATCATGCTCATTTCAAATTTTTTTGCCATCAGTTTTTCAAACTGTTTGCAAAGTTTATAACTTGTTGAGCCGAAGATGATGTCATCAACATATACTTGAACAAGTATAACATCATCATTTGTCTTGTAGATAAACAAGGTATTATCTATCTTGCATCTGACAAATTTGTTTTAGATCAGGAAGGCTGAGAGAGTTTCATACCATGCCTTGGGAGCTTGCTTCAGTCCATAAAGGGCTTTGTCAAGCTTACAGACATAGTCAGGAAACTCACTGCTTTCAAATCCAGGAGGCTGTTGGACATAAACTTCTTCTTTCAGTGAACCATTTAAGAATGCACTTTTGACATCCATTTGGTATACTTTGAAGTTCATGTAGGTTGCAAATGCAAGGAAGATCCTGATGGCTTCCATCCTTGCAACTGGTGCAAATGTTTCCTCATAGTCAATGCCTTCTTGCTGGTTGAAGCCTTTGGCAACCAATCTGGCCTTGTTTTTAATGACTATGCCATTCTCATCTGATTTGTTTTTGAATACCCATTTCATGCCAATGATTGTAACTCCATCAGGACACTTGACTAAGGTCATCACCTTATTTCTGTCAAATTGTTCCAATTCATCATGCATGGCCTGAACCCAACTTGGATGAGTAAGTGCTTCTTTGACACTTTTGGGTTCAATAGTGGAAATGAAATCCACAAATAGGCATTCATTGGCTGAGGCTGCGGATAGTTTAGCAGCCATGCTTCTGGTGAGCATGCCTTCAGTAGGCTCTCCAATAATATTGACAAGTTCTATATCCTGAGACCTAGTCCATCTGTCCTGAGGTCTTAGGTACTGACTAGAACTTGTGGAAGCCATATTGGGTAGAGGTGAAGGGATTGGTTCAGACACTTGAGGGCTTTCAGGGTGATGGGTGTCTGAATGATTTGTTTGATCACTGAGATTATTTGGTTCCTGAGCACTTTGAACAGACTGATTGTTAGAGTCAGTGTTTGTTTGTGCTTCAATAAACTCAGTGATGCTTGGGTGAGGAAGGTTATGAGGGAGGATGTGATAGGAGATATCAGCATCAGCTTGATACTGAGTGGAAGGATTGTTTTCAGGATCAAACTCATTAGGAGGATATCTTGATGAGTCATCGATTCCTATCTCTTCCACTGAGGAATTTGAGAACCTGATGACTTCAGTGCTTTCATCAAAGGTAACATGAAATGTTTCCTCAGTTTGTTGTCTCCTTGTGTTGAACACCCTGAAGGCTTTTGAGACAAGAGAATATCCTAGGAAGTATCCATCATCAGCCTTTGCATCAAATTTCCCTAGGTGGTCTTTGTGATTATGAATAAACACAGGACACCCAAAGACATGAAAGTAGCTGATGTCAGGGATTCTTCCCTTGAATAACTCATAAGGAGTCTTGCTATGTCTCTTGACAATGATGGATCTATTTTGTGTGTAACAGGCAGTTTTGACTGCTTCAGTCCAGAAATGTTTTGAAAGGACTGATCCATTTAGCATTGTTCTAGCAGCTTCAATAAGTGTTCTGTTTTTCCTTTCAGCCACACCATTTTGTTCAGGTGTGTAAGGAGAGGAAAAGTTTTGATGGATACCTTTCTCATCACAGAAACTTTCAAGTTCATGAATTTTGAACTCAGTCCCATTGTCAGTCCTAATCTGTTTGACTTTGATGTCATTCTGATTTTCAATGTTCCTGACAAAGGACATGATAGTTCCTGCTGCCTGACTCTTTTTGGTCAGGAAGTAAACCCAAGTGTATCTTGAGTATTCATCCACTATGACCAGAGTATACTTCTCATGGTTAATAGATCTAGGACTGATGGGTCCAAAGAGATCCATATGAAGAAGGTGTAGGCAGTTCCTGATGGAAAAGTTGGTTTTGGTTTTAAAGGATGCTCTCTTGTGTTTGCCTTTTTCACAAGCTGAGCAGGGTTTATCCTTTGAAAACACAAGAGATGGTAAGCCAAGGACCTTGTTTTGTTTCACAAGATGATTTATGTTTTTGAAGTTCAGATGGGAGAGTCTTTTATGCCAAAGCCAATTAAGAGTTTCAGTGGCCTTAGCAAAGAGACAAGTACCATTCTGAGTCAGACTAGTCATGTCTAACACATAAACATCTTGTCTTCTAGGTGCAATAAGGACAACTTCCTTGTTTGCATTGAAGATGGTTCCTTGCTTATCATCAAACTGAACTATGTATTTTGCATCACATAGTTGACTGACACTGATCAAATTATACTTAAGGCCATTTACATAAGCTATCCTAGTGAAGACTATACCATTGCAGTTTACTGAACCATAACCTTCAGTGGGACATGATGAGTTATCAGCAAATACCACCTTGGGTCCTGATTCTTCCACATATTTGTGCAGATACTGCTTCACACCAGTCATGCTCCTTGAACATCCACTATCTAGATGCCAAATTGGCTCCCTGGCATGTCTCTGCACAAATAGTAAACTGGGTCAGTTCTTTCTAGGACCCCTCTTCTTAGAGGGCTTGGCTTTAATAGCCTGCTTAAAAGTAGATAATGATTCGTGGTCAGTGGTTGAGTGGACTGAGCTCCCACAAATTTTGCATTTTATTGCAAGGGAAGACTCAGCAGACTGAGAGGATGATTTGTTCTTTCCTCTCCTTGCCTGAATGACCTCATCATGTCCTGAGGTGTCATGAGTGGGATCACCACATAGGTCACAGCATGTGTCCATTAAGCAATCCTCAGGGAGGTGGTCATTGAATCCACAATGAGGGCAAGAGGGAAAAGGCTTTGCCTTTTTCATTCTCTGCTTAGCATCAGATGGATACTTAAGAGCAACTGATTTAAAGTTTGCCATCTTAGCTGAGGCTGTGTATGACTGATGATCAGAGGTTCTGTGATCTTCCTTTTTGCATACCATGCAGTAAAGGATTCTGTAGCAATCATCAGCAACATGATTGTTAAAGCCACACAGCTCACATATCAGCCGAGGTTTGGTGGGCTTGGTTTTGGGTTTGGAGGTTGAGGAAGCTGGTTTTGTTTCCTTAATTTTAGATTTAGGATTTTTCTCAGAAGATTCAATCTTCTCACTCAGCTTCCTGACCATCTCAGTCTACTGATCAATTCTTGGATCAGGACTTTGGGATTTTACCTCAGAAGGGACTGAAGTAGATGAGTCATCAGTGTTTACTGAGACTTTTGCTTCAGAAGGGACTGAAGTTGTTGAGTCATCAGTATTTACTGAGACTTCAGGGATTAGCCTTTTCAGGATTGTATTTCCTGATCCTGATTTCTCCTTTGGAGAATGTTCAGAGTAGACTAATGGAGTGAGGTCTGAGCTTGGAGAAGCTCCCTGAAGGACTTTCAGTGGTGGGAGAGGTATAGCTGATTCTGATTCTGACTCAGTGATTAACTCAGTACTACTGGGTTCTTCTGTGAGTCCTAGCATGCTTTTCAAAGCCTGACTTTCAGGGAGCAAGATTTTCCCAGTCTCAAAGTTGGGTAACTTACTGACTGGGTTGTCCCTGACAATCCAGTCATTTGACTTGGGTTCCTTTTCTTGCTCAAAAGCAATGCCAGCTGGAATAAAGACTCTTTCTTTGTCAGTCTCACTGAGGGTGTCAGTGAGTGGGTTAATTCCTATGACTTTAAAGTTCTCACTAGGATTCATACTGACAGATTCATAGACTCTTGGGTTCTTTTTAGTCCAGCTTTTTATGACAGCTCTTTCTTTGTCAAGTTCATTTTGAAGGGCTTGGTTCTTTTTCAAAATCTCAGTGTTTTGAATTTGTAGTGTGACTACTTCTAACTTGGCATGTTTCAGTGCAAGCAATTCATCTCTACATTTGTTCAATTCTAACACAAGATTATTATATTTTGAAAGTAGGTTAAGCCTTTGTTCTTCTACAAACTTGAGATCAACAGAAATATAATTTAAATAAGACTGCCAATCAGAATCATCATCCATTGAAAGTAAAATGTTTACCTTCTTCATTGTGATGTTGACCCATTCTCCATCTCTAGCATGGCTCTTTCCAACTGCCAGCTGATCACCATCTGAAAGTGCCATCTGAGGGAGTGGCCTCAAGAAGAGCAAGCTTGGCTTTTGCCATCCTATACTTAGTTTCATAATCTTTTTGACCACTTTGAGAAGTTTGTGGAGACTGAAACATTTTAGGTTGAAATTTGCTAGCTCTTGAAGAAGAACTGTTTCCAGAAAATTTGTAAGAGGGTTCTGAGGTTGTTTTTGAATAGCAGTCTTTTGCAAAATGACCCTTTTTACCACATTTAAAACATTCAGTGGTCTCATTTGCTTTAGCTTTTGAAAAGTTTGACTGATTTCTTTTGATAAAACGTTTTGAGTTTGCAAGAAGTGCCCTTTCTTGGAATTCCAAGTGTAAGTCACTTAAGTACTCCTCACTGGTTCTATCATTAACCTCATCATCAGAATCCTCTTGAAAATCCTGCACAATACCATTAGAATAAAAGGCAGTTGATATGGGTGAGGAAGTCAGGGCCTTTTTGGTCTCAAGAGCTTTCTTTGAGTCTGGGTATCTTCTTGATATTAGGTTGTCTTCATAGAAAAACTTCCCATAGATCTCAGCAAGCTCAAGGGTCTGAATGTGGTTTGCATTCCTAAGGCCCTGAGAGAAGTTTAGCCACTTCTCAGGGAGACAGTTGACAAAGCCAACATTGATCTCATGCTTAGACAAAACTACACCATCATTGGATAATTCATTTATCAGGGTCTTGTACCTAGTGTAGGTCTCAGAGAGACTTTCAGAGTCTTTGGCCCTGAAGGTATTATACTCAAGTTTAAGATCCATGATCCTATTTTCCTTGGTATCTGAGGGACCTTCGAAGCTATGAACCAAGTCAACCCATGTTTGTTTGGCTGATGTACAGTTAATGACTGATTCCATTATATCGTCAGGGAGACAAGATATAATTATGCTTCTCAGGCGCTGGTCTTGGTTGACCACCCTTCTCTCATCTATAGTCCACTGAGCTTCAGGTTTATTTAAACCTTCAGCAGTTTTAGGGACATAGGGACCTTCATTGATACAGGTGATGTAGTATGGTTCCATACCAGTCAAGTAGCAAAGCATGCGCTTTTTCCACTTGCTAAATTTTCCAGCTTCTAGTCTGGGAGCAACAGCTGAATAGCTACCTCCCTTTTTGTCGACTAGCTGGGGCACATTTATATCAGCCATAGTAGGATCTTGGTTTTAAAAACCTTGAGCACTCTTAGTTTTGGAAAGATTTTATAAACCAGAGGCTCTGATACCACTTGTTGTTCCCGTTACACTTATAGAAATAACTAGAAAGTTATCCTAAATGTGTACTAAGACTGATACAATGTATGATTAATTTTACCAAATAAGTTAGAACGTAAATATAAAACAACAAAGGTTTTTCAACGTTTAAATTCTTATTAGAAATTAATCAAAGAATCTATTACCCAAAGTGTTTTGCGGAATAAACACTTTGGGATTGAATAGACAAGGTATGGTGTTCTCCTCTTCTAAACTCAAGCTTTTCTTGAGTGACAACTAAAAGACCCTACTGAGCTATCTCAGTGAGTAGGTTGTTCTTTGGAGGAGAAAAGTGGGCTGTGAAAGTCTAAGCTTTTAGTGCACAACCATAATTCACTTTTCTCCTCATCTATCTATTTATACACAAGTATAAAAGAAAGCCTATAAACTAAAGTACAAGTTGACCTATGTTGGTCTGACAAAAGTACAACTGTATTTTGTCATTACCAATAATCTACATCGGGAATAAGCTAAAAGGTCCTTTAGAGTGTCTGCCCAACCACTCTCTGACTTTAAGCCGTTTTAAGGAAAGTTCGCTTTCGGCGTGATAAGACTTGTTCTTATCCTCTTCAAACTTTCCCGCTCGATCCCGCCTTTACTTCAGGTCTTAGATTAATTCTAAGTCTTCAGTCTTTAGTCTTTAGTCTTTAAGTTGTTCAGGAGACTGAGGGGTTCAGTGAGCTCTTGTCAGTACTCACTGAACCCATCATCTTCTTCTTCGGCTTAAGTCTTACTCAGGAAGTACCGCCTTCCTGAGGAGTGAATCCTTCGCCTTGAATTTGCCTTAAGCATCCTGAAGATGACTCACTGAGTTACTGTTAACTCAGTGACTTGAATTGTTCTTGGTTGGTAAACACTTGGCTTAATTTGTGTTCAAATCCTGTTTTAGATAATTGGGTATTTATGGACCCAACACCATGTCCAGTGCACGATCCAGAAGGTTACAAAGTTGTTATCGAATTCATGTTGCACGGACCCTGTGGTAAAGATGGGAAAATGCACCATGCAACACAGACGGAAAATGCTCTAAAAGGTTTTCTAAAGCATTTTATGTAGAGACAATGGTAGATGAAGATGGATACCATGTGTACCGCCGAAGGGACAATAAAGTGTATGCTGTGAAAGATAAATTCACCTTTGACAACAGATATGTGGTTCCCACAATCGCTATCTGCTGCTAAAGTACCAGGCACACATTAACGTTGAATGGTGCAATAGATCAAAGGCGATAAATTATTTATTTAAGTATTTAAATAAAGGTCCGGATAGGGCAACGATTGTCACAGAAGAAAATATTGCAACCGGACAGCATGTAATGTCTGAGAAAATAAATGAAGTTGATGAAATCAAAACTTTTTTAAATTTTCGCTATTTAGCACCGTGTGAAGAAGTCTGGCGATTATTCTCTTTCGACATTCACTACTCCTACCCATCCGTTATGAAACTCAATTACCATCTATCAAATCATAATTCAATAACATTACGTGACTCACAAAATTTACCAGCATTGCTTCAAAGGGAGGACATCAAAATCAAAATGTTTACTGAATGGTTTGAGCTGAACAAGCGAGATACCGATACCAGAAAGCTCACTTATGCTGAAATACCAAAACACTATGTCTGGCATGAACAAAGTAGACTTTGGAAAAGACGGAAACAACAAAAAAGCATTGGTAGGATTTACTAGTCAAAGCTAGCCTCGGGTGAGCGCTACTACCTCAGAATGGTGTTGAACGTTGTAAGAGGGCCTCAATCATTTGAAGAACTTATGATGGTTAACAATAAACAATATTGGAGTTTTAAAGAGGTATGCTTTGCCTATGGTCTCCTAAATGATGACAAAGAATGGACAAACGCTATATCAGAAGCAAGATTTTGGGCGTTAGGACCACAACTGCGTGACCTGTTTGTTGTGACCTGTTTGTTACAATTTTGTTGTTCTGTGATGTAAGTAAGCCACTACAATTATGGGAGGAAAACTGGGAAGCTCTTTCCGTGGACATATTACACATAAAGCGTAAACTTTTCAAGGATCCTGAGCTGGAACTAACGGAAGAACAAATTAAAAGCCATTGCTTGGTAGAAATCCAGGAATTGTTAAATAGGAATGGGAGGTCTTTGTCAGATTTCCAAGATCTACCACGACCTGATCCAAAACTGCTAACAAACAAGGACAACCGCTTGATCAGAGAAGCCATAGATTTTGATATGAAAAAAAGCAAGGTTGACCATGAACATCTTCATTCGTTGTTAAACCCCGAACAACGTTTGATATATGAAGAGGTTATTGAATCGGTTCATAATAAAAAAGGAAAATTTTACTTTGTTTATGGGCCTGGGGGTACCGGGAAGACGTTTTTATATAAGACCATCATTTCAAGGTTAAGATCTGAACGAAAAATCGTGCTGGCGGTCGCATCTTCAGGTATGCTGTTTTATTAATAATTTTTTATTTCTACATATTCTAATGCTTAAATTACAACAGTTATTACAATTTAGGCCTACCAATCTCCTAACATGAACACTTTCATTGGATTAGGGATAACTTCGTTACTACTTCCAGGAGGAAGGACCGCCCATAGTAGATTCGTCATACCATTAGTGTTGATCCCAAACACAGACCGATTCCTTAAGCTTGTAAGGTTAACTTACCTTGGATAAATCCAAAACAACTTTGTTTGAAAGTTTTTGAATGCCAAAGAGTATGCGGAATTTACTCTTTAACACTTAGAAGAATATTAATAATGTTAATGAAATAGTAAACTTGAACAAACAATATAACCAAACGCTTCAATATTATTAGAATAATAATATGAGTACTCTGAATAGCACTAGGGTTTACAACCTTGAAGCTTATACGTGAGGGATTAAATAATCATACTAACAGCTTAACCTAGGACCTCCTTTTATAGGCACAAGGAGTCCTTTACAAGATAACTATAAATCTACAATATACGTATCTTTCTAAACATATAAGATATACACTAAATATCTTCTATACATATCACATCACACGCCTTCATAACCTTGGCAGTACCATCTTCATCAGCAGTCTTCTGTTAGTCTGGCAGTACTAACATTTACACTAGCAGTACTAACTCAGTTAGTACTTTTGGCTTGACAGTACATTCTTGGCTTGGCAGTACTAAGTGTGAAGTACTATAATTCCCAACAATCCTCCCCTAAACTTGTGGTTTACCACCAAATCATCAAGTTTCTGAATTAAACCTTTAAGCTTGAGAGGATTCTTCCAAACACTTCATTTTCTTTCTGCTTGTGTGAAGATCTTTCTCAGCAGCTCTCTTGCCATTTCTGTCTCTTCATCCACTGTGAGTTTAGCAGATAACATCACAATGAGAATACCTTTTCTCAATGGATATTCTTTTTCAACAAGCATATATACATCAACTCCAGCTTTTGTAGATACATGGTGAACTCCACATGTATCATACAACTTCCATTTCAATCCTAGACTGTCTGCTTGAAACTTCCATAGACTAACATCTAGATCTGGTTCAAAAATTATTTTCAACTCAACTCATAATAACTTGTCTTTGTCATCTAAAGGATCTGCTGGCTTGAACCTTTCTTTGACTAATCCCTATATCTGCATCAGATCATCTCTATTAAAAGACTTCAACATATCTTCAAAGTGTTTACATA
Organism: Artemisia tridentata subsp. tridentata; assembly: GCA_021014915.2. Lineage (NCBI taxonomy): Eukaryota > Viridiplantae > Streptophyta > Magnoliopsida > Asterales > Asteraceae > Artemisia > Artemisia tridentata. The sequence goes on from CP139506.1 coordinate 287,248,086, forward strand.
ATTCAAAATGATTTCTAACTCTGATTATATTTCGGAACTTTCCTATGTCTGCAAGATAGACCTCCCAGTCTATGATCAAATACTTTGCCTGTAATGCTTCAACATTCAGTCCTGCTTCTGGAATGACAATCATCATCTGTTGAAGCTGTTCTGTTGAAGCTGTTCTGTAATACCTGAAATTCAGATAACCCGTAAAATGACTAAATTACCCCTGAAAGTATAAAACCAAATTTAATAACTTATAAATTCTGAAACAATTCCAAAACTTCTGAAATCAAACTATATCTGAAACAAACTAATTTCTAGGAAAATGTTACATCATTTTGAATGTTCAAAAAAATTATTATAACCTACACATTATTTATAAATTCCGAAATACATAAATAAAAGAAAATATAATTAAATCTTTATATTAAGTTTTATGTTAAAATAAATTAAGGAAATATTAAGAAAAATCAATCCCAATTATATTATGATTCTAATACTGACAATCTGATCTTAAGCCCTCCCCTAGGTCGGTTATTCATCTTATAAACAAATCTATTTTATTTTCTTCACAAAAACCCTAATCGCTAAAACAAACAAAAACCCTAGCGACACCAAAAATTCGACCAAGGAAACCACACAATTTTTGGACGTGAACAAGCAATTTTATGGGGTTCTCAGGGGTGCAAGAAAGCTAGGAAAAATAAGGGTTGGTGCGTGATTTCGCTGGTTCGTTCGTGGTTCTATTTTCTTGTCGAATTGCCCATACGCAAGGTATATAATTCATACGCCTAAACCACACGTTATAAAATTAATATAGCAATTTTACTATGATCTTTACATGTTATATAACTCGTATAAATTATGTGAATCGAATCATGCAAGCTAATCTATGCGTACGAAAATATTATGATCATAGAACACGTAAATCACAAATATATGTAATCCGAATTTCTGGGCATGATGACTATTTTATTTAGACCTCATATGAAGTAATAGACCTGGGAAAAATGTTAGAACGATTTATGGTAGCCTAGATCATGTCGTGGTAATTTTGATGTCTAAAACGTACGTAAAAATCAAATATATGTTAAACAATTTTTTTGGGCATGATATTTATTTTTCGTGGGTTCTTTATAAGTCATATGATCTGGGAAAAATATGAGTTTGATTTTTGGAAGCCTAGATTTAACGTGGTGAATTTTATGTATAACCGGATTTTGTGAAAACAAAGAAAACAAATAAAATACAAATCGGGGTTATTAGGGTTAGGTTTCTTGGCATAAATCTGATCATTAAAGGTGTTTTAAGGATGAATTAATGATGGTGCAATGATTGGTAAATAGTAGGGTTTGTAATTGTTTCTAAAAAGTATAATCCGATTTAAAATAAAAAGTATAAGGACCTGTTTTGTCAACTTTGAAACTTCTGGGATATTTTTTTAATGTCATATACATCTGTAGGAATGTGGGAAAAATATAACTTTGGGGTCCTAAGTGTAAATATTGCATTATAATGAATTAAATGGATATTAAAGGGTACGAATGGAAATTAAATAAAAGAGAGGGACCAAAAGTGTAAATCTGAAATCTTGAGGTTATTTTGAGTAAATACTGATATAAAAAGGTTATTGTGTAATTTTGAGGATTTATGGGTTAAATATGTAATGGTTATTAAATTATGATTTAATATATATATTTTGTAAACTTAAAGGACTAAATATGTAAATTCTGAATTCTGAGGGGTCTAATCTGTAATGTACTAAATTTTGATGGTATATTCTGTAATTATGAAATATAATATGCTTGGTTGGTAATTATGGATATTGTAGGGTTTAATTTGTAAAATATGTAATTATAAGGTTGGTTTTGTAAATTATGTAACTAAAGGGGTGTAATCTGTAAATTGTGAAACTTAAGGGAATAAAATGTAATTCTGAATAAAATGAGTGTATAATTCTGTAACTTGAAGTATTTTCACAAATGACCTTGGAAATTAATGAAGTTACATTTAAAACCCTAAACATTGTATAATTGTCATAATTAACCCTAAACTTCTGTAACTTAATAAAATATACTGTTATCCCATAATAATCTTTGAATCAGGGTTAAACCTAATCTGAAATGATAATATCTGTTAATTCTGGAAACCTGCTAATTATGGGAACTTACTAAATCTGGAAAGTTACTAAAAATAGAAAGTACATAAAATGAAGAGATAAACTAAAAGTAATAATCTGAATTAGAATCTGTAGTAATTCTGTCTTCCTCTTCCTTAGGTGTGAAGAAGGAGAAGTCCTGATCATTGTTCTGTGTTTGTTTGTTTGTCTGCTGTGCTAATAAGGTACATATATTCTGCCCTTTTTCAGTAAGGGTTTTTCATTCCCTTTTCCTTCAGTTTTTCATTTTCTTTATTAGGATTCCCGATACCACTGCTATGTTCCCTTCTGTTGTGAATCTTTATTGTGATCTGTTTGTCTTGAACCTTTTGTTTGAACCTCTGCTATGATTCTTTTATTCTGAACCTTTTTCCTGAACTCTGATTGATCTCTTGTTATGAACCCATTATTGTGATATCTTTACCCTGGTCGGGTTGGGGTGTTACATGTTCTTTTGTCAATTTTTCTTCTTCCTCTTCTTCTTCTTCTCCTTCTTCACTAACTTTCTGCCTTTTTGAAGACTCTGACTCTAAAGTTAATCCAGCTCTTTTTGTACTTCTGCTCCCTTCTTCTTTATCCATAGGAATGAAATCTTGTACTTTCTTATAAGCCTTGAAGTATAATCTTTCAATTTCTTCATAAGACCTTCCTTTTAATTGAGTAGTAGTGTAATGATCCTGATTCTTCAAATACTCCTTCATATGCTTCATCTTTTGTGCTTGAGTTGGAGGTTTATTTCTTATTGCAGCAGCCTCCTTTCCACTCTGACTTTTTCTAATAACTTCAAGCAGATCATTAAGAGCATTTTCTCTTTCTTCTTCTGGTATAGCTGCCATGTCATCTTCGTATATCTTTTTATCTAGAAGTTCATCAACTTACTCTTGTGCTAATCTTTCTGCTTCAACACTCTTCAGCTTTTGTTCTACCATAAACCTTGCAATTCTTTCTTCTTCATCCAATTATGACTGTTCTTCAGCATGCACCCTTTGAGTAACTTCTTCATCAAAGCTTATCTGAGCTTGAGTTCTATTGCTAACTTTCTTTGGTGGCTCAGATTCAATCATAATCCCTTTTCCTTTATCTGCACTTCTTCTTCTAACATAAACAATACTGGCAGTACTAACTGATGCTCCAGCGGTACTAAGTGGATCAGCAGTACTAACAGTTTCAGCAGAGAAGAAATTTGTACCATCCATACCAGCATCTTGCCTCCCTTGAAACTCAACATCTTCTTGAACCAATGAGATGGTTATTTCTTGATCTATATCAGCAATTTTCCTCCCCTGTCTTGAAGAATCATCCAAGTCATCATCTGAATCATCATCTGAACTAGTAAATTCCACAATATTTGCCCTTCTCTTAGCTTTGAGTAGCTTGACATTTTGCTGTAGCTTCTTCACCTTTAGAATAAGCTTTGTATAGACACCTCCATAGAGTTTCTTTGTTTTCTTCAACTCTTTCTCTAAGCCAGTCACCCTTTCTGTCAATTTGGTACAAATTTCCATCAATTCCTTTAGTGTCACACTGCCCTCATCACTTCCAAGTGTGTTAACTCTTGGGAGAGGTGAATCATGGGGCATGTCCCCCATTGTATCCCGATGGCTGGGGAGTCCATCACCTGTACCAAGTTCATGAGAACTTGACACATTAGATGTTGCCATGGGTTGGGTCTTATCAAAGTTACTACTGGCCTGTCTTGCTACTAAGCTAGAGACAGTAGTAGTAGCCCTAACCATTCTATCAGAGACAGCATCATCTGCTACATGTGGTGAAGTAGGAGATCTGTGCTAAGGAACATAAGATTCCTGTCCAGATGAACTCCTATAGGGTGATGAAGTTGGTTATGAGGTTGATTGAGTACTTGAGGAACTTGTAGGTGTGTGATAGGACTCAACTGGGCTTGTTGATCATTCACCCTGAATATTTTCACTTTGAACAAGCATAGTTTCAAATAACGGTACTTCTATCCCATTATAACCCTTAGAAGCCATTCTCATGTTACTGAAAAGTTTTTGAGTAAGGCAAGGAGTTGGATAACCATTTTTATGAGATAGAAGCAAATTTTTGTGTTTGTTCAAAAACATTTGAATAAATCTTGGATACATTAAAAACTTGTATTTGCTATCCAAGTTTTTCACCATACTATCAAAAATCAATTTAGAAAAGTGAAAAGTCCTTTTTGTTGCTAAGCAAATAAGAGCAGTTGCAATATTGCTACTGAATTGCTCCCATAAAGTTTTCTTTAGACTAAAACAATGCAAGATAGTATGAATGAAGAATCTCCATTGTGGGGCAAATTGTCCTTTTTGAAAAGTGAGTTTTTCAGAATCTGACTCATACCCCATTCTGGAAAGATGTTCAAAAATTTCAGTGTTAGGCAAAGAACTAATACCATCATCATCTGCTAAATGGAGATGTCTCCTAACAGATGACTCTGTAATAGTCAAAGTTTTGCCATCAACTGTTGCAATTATTTGTTGTTCTCCAGTATCAAGTGTATTGGCAGTAGCAGTCTGCCAAAACTTTTGAATTTGAGAACTATAGATAGTAGGCTTTACTGTAAGAGCATACCTGATGTGGGTAGTATTGAGAAAATCTACTATCTGATGGAAGTCTTGACTCCCCTCTAGTTTCTCCAAGAATGCAACCATGTTGTGCTTATCACAAAATTCGAAATTCGCCATTAAAATTGATTAAAAGTTTGATTATAGTGCTGGATTATGATCGTTTATGAGAGAATTGTATGTTTGGTAAAGCCAAAATTTGAATTGACCAAAATTTTCTCAACGGCTATATTTAAAAAACGGTTATGACCAAACAGTACCAACGGTTACCCAGCAGTACAAAGTTTTGCCTAGCAGTACAAACTTTTGCTTAGCAGTACTAAGTTTTGGAAAAACTTTTTCTCAGCAGTATCAACTCAATTTTCTTTTAAAACAATACTGCACTCAAACTTTTTGAAGGGATTAAGTGTAAAGGAAGACACTCAATCAAATTTCGGTTGCAATTTACCTCTGGTTGTGTGAGAACCAATGTTTTCAGTATAAATACTGCCTGTGATCAGAATAAACTCATTAAAAGAGCCTTCTTGACAGGGTTTCCAGCTTGTGGCAGGTGTTACCTCTAACACAAATGTATTAGATTCACTTTTGCTCACTGTTCTCTATACCAGATGTCCTTGGACTAACACACTATACTGAGTATAGAATGGTAAAGAGTGAGTTAGCTCAGTTACTATCTGACTAACTATGACCATCAATTCATGTTTATTATACCACATAATAGATATAAGTTGATTTCAAGAAAAAGATTTTAAAGAACCTCTCAACTCAGGTATAAACCTTTGTCAAGTGATCCCCAAATCCTCTCTATTATGAATCAATTATGACAGCAAACAATTCACCACATCTGCTTCTCACATAGCATTAATTCCAATCATACTGCTTACTTATCCTGAAAATGTTAGTCTAAAACCAAGAAAACACAATCCAAAGCATTTTCTATTTAATAGTATTAAGAATGACTAACAGTTTTAACTCAGCAGTACTAATTTGTACTAGCAGTATTAACTCAACAGTCTAGCAGAATTAACATCTAACAGTACTAATTCTCTACACAACTTCACGAAGACACAAAGAGATTAAAACTTTATGGATTTAGCATTCCAATACTTGAAACCAAGTACTGAAACCTTCCAACATCAAAACCTTTTGTAAGTAAATCTGCAAAATTGTTATCTGTGTGTATTTTAACAACTTGAATTAACTTTTTGTCATTGCAGTCTCTTATAAAATGATGTCTAATCTCTATGTGTTTTGTTTTAGAGTGTAAAACAGGATTTCTAATAATACATATAGTACTGTTATTGTCAATGAAAGTCATGGTGTGCATAAAATTGCACCCATAGTCTAGTATTTGATTCTGAATCTAGAGTACTTGTCCACAACAACTAGTAGCAGCCACATATTCAGCTTCAGTTGTAGAATTTGCCACCACAGCTTGCTTCTTACATTGCCATGATATCAACCTACATCCTAGGAACTGACAACCACCTGTTGTTGACTTCCTATCTAAACTTGCACCAGCATAGTCACTATCACTATATGCCACAAGATCAAAGAGAGATTCTCTAGGATACCAAAGACCTAATTTGGGTTGCCCTTTTAGATACCTAAAGATCCTTTTCACAGCATGTAAGTGTGAAACCTTAGGTGTGACTTGAAACCTTGCACATGCACATACTGCAAACATAATATCTGGTCTATATGATGTAAGATACATCAATAATCCAATCATTGACCTGTAGAGATGAACATGAACATTATCACCATCTAAGTCTTTGAGCAAAGGCTTGTCTAGATCCATTGGGGTGCTAGCTTTCTTGACATCAGTATACCTAAATTTCTTCAAGATATCAGCTACATATTTATTCTGACTAATAAATATCCCATCTTCCTTTTGCTTGGCTTGTAACCCTAAGAAGAAATTTAGTTCTCCCATGGAACTCATTTGAAACTTGTCATGCATCAGTTTCTCAAACTCAGTACACATCTCCTTCTTTGTAGAGCCAAAAATAATGTCATCAACATAGATCTGGACAAGCAAAATATCCCTTTTTGCTTCTTGATAAGCAATGTCTGGTCTATCTTTCTTCTGTGAAACCTATTTTCCAATAAGTATTTGGCCAAGGTTTCATACCAGGCTCTTGGAGCTTGATGCAAACCATAGAGAGATTTCACCACCTTGTAGACTTTGTCTGGATAGTCAGGATCTTCAAACCCTGATGGTTGAGTAACATAAACCTCTTCATCAATTGTACCATACAGGAAAGCACTCTTCACATCTATCTGATACACCATGAATCCCATAAAAGAAGCATAAGCTAAAAACAGCCTTATAGCCTCAATTCTTGCTACAGGGGCAAAAACTTCATCATAGTCTATACCTTCTTCTTGAGTAAAACCTTGTGCAACAAGCCTTGCTTTATTCCTAATGACAATGCCTCTCTCATCTTTCTTGTTCCTAAACACCCATTTTATACCAATTGCCCACTTTCCCTTAGGAAAATCTACTAGAACCCAAACCTTTTGAAGCTTAAACTGTAAAAGCTCCTCTCGCATTGCTTCTACCTAGGATGGGTCATTTAGAGCTTTGGCAATTTTCTTGGGTTCTTCCTGAGATAAGAAACAAGAAAATAAACAAGTATGAAGGTCTTCATGTGTTTTCCCTTCATACACAACAGTAAGGAAACCTTGTTCATCTGTAGGTTGTGTCATTGTCATTCTTCTTGTCTTTACACCAGACTGTACATCACCAATCATAAGATCAAGTAAATGATCTTTGTGAATTCTTGTATTTGGAGTTGTAGGAGCTTGATAGGTGTTAGGCATGTTGTTCAGATCCACTTCATCATTAGAGAAATCAGCATCAGTAGTAACTATTGGGCTAGCAGTATTATCATTTGACTCAGCAGTACTAATATCTAGCCCAGCAGTACTAAGTTGTTCAATAGTATTAATATCTTTAGTACAGCTTTCGGGCCTCTCTTGATCATCAACTCTACTTTCTTTATTGACACCTTCATCATCCTCCTTTTCAGAATCACAAGAAGGTTGTGGTTCATCATTGCTATCATTCTTTGAAGATGTATCAAACATTGAACCATCCTTCCACAGTGGCATAAACATGTAGTCTTGACAAGATCCTGTCACCATGCTGGATTGACCTGCATCAAAACTATCTTCTGTACCTGCAAAATCATTAGAGTTTCTAACTGCAACAACTGGCACATAATTCATTGGTTCGGTTAGCACATTAATATCAAACAGCCACTCAGGACCTTCTCCTGCAACACTAGGCTTATTCTCCAAGACCTCTACATGCAAGTTTTCTTCTACTTTCATGGTTCTAATGTTGTATACCCTAAAAGCCTTGCTATTCATAGAGTACCCAACAAAGAATCCATCATCAGACTTTCCATCAAACTTGCCCAAATGATCTAAGGTATTTAGAATTGTAACATGACATCCAAATGGTCTCATGAAGCTTAGAGCTGGTTTTCTACCTCTAAAGAGTTCATAATGTGTCTTGTTGTGAGGTTTGACTACTAATACCCTTTTCTGCACATAGCAAGCAGTATTAACTGCTTCAGCCCAAAATGTAGTAGGTAACTTAGAGTCTACTAACATAGTTCTAGCTGCCTCAATCAGTGTCATATTTCTCCTTTCAGAAACACCATTCTGCTTACGAGTTCTAGCTACACTAAATTCCCTCTTAATACCTTTTAGATCAAAAAAATCATTCATAACTCTATTCTTAAATTCTGTTCCATTATCACATCTGATTACCTTTACTTTCTTATCAACAAGGTTTTCTATCTTAGTAATAAAACTCTTAAGAATGCTACTGGTCTCATCCTTAGTTGCTAAAAAGAAAACCCAAGTAAACCTGCTATAATCATCAGTGACAACAAGACAATATTTCTTATTCATTAAACAACTCACAGAAGTAGGACCAAACAAGTCCATATGCAACATGAATAATGGATGAGTAATAGAGTTTTGAGTCTTGGACTTACAAGAAGCTTTGTGTTGCTTTCCCTTAAGACAAGCCACACAAGTTTAGTCATTTTGAAAACGTTTTAAAGGTAAACCTCTTACAAGATTATCCTTAACAAGTTTATTAATGTTTTTAAAATTAGCATGACCAAGCCTCATATGCCATAGCATTGATTCATCCAATGTGGCCTTTGCAACAAGACAAGTTAAACTCTCTTTAGGAATAATGTTCTTCATATCAACACTGTACATGTTGTTCTTTCTAGGAACTTTAAGTAAGACATGACTTTCATCAGTCAACTTAAAGTCAGGAGATAGAACAAAACATTCAGTTTCAGTAAAAAGAACACTGTTCTTTTTGTCACACATCTGTGAGACACTAAACAGGTTAAACTTTAACTCTTGAACAAAGTACACATCTTCAAAATCAAGCTTACCAGTCCTGATTGTACCTTTACCAGTAATTCTTCCTCCTCTGGCCCCTCCACCAAAGGCAACATATCCTCCATCAAATGCAATAAAATCTGTGAGATAGGACATGTTTCCTGTCATGTGCCTGGAGTATCCACTGTAAAAATATCCCAGATCTTCTTCTTCCATTTGTGGATGTTCCTGCACATAAAATAAAGGAAATTAGTTATAACGCCCTAAAATTTGAATAACATTTTTTTTTCCAATATTCATTTTGATTATATCCCAAGTTTAACTAAATAAATAAGTATTGCAAATATCGTTTGTTAAGATAATAAAATAAATGTATAAAAAGAATGGGCCGATTAATGTAGTGTTAGTGTTTAGGAGTTATTTTATTTACAAAAGCCCAAACACTTACCCAATCCTAATCCAACCCAAACTAGCCTAACTATCCCTCCATAATATCACCTAATCGACCCATAATTTCCCCCCATACTGCCAAATGACTGAACTCAGAGAAAAAGGAGGAAGATCGATCTAGGGTTTTGGGTTTTCGAGCTTCGGTTAGTTTCATCTTCTAAATTCTTTAATTTTTATGCTTAAACTTTTAAATTAATTATGTAACCTACGTGATGGAATTAGGGTTTATAAAAGAATGTTAATAATCTGTAATTTAGAGTATAATGATGATTAGAACATTTAGGTTAAGTGTTTATACAATAATACGCAAGATTTAAAAAGTTAGGGTTTTGTTTGTATATTGATGTGATGCTGTCCAGAATTTGGGTCGGATTCAAAGGGGTCTAATTTGATGATGCCAACGTGTTTTTGTATGATTCTTGAGTCTAAAATTAAGTTTAAGTTTCCTAATTTTTGAATATATAAATTTCGTGGTCATTGGAGGTAGGGAGGGTAGTCTTTTGATTTTTAATAAATTAAGTGTCAAAACTATGTTTTGGATGTCTGAAAATCAGTTGGTGTTTTTGAATTTTAATTTCCAAACAATAAGGAATTAAGAGGTTTCATTTGACAGGAAGAATTTTTAGGATGTATATGACTTACTGGAAGTTTTTTGGATTTTTCCAAAGTGTTTTGATATGCCTTTTGAATGCATACTTTCTGGGTGTTTCAGCAGTTATTTTTCTGGACAGTAGTGTAAAGAGTGATTTTTATTGTGTACTTTCTGGGTGTTTCAGCAGTTATATGTATATCACTGGGTAAAATTATAGAATTAATGAGCATGTTTGAGGTTCTTTAAAAATTATAAGAATCAGACCTCAGTTATATAAGAATCCTGAATCATTAAATAAAACACTTAAAAACCTAATATTGGTGTATTGGACTATTTGGTGTCATATTTTTCAGCCCTCATGTCAACCTAATGATAATCTAAACAAGCCCTAGAATCTGTCTTAAAATGATCATTAAATGAGGCGTGTGCAATCAGAAAACCTAGGCTGATTTGTGTAATTATTTTACAGATATGTGAAATCGGATAAATGGTTAGGGTTTGGTATGGGTTTGTGAAGGTGCGTTGCTAATATGATTATGAGTATATGTTAATATGATCTTTAATTCAGGTCTTGTGAATTTTGTGAACTCGTGTGCGTTTTAATAATTAAAACATGTTATATGATGGCCTAAAACGGATTTTTGGAATGGGCAGTTTTGAAAGCCGAATTTATGTGCATTACAACTCGATTTCATAAGTGTTTAATACTGGTTCTTTACTTGTAAACTTAGTTTAAGGTCTTAATTAAGTTTTCCAATTGGTTTGGGGTGATTTAGAATTGATTGTTTTGTCTTTTTGAATTTTATGGAATCATATGTCAAACCTGAGTTTTGGGAACGTAAAATCAGTCAATTTCTATGATTTTTCATTTGAAATCTATAGAGAGTTCAGAGCTCTCCTTTAGCAGATTGTATATTTCACATGTTTAGTAACTTCTGGAATTTTTGTAGATTTTTCTGAATTATGTAAATGGGTTTGATAAACGTAAACTTTAGGGGTGTTTCTGCAGTTCACTTTCTAGATATGTTTGGGTAAATGATTTTTGAAATGGTGTTTTCACTTGGTAATAAATTATGGAAAACTTCATGTAAGCTCACAAGACATATAGGTACTTTTGTAAATTTTTATAGCTTCTGAGTAAGAGTCTTAGTGTGATTTGAAAATTCGTAAAGTGGAGGCAAAAGTATACTAAAATCATAAATTTTTTTTAAAGAAGTTAGGTCTTTGTGAAGTAATACCAATTGATGTGTCTTGAACCCTAAAGTGTACTTAATTGATAATTATGATGTAATTGATCATATATTAACCTAAATTAGGTAATGGAACCCTAATCACATTAATGAACCACTATAAGTATTTATGAATCAGTTATGACAATTAATGGACTTATAAAATGGACTCCTAAGTATTATATGAACCCTAATCCGTGTAGATTCGTTGAAGAATGCGTGACGTTGTTTCCTTGTGATCGCTTTTCCGTTTTCTTCTATTTCATTCGCTAAGATACGGATATTCTACCCTTTCTCAGTAAGGGTTTCGCATTGAATTTTTGATCATTGACTTTGTTATGATATTCATTGTGATTCCGTTGATATGTACCCATTGATATGATATTCAGTTCTATGTCATTTAATATGGCATTCATTTCAGTTAATATTCTTTTGTTTAAATATACTATAATTAATTCGTTATGATGTGATATCTTGTTTATTCTGTTACCCGAGCTAACTAGTCATGGAGGTACCATGGCCATGTCATTGAGGCACCAATGGCATGACACTATTTGTGGCGGTGTGATTGGTCCACAACGTTCCCTTTTGATATATATTTGATTATTGAACTTGTGCACTTATTTGCCATTTTGGTACGCCAATATATTTGTCAGAGTACAGGTGTATGGTGGTGTACATAACTTTGTTTTGCAGGGAGCGTATGGATGCATCCTAGGTTTGATTTATGATATGATTATGATATGGCTTAGTAGTGAATGGTTTGTGTGTGCCATACACCCAGTTCACTTTTGGGAGCTAGCTACTCCATTTGTTATGACATGATATGATATGATTATGTGGTTAAGCATGTGGCATGCTTTGTGAGCTCGTAAATATTTTCTTATGATTCGTTGCCTTCATTACCTTTCACTTAATTTATTATTCGTTTGATTCTCATGACTTGACATCTTGTTAGGCAGATTCTTTTTGATTTCACTTCATATACTTATTTATATTCAGTTTATTATTCGTTTATATCCGTTCACTGGGCTTTTTAAGCTCAGCCGCATTTTCTTTTCCCTGCGACAGGTATTCAAGCGGGATGCTGGGATTTGAGTGATGAGAGTAGGAGCTTTTAGTGGACCACCCTGACGATAGTTACCCACTTGCATTTGAATTAGATTTGGAGTTATCTTTCATTTAGGCTTTGTTTGGGATTGTATTTCATTTAGAAGTTATTCTATTTCAGACTTAATATTTTATCATTCCTTAGAAGAATTTATGTAACCTTGTAATTAATAAAGTCTTCCGCTTGCATTTATTATGTTCTGATTGACACCATAATGTAACATTTTGACCCTTGTCGGGTTGGGTTGTTACAATTATGGTATCAGAGCCAGTTTTTTGACCTGTAGTAACTTAAGTTATGACCTGTGAAAGATTTGGCCCTTAGGTTTGCACTATAGGAGCTTATGAAACAACCTTTGAGAATTTGCCTTAGGATTTCCACTCTGAAGAAACTTAAGTTATGACCGGTGAGGATTGGGTAGACTATAAGACATTTGTTTAAGAATCATTGCTTCCGCATCTCTCTGATTCGTGCCTTACTTTTACTTAAGTTCTTTTAAGATCACTCTTTCCGGAGATTAGAAACTTATCATATTGCACTGCATAAGTTTAGTGACCAAGTAAGTTTAGAATGCGTTGAGAATTTTGTGGTAATGCCTTTTCACCATATAGGTTTCACCTTCTGATATAATCGCATTCATTCCTGAACCTTTGATTCATTTGTTAATTGTTTAGATGTTCCTTCATCCATTTTGAGAATTTTGCGATCAAGATGTGTTGGACACATTTTGTGGTTTCTCTGCTTTTGCTAAACACCTTAAGGTTTCCCCTACACTATCAGATTATGCCTTATCCATTTCTATTCCTATGAGAAATCTTGTGGTTCTTAATCACGAGTATAGGAGTTATTCATCACATTTTCATTTGTTCGTTCGATATCTCAGCTTGAATTAATCGATGAAGTTTTTATTGTTTGGCATTTCCCCCATATTATCTCATCTTCATATTATGTTTTACGTGTCTGTTTCGAGAGGTTACAGCTATCATCCGTTACATATATGTTTCATATCCGTTGGATCAGATTCGTGATGAATTGTTATTTGTTGATGAGCCTGAGGCTATATTAGACCGTCAGGATTGAGTCATGAGAAACAAACCTTACTATTCATTTTCATTTCTTTTCGTAATCTGGTACGTTTCCGTTTGATCTTTCTACTTCAATTTCGAGGACGAAATTTTCTTTTTAGAGGGGAAGAATTATAACGCCCTAAAATTTGAATAACATTTTTTTTTCAAATATTCATTTTGATTATATCCCAAGTTTAACTAAATAAATAAGTATTGCAAATATCATTTGTTAAGATAATAAAATAAATGTATAAAAAGAATGGGCCGATTAATGTAGTGTTAGTGTTTAGGAGTTATTTTATTTACAAAAGGCCAAACACTTACCCAATCCTAATCCAACCCAAACTAGCCCAACTATCCCTCCATAATATCACCAAATTGACCCATAATTTCCCCCCATACTGCCAAATGACTGAACTCAGAGAAAAAGGAGGAAGATCGATCTAGGGTTTTGGGTTTTCGAGCTTCGGTTAGTTTCATCTTCTAAATTCTTTAATTTTTATGCTTAAACTTTTAAATTAATTATGTAACCTATGTGATGGAATTAGGGTTTATAAAAGAATGTTAATAATCTGTAATTTAGAGTATAATGATGATTAGAACATTTAGGTTAAGTGTTTATACAATAATACGCAAGATTTAAAAAGTTAGGGTTTTGTTTGTATATTGATGTGATGTTGTCCAGAATTTGGGTCGGATTCAAAGGGATCTAATTTGATGATGCCAACGTGTTTTTGTATGATTCTTGAGTGTAAAATTAAGTTTAAGTTTCCTACTTTGTGAATATATAAATTTCATGGTCATTGGAGGTAGGGAGGGTAGTCTTTTGATTTTTACTAGATTAAGTGTCAAAACTATGTTTTGGATGTCTGAAAATCAGTTGGTGTTTTTGAATTTTAATTTCCAAACAGTAAGGAATTAAGAGGTTTCATTTGACAAGAAGAATTTTAAGGATGTATATGACTTACTGGAAGTTTTGTGGATTTTTCTAAAGTGTTTTGATATGCCAATTGAATGCATACTTTCTGGGTGTTTTAGCAGTTATTTTTCTGGACAGTAGTGTAAAGAGTGATTTTTATTGTGTACTTTTACTCATGAATAAAATCTGGAAAAATTCTGGAAAATACTTATGATATGTGTATATCACTAGGTAAAATTATAGAATTAAATAAGCTTGTTTGAGGTGCTTTAAAAATTATAAGAATCGGACCTCAGTTATATAAGAATCCTGAATCATTAAATAAAACACTTAAAAACCTAATATTGGTGTATTGGACTATTCGGTGTCATATTTTTTAGCCCTCATGTCAACCTAATGATAATCTAAACAAGCCCTAGAATCTGTCTTAAAATGATCATTAAATGAGGCGTGTGCAATCAGAAAACCTAGGCTGATTTGTGTAATTATTTTACAGATATGTGAAATCGGATAAATGGTTAGGGTTTGGTATGGGTTTGTGAAGGTGCGTTGCTAATATGATTATGAATATATGTTAATATGATGTTTAATTCAGGTCTTGTGAATTTTGTGAACTCGTGTGCGTTGGAATAATTAAAACATGTTATATGATGGCCTAAAACGGATTTTTGGAATGGGCAGTTTTGAAAGCCGAATTTATGTGCATTACAACTCGAATTTCATAAGTGTTTAATACTGGTTCTTTACTTGTAAACTTATTTTAAGGTCTTAATTAAGTTTTCCAATTGGTTTGGGGTGATTTAGAGTTGATTGGGTTGTCTTTTTGAATTTTATGGAATCATATGTCAAACCTGAGTTTTGGGAACGTAAAATCAGT
Organism: Artemisia tridentata subsp. tridentata; assembly: GCA_021014915.2. Classification (NCBI taxonomy): domain Eukaryota; kingdom Viridiplantae; phylum Streptophyta; class Magnoliopsida; order Asterales; family Asteraceae; genus Artemisia; species Artemisia tridentata. Next base: position 287,263,415 of record CP139506.1, read on the forward strand.
CAATTTCTACGATTTTTCATTTCAAATCTATAGAGAGTTCAGAGCTCTCCTTTTACAGGTAGTATATTTCACATGTTTAGTAACTTCTGGAATTTTTGTTGATTTTTCTGAAGTATGTAAATGGGTTTGATAAACGTAAACTTTAGGGGTGTTTCTGCAGTTTACTTTCTGGATATGTTTGGGTAAATGATTTTTGAAATGGTGCTTTCACTTGGTAATAAATTCTAGGAAAATTCATGTAAGCTCACAAGACATATAGGTACATGTGAAAATTTTATATCTTCTGAGTAAGAGTCTTAGTGTGGTTTGAAAATTCGTAAAGTGGAGGCAAAAGTATACTGAAATCAGAAAATTTGTTAAAGAAGTTAGGTCTTTGTGAAATAATACCAATTGATGTGTCTTGAACCCTAAAGTGTACTTAATTGATAATTCTGATGTAATTGATCATATATTAACCTAAATTACGTAATGGAACCCTAATCACATTAATGAACCACTATAAGTATTTATGAATCAGTTATGACAATTAATGGACTTATAAAATGGACTCCAAATATTATATGAACCCTAATCCGTGTAGATTCGTTGAAGAATGCGTGACGTTGTTTCCTTGTGATCACTGTTCTGTTTGCTTCTATTTCATTCGCTAAGGTACAGATATTCTACCCTTTCTCAGTAAGGGTTTCGCATTAACTTTTCGATCATTGACTTTGTTATGATATTCATTGTGATTCCGTTGCTATGTACCCATTGATATGATATTCGGTTCTATGTCATTTAATATGGCATTCATTTCAGTTAATATTCTTTTGTTTAAATATTCTATAATTAATTCGTTATGATGTGATATCTTGTTTATTCTGTTACCCGAGCTAACTAGTCATGGAGGTACCATGACCATGTCATTGAGGCACCAATGGCATGACACTATCTGTGGCGGTGTGATTGGTCCACGACGTTCCCTTTTGATATATATATATATATATATATATATATATATATATATATATATATATATATATATATATATATATATATATATATATATATATATATATATATATATATATATATATATATATATTTATTGAGCTCGTGCACTTAGTTGCCATTTTGGTACGCCAATATATTTGTCAGAGTACAGGTGTATGGTCGTGTACATAACTTTGTTTTGCAGGGAGCGTATGGATGCATCCTACGTTTGATTTTTGATATGATTATGATATGGCTTAGTAGTGAATGGTTTGTGTGTGCCATACACCCCAGTTCACTTTTGGGAGCTAGCTACTCCATTTGTTATGACATGATATGATATGATTATGTGGTTAAGCATGTGGCATGCTTTGTGAGCTCGTGAATATTTTCTTATGATTCGTTGCCTTCATCACCTTTCACTTAATTTATTATTCGTTTGATTCTCATGACTTGTGACATCTTGTTCGGCAGATTCTTTTTGATTTCACTTCATATACTTATTTATATTCAGTTTATTATTCGTTTATATCGTTCACTGGGTTTTTTTAAGCTCAGCCGCATTTTCTTTTCCCTGCGACAAGTATTCATGCGGGATGCTGGGATTTGAGTGATGAGAGTAGGAGCTTTTAGTGGACCACCTTGACGATAGTTACCCACTTGTGTTTGGATTAGATTTGGAGTTATCTTTCATTTAGACTTTGTTTGGGATTGTATTTCATTTAGAAGTTATTCTATTTCAGACTTAGTATTTTATCATTCCTTAGAACAATTTATGTAACCTTGTAATTAATAAAGTCTTCCGCTTGCGTTTATTATGTTCTGATTGACACCATAATGTGACATTTTGACCCTTGTCGGGTTGGGGTGTTACATTAGTTTTCTTCGGGGACCCAAGCCATTACTGACTTGGATCTGCCTCGTGCATCAATATAATTATGTTTTTTCAATACAATTGATGCACTATCAAGTTTGGTAGGTCTCCAAACCCAACATGCTGAGGCCTTAACAGCATTGCCCCCATTTGCCCTAACAGCATTTGCCCTAACAACATTTACTAGCCTAGCAGTACTAACTACTGCCCTAGCAGTACTAAATGCTGGCCTAGGAATATTACCTTTTTGGCTAAATTTCCTGGTAGTTAATGCAGTTTTGTTTTGAAAAGGCCTTTTAACAGTTTGTTGTGCTGGTCTAGAATAACTTGACATTGGTCTAGCACTATAAACTGTTGATTTGGGGTGAGCAGTATTAACAGGTCTAGCAGTATAAAGTGGTTTAAGGCAAGACTTTATTAAAAAAGCTCTTGGAGCCATGTTTCTGTGAACACTAGGGTGAGTTTGTTTAGGAAAATAATTGTGATTCACCCTTTTGTAAGTGTTCCCAGATGCCCTTGTATTCCCAGATACCATCCTTTCCCCTTGATGGTAATTGCAATAAGCCTGCAAATGGTCAAAACTACCACAAACAAAACAGGCTTTATTGTACATTACAAATTCACTTCCTAGTTGCTGGGACTTATGATTATTCAAATTTCTCTGATTTCCCCTAGGAATATGTGACCTGTACATCTCTGCATACTTAACTATTTTCCTAGTTGGTTTCTCTTGTTGTTTAGGTTTAATAGATTCTACCTTAGCAATAGCAGGAAATACAGTTTTCTTCTCTACCTTATCATCTGACACCAATTTCTCAACTAAGGGGGTATCAAATGATTCACTAACCTCTGTAAAACTCTCTTCACTATCACTTTTACATTCAATCTCAGGCTTTTTGAGCTCTTCTACACTAGTTTTTGACAAATCAAGTTTTGGGGTTGGAAATAACCCAGTATGAGGAGGTGCAATAGCCTTATATCCTATACATGTCTTAAATTTATCAATAAGCTGACATTGAACAATCATATCTATACTTTTAGATGGCCCTGCATATCTCTCTATATTAACTTCAATGCTGTCTTTTTCGTTTTTAAGTTTTTCTAATTCATTTTTAAGCTCATTGATTTCTAAGTCATTAAAAGTAATATCTCTTTTTAACACAGCTATATCCTCAGTAAATATAGTTTCATTCTTTTTGAAGAATACAAGTTGTTCTTCTACAACAGCTAACCATCTCTTATAATTTGCTAAATTAAATTCAGATTGGTTAAGCTCTATTCTTAAGTCATCATAATGCTTTTTAAGAGTTTCATAGCTTTTTAAAGCTACATAAGATTTTGAACAAGCATTATTTGTGTATACCTCTGAGTCAGAAAAAGCCATCAGTGCCATGTTGGTAGGAGCTTCCTCTTTAGCCATAAAGCTCCAATAAAATCCAAGGCCATCAATGGCCACCATAGCTTTGGAAGAAGATTCTTCCAAACTCACAGCCTTCCTGGTGCTTTCTTCATTCCTAGAACCTCTGTTGTCTTGATTCCTGCTCCTGTTGTCCTGGTTCCTTGCCCTCTGCATTCCCTAGCAAAGTGTCCCAACTTATGAAAGTTGTAACACTCTACTTTTGATTTATCATACCCAGCAATATCACTTCCATTGATGGTGATCTTCTTTCTAGTCTTCTAGAAAAACCTCTTGGCCCTCATGCTCAGCAAGGCTAACTGCCACTTTAAATCCATCTCCTCCAAATCGTCTTCATGGATTTGTATAAGGTCTTCATGAACAAGCTGAGACCCATTAGCTTGACTGGTCAAAAATGCATAAACAGTATCATCACTTAAACTAGCAGTACTAATATTAGGGTTAGCAGTACTAATTCCACAAGCAGTATTAACCTCCTCAGTACTGCTTGTGCTTGGAGATGACACAAAAGCCATGTTCTGAGAGCTTGAGCTTGATCCTGCAGGCCTTTTCACCTCTTGTTCTACAATCTTGAAGTTGTTGTAGAGATCATCAAAACTCATAGTGTCTAGATCAGGCTTGTTTCTCCAGACCACCACATGAGTATTCCATTCAGAAGGTAGACTTCTCAAGAATTTTAAATTGAGATATTCTTGTGAAATCTCTACACCCAAGACAGCCAGTTGGCTCACAATCTTCTGAAGCTTGTTGAAGATAGAATCAAGAGACTCAGTGCTTGAAGCACTAAAGTTCTCATACATCTGTTTAAGAATAGTCTTTTGTTTCTTCTTAGTTGCTTCATTGCCTCCAAACCTTGTTGTTATAGCCTCAAACAAGGTCTTAGCATCCTTGTGCTTGCTAAAAGTCAACAGTTGTTCATTGGGGAGAGCCATCAGCAACATACTTCTAGCCTTGACATCATTCTTCTTCTGAAGCTTCTCTTTTGAAGTAACAGGACCTGATACAGTTGGGGCACCACCTTCACTTGTACCAGCTTTGATTGTAGGTTTGAATGAGTTGCCATTCTCTATGATATCCCATAGAGCATAGTCCTGCACTTGAAAGTATTGCTCAATTCTGAGCCTCCACATCTCATAGTCACCCTGCTTGAGAATAGGCAGTTTAGCAGTGGTAGTGGTTTGAGTTGTTTTGAGATCCATTGCTTCAATGAAAGTAGAGTGTTCTTCTGGTATGTTTCTTCTAGATCAAAGTTTCAGAACCTAAGCTCTGATACCACTTGTTGATCCCAAACACAAACCGATTCCTTGAGCTTGTAAGGTTAAGTTACCTTGGATAAATCCAAAACAACTTTGTTTGAAACTTTGTGAATGCCAAAGAGTATGCGGAATCTACTCTTTAACACTTAGAAGAATATTAACAATGTTAATGAAACAGTAAACTTGAACAAACAATATAACCAAACGCTTCAATATTATTAGAATAATAATACGAGTACTCTGAATAGCACTAGGGTTTACAACCTTGAAGCTTATACGTGAGAGATTAAATAATCATACTAACAGCTTAACCTAGGACCTCCTTTTATAGGCACAAGGAGTCCTTTACAAGATAACTATAAATCTACAATATACGTATCTTTCTAAACATATAAGATATACACTAAATATATTCTATACATATCCACATCACACGCCTTCATAACCTTGGCAGTACCATCTTCATCAGTTGTCTTCTGTTAGTCTGGCAGTACTAACATTTACACTAGCAGTACTAACTCAGTTAGTACTGTTAGTTATAACTTCAACACTTTTAACTTTTGGCTTGACAATACCTTCTTGGCTTGGCAGTACTAAGTGTGAAGTACTACAATTCCCAACAATTAGAATGAATGGTAAATAACACATGTGGCATAAAACAAAACACGCACTTGGCTGAGCTTATGCAACAAGTCCAGCTGATTATTTGGGATGAGGCAACAATGACTCAAAAGTATGCATTTGAGGCGTTGGACAAAACTCTAAGAGATATATTGGGGTACCGGGATTTAGACAAACGGAATCAGATATTTAGGGGTCTTACGGTATTGCTTGGCGGTGACTTTAGACAAGTTCTACCGATTATCTCCAAAGGTAAAAGGCAAGAGGTGGTCAACGCGTGTATAAACTGATCTGATTTGTGGAAATCTTGCAAGGTTTTCACGCTTACACAGAGCATGAGAGTAAACAATTATTCTGCGAATGGTGCAGTCGATACCAGAAAACAGGAATTCAATAAATGGTTTTTGGAATTGGGCGATGGGAATTTTCCATCTAAAAGCAATGAAGGGGAAGGTGAGTCGACATGGATTGAGATTCCTGAGGATTTCATTATAAAATCAGGCAGCTTCCCTATCGAGCAGATTGTGCACGAAACCTTTCCTGATTTTACTACACGACAAAGTGAGGATGCATATCTAAAAGAAAGGGCAATACTCACTCCAAGAAAAGATGATGCTGATGCAATAAATGCCTATATGTTTAAGAAGTTGGGAGGTGCAATTAAGACATACAATAGTGCAGACGAAGTGTGTAAAGCATCGACCGATATTCTAGACCAACAACACCTATATCCAGTCGAGTTCCTAATTCCTTAAATTTCTCAGGAATGCCACCTCATGAGCTATGCTTAAAAAAAGAATCACCCGTCATGCTCTTAAGGAATGTTAACCCAACACAGGGGCTATGTAATGGAACTCGACTTATCATCACTGATCTTGGTGAATTTGTTATTCGGACAAAAATCCTAACTGGGTCAAAAATAGGGGAGATTTTCCTTATTCCTAGGATCACGCTGACATCCACGCAAACACAATGGCCATTCATAATGAAACGAAGACAGTTCCCCATAAAACCGTGCTACACAATGACCATTAACAAAAGTCAAGGACAGTCACTTTCTTATGTAGGTGTCTATTTTCCAGAACCTGTTTTCAGTCACGACCAACTTTACGTGGTAGCTTCTAGAGTGACAAGCCCCAATGGCCTGAAGATCCTAATGAAGGAGGACGAAGACAAAGAGTTTAAGAAGCGAACCCGGAATATTGTTTTCAAAGAGACATTTACAAACTTATCTTAATCTGTCAATCTCTATTTCAAATAGTTAATATAAATCAACTATTTATGCATAAGAAATTATGAATAACATATCTTTATTCATTGCCATAAATATTTATCCATTTGCCAACCATCGTGCAATACAACATACAGAACTGGATAACTTTGATTATCATAACCAACTGTAACTAAATCACCTACAGGATTATAACTATCTGGAATAATATAACTTCAATTCAATATACACGTACAGCTCTAAATCAAATAAAGTTACGGCTATTCCTAAAAACTCCACGTGCTCATGGCATACAGCAAAGAAACAATCAGCCAGTACTTTCACATGACGATAAGGCAAGCTGCAAAAGAGCTTAATGTTAGTTTAACTACTTTGAAATATAACTGCAGAGATGTGGGTATTCAGCGTTGGCCTTATCGTAAGCTTAAGAGTCTAAAAACATTAATCAACGATTTTCAGGTTATAAATGAATTGAGACTAACCCTTTATTTTGAACTTTAAATAACATCTGTTTGTTACAACTGTATTGACTGCAATGTTCTTTGCATTATAGGCTGAGAATGGAGGTGCACAACCTGAAAACGACAAGCGAGAAATAATAAAAATGCTGAAAGAAGAAAAAAGGCAGCTGGAAGATAACCCGGATTTACAACTTGCCAGAACCACCAAAATGTTGAGAGCATGTAATTTCAAAGCTAAGTACCAAAAAAGGAAAAACATGAGTTTGGTATTGTCGTTATCAAACCAAACAGCAACAAATGCTATACCGTTGCAGTGTTTATCTCATGAAGAAATGGATGATGCTTATGGAAGTGATAGTGATAAGCATGATTAGGTGAATATTCGTATCGACATCTTACAGCTTTAAGGAAAATGTTGAATACTAAATCTTGAATGTTTCCTATTTATAAGTAGATAAGCAGTTTGGTCTATTTCAATAAATGTGTGTAAGCTTATTTCAGTATAAATACAAAATGGCCTATCACATTAGAAAATATCTCATATTAGAATCTTCTTCAACTAGGGGGCCTATCATAATCAAAGAAATAACTAAATAATCAATACCTGAGACTGGTGAGTGTCTTAGTGTGTTAATGCTATGAACATCATAACCAGACCTTTGATGCAGGGACTCACCATCTTTGTGACCACATCAAACTCATGATCACCATCTCTGTGTTATCAATATGTTCAAGTTTATGAGATTATATCGATGTGTTATCAATATGTTATCAATATGTTCAGGTTTATGAGATTATATCGATGTGTTATCATATTGATAACACATTGATATCAATATGTTATCAATAATATCCTTTACGAACACCTCACGAACTCACCATCTCTATGACCACATCAAACTCACGATCACACAACCTAATAACCCGTTCCACCTCGCTACCTCACCACCTCACAAGCTCAAAATTCTGACAGAAATTAATCTTAAAATTTAATAAGCAACCCCAAAAACTCTTTAAACCTCTATAATCAGTCAATAATCCCAGACACTCCTTAAACATCTATAATCAGTCAATAAGAATCAAACGACCTCCCGATAATCCATCTAGACTACTAAACATCAAAAAAGTAACCAACCTTAAACGAATTAACACATTTAGAAAACACACCCATTAATCTAATGAGGCTCGAATCCAAAACCAAATAAAAAGCATTCTGGTCATCATGTCTTCCTAAACACCAAATAAGTTTATTAATCAAAAGCTTAACGGTTAAAGTCTTGCTAGACAACTACATCAGAATTACATACCAGATCACAACCACATCATAACCAAAACAACTAAATTCATCAAAATAACCCAAAATCCAACAAATCAATAAAATGGTCTATAACAAATCAATAATAAGATGGTCTGTTTGGGACATGGATTTGACCAACCAACTAACACGGTTTTAACATATGAAAAACAAAACAATAAATTCATCAAACGAACCCAAAATCAAACAAATCAATATAATGGTGTATAATTGACATACACACCTGAGAATAAAGAGGATCTTCATTTCGCCTTTTAGTATACGATCTTCATTTTTTATTTCAGTCAAACCCTAAAATGATTAAACATCCCCCATCTTAAATATATTTGATTATAATCTATTTGATTCATAATTTTTGATTTCACCCAAACCCTAAAACGATAAAAACCCTCGATTGGATTGCTTCATCAATTTGAACCGATCAGATTTAATTGTGTCCTATATTGATGTGTATGATAGAGAAAAAGTCAAACTAAGCAAACACACTCTGTATATACCATCTTCAATAAAAATTAAAAAAAAAAATTAAAGGAGAAAGAATATTTAATTTTAAAACTGTCATCCAATATTTCCATTCATAAACTTCATGCTTTAATACATAGCAACCATTCATGTTATCATCAACATCAAACAAGGAGAAACCCATACATACCCCTCAAAAAACCAGAACATAATAACTACATGATAACCCAACCAAAAGAACCTAAACAACCATGACCTAATCATACAAATCCATAATGCTCATATGATGCTCCTTCTCAGATAAACCATCATGGACTTCAACCAAGATAGCCCTTAACGCCTCCAGCCTCCTTCGCTCCTAATTTGTTCCTCGCGCAAACACTCATAGGTATCCCCACCAACTTCTTCTTCATCGTAGTTTAGTGACCACACCTCAGCCATTCTCTTAGTGCGCTTTTCAATATTCCTTTGTAACTCATTGCATCGCTCCCCAAGCCACATAATAAAAGCTTCATCTTTTATGTGTTCTTGAATGAATAGAAACTTGAAACATTTGTGTAGCTTTTCTGATCCAGAAAGATCCTTCAATTCATTGATACGAGGAGTGTCAGCAACCATTGATTTGATTGATAGGTCAAAAAGGGTTTTTTGATTTAGAAAAGTTAAGATAGATTAATAAATATATAACAAGTACTAACCCAATGTATGTAACGAAACTGGATTGGAACTGAATAGGTTTCATCATTGCAAAACTTAATTCGAGTATTAATTCACATAGTTGGTTTGTTTTCCCATGCAGAAATATCAAATAGGTTTTTGACAATAAGTTTTGCAATAACACATAAAACCCTTCAACTTATGATAAAAAGATTCTTAAAAATTACACATAAATTTGGCAAGATAACATAACTAACCCTCAAATTTTCCAATTATGATAAAGATGCCCCAAATACACATAAAAAAACATTATTCGTACCAAAACATCTTAATTATTAAATAAATATATACAAAAATCTGAAAAACTTAAAATAAATATAAAACTTCATTGCCTCCAACTTCTCGACAAAAGATAACAGTGCGCGAAGACGAACATGCTTTTTTGTTACCACGAACATCAACCGATCAACTTCATCCAAAAAAATCTATCCATGATCAAAATGACAAAAATTATTGCTGAACAATACGCTATGAACATTTAGATCGAGCCCGTGTGCATCGTACGGGTCTGAATTATATTGATATATTTAATTACTTCCCACCAAAATTGTGTTAACATCAAGATCTATGAAAGTATCTATTGTTTACGTGAGTTATTTAGTACTAAATGATAAATGTTCCAATATATAAAACTTATATTACAAATATTGATGCAAACATGATAAAAAGTATATAAACATCTACACAAACATTACGTACAAAACACGTAGAAATTCAACCAATGACCCAACCGGTGCATCGCACGGGTTCGTAAGGCCTCGTAAATTAGAAAAGCAAGTTCCAATTAACATTTTATGAATTCAAGGTATTGAAGAAATTAATAAATCTATAATAATGAATGTTACGAGGTTCAAGGCATTGAAGAAATTGTGAAATTTATTAGTAATTATTAATTTATAGGTTCGTTGGAACAACTATATATACACTGGGGTATCAAAAAAATTATTATCTTATTATTTTATCGATTGAGGTCCAAATTTGTACTAGTGCCAAGTTGGGATTGGACAAATTATTAATTTTGTCAAGGTTATTAATTTATCGAGTATTAATTTATAGAGGTTTTACTGTACATAAACACATAATATTTTTACAAAAAAAATACAAATATTACCCCCTTGGAAGCCCCAAAAACCGGCCACCCCAGAGGAAGGCACAAACCCACCTCACTCCTCATCCAATCACAATCTAGTACATTTACACACTCATAATTTCACTTTACTTCACCCCTTTCTCAAAAACACATCACACATCTCTTCTCACACACACATTAGGGTTTTTAAATTTCTCTCTTCTCCCCTCTTGTGTGTGTGTGGCCGGCCAACAACAGCCACACAATCACCACCATCAAATCTTGATTTTTATTCAAGATTTGGATACACAAGGTTAGTATTGTTCTTCCCTAACAAGTTTCTAGCTTTGTGTTCACCTAGAAACCCCTCTTAAACTCATGAGTTTACCTCAGCCCCATCATCAACCTAGCCCAATCTTGAAGTTTTTAAAGGTAAGCTAGGGTACAAGAAGATTCCTATCCATCTTGTACCCGAAATAGTCTAAAAAACGGGTTTAAACAACCCTACACTCATTTTATTTTCATTTTTGTGTACAAGCTCTTATAATCTGAGGATTTCATTATTTTTCATGTTTATAAGGTCAAGAAAAGGAGGATGGGATTAGGTAGTCGGATTTGTGAAGTGGTTGGTGTTGTTGGATATGTAAAACTAGCTAAAAATGGACTTTTAGAGGTGATTTCATGTAGATTTGTAAAGTAACAAGAAAAGTGATTTTGGTTGTTTAACCTACTGGGATTTTTGAGTTTTTAAGATATAAATTCTTTGGTCTGACTAAAATAGAGGGCATGTCTAGGTCGGGTTTACGATTTTTCCAAAGATTGGGTAAGATTAATCATATAAAAACCATGATTTTCAAGCTAGATCGGACTTGATCTCTAAAATGCATTTACATGAAGTTTTATAATGGTAACCTACTGTGGTAAAATGATTTTAGAACATGCATATTTAGATCCTAGATAAGTTATAAAATTTGTGTTAATGGTCATTAGTGATTAGATACGTAAACTAATACCAAAAGTCACATAAAATAACGAATACGGGTCTTTTTGGAAAATTTTGAAATAGGACAAATTTATTGAGTTTATAGGACTTGTACCAACTAATGTTTTTGCATATAAAACATGTAAGACATACATAAAATGAATTTGGGTATGATTGAGTGATTATGGGTTGTTTTGGTTCCATTTGGACATGTATTCGTTAGTTAAAATTTCAAACAACAACCTTTTTGATTTATTGAGTCAACTTGAATGGAGTTTAGTTTAATGAAAAATGGGTCTTTGAACATGGTTCTTAAGTCTAAACTCAATTACTCTAAGTATACTTTCCAAATATATGAATTTCTCAAAAAGTTGAGGTCGTTTGGTTAGTGAAATAAGTAAAACGGGATCAGGTGTCAAAATTGTCCATTTTCAGAAAATGTTTAAGTGTAACATTTGAGTCACAAATCCACCTCCCTTGCACCTATGATCATAAAATTTTGTTTGGGACCAGATTTGCATGTTTTCATGAGGTTCCCACAGGCCCAACTCATAAGCCTTCCATTTGGGCCACATGCTAAGTCCATTTTCATGTAAGCCCAAAACTGAGCCCGTTTCAAAACAAGAACTGAGCCGTTTCAAAACAAGCCCAGCAGTATGGGATAGACCCTTATATAAAATTTTAAAAAAATTCTAGAAGACACTTAAGACCATATATTTAGGTATACCAGAAGGGCACAAATTAATAAAATACTTGACTAGGCAAAACGGCTACCCGTTACAACCTAAAAATAGGACAAATTTGACTTATTATATTTCATCGTCTAGTCCGAGCGTATCGTTATGAGTCTAATAAGTGTCATATTACTTATTTTAGGTCATCAGTAGAGACACGCGTTCATTGGGTTCCTAGGTCGTGTTTGGTCATTTCCGTTCTTGTACTCGTAAACTATCTTGATAAGGTGAGTTCATAGCCCCACTCTTACTCGTTTAATTGTTTTAAAAACTCCTTGGGGGAGATACATGCTACTTTTTACTATGAACACAAGTGATTGAAAATGTATACTTGATTTGCTCTTCAACCACTTATGCTTATTTACAGAGCATCACCACTTATGCTTATTACAGAGCATCATTATTTAATAAAGAGTAAATTGTAGAAATTGTCTCTGTGGTTTGCCAAGATTGCAAAAATCATCCCTGGTCTTCCATAAGTGTAGACACCTCCCTTTGGCAAAATTTTTGGATCGTTTTGGTCCCTGGTTTTAACCGGCGTTAAGTGGATTCCATTAGCAGTTACACGTTAGCCCTTTTGGCCAACGGCCGTTGCAGCGTTCATCCTTTAAACTAACGACCGTTTATAATTTAATTTTTTTGGTTTATTTAAAGTTTTTCGATTTATTAAATACATATTTTATAAAAACATATACATTTTTATATACATTTTAATGTAAGTTATTATATACGTATTTATAACAACATATACGCTATCATATACCTTTTTTATATACGTTATTATATATTTTTATACGTCTTTATATATGTTTTTGTATACGCTATTATATAAATTTTTGTAAATGTTTTTTATATACGTTTTTATACACGCTCTTATATACGTTTTTGTATACATTCTTATATACGTTTTATACGCTTTTATATACGTTTTTATATACGTATTTATAAAAATATATACATTTTTATATACGTTTTTATATACTTTTTATATGTTTTAATATACGTTTGGGCATATGTTTTTATGTACGTTTTTGTATACGCATATATACGTTTTTGTATAAAAGCTTATGCAAAAACGTATAAAAAATATATAAAAATGTGTATAAAAATGTATATAATAACTTATATATTTTTATAAATACGTATATAAAAACGTATATAAAAGCATGTGAAAACGTAAATAAAAAGTATAAAAAACGTATATAAAACGTATAAAAGTATATAAGAACATATATAAAAAGTATAATAAATATATAAGAATATATACAAAAACGTATATAAGAACGTGTATAGAAACGTATATAGAAACGTATAAAAACGATATATAAAAATGTATATAGAAACATACAAAAAACGTATATAAAAGCACAAAAACTTATATAAAAACGTATATTTTTTTATAAAAAATGTGTATAAAAAATCAAAAAACTTTAAATAAACCAAAAAGTTTAAATTATAAACGATCGTTAGTTTAAAGGATGAACGGTGCAACGGTCGTTGGCCAAAAGGGCTAACGTGTAACTGCTAACGGAATCCACTTAACGCCGGTTAAAACCAGGGACCAAAATGATCCAAAATTTCGCCACAGGGAGGCCGCCTGCACTTATGGAAGACCAAAGACGATTTCTGCAATCTTGGCAAACCACAGGGACGATTTCTGAATTTTACTCTTTAATAAATGTTTTATGACTTTTGTATGTGTTGCAATTGTCACTATAAACACCAAAATCTCACAGCATGATTTGAAGACTTTAATGCATTGATAAACACCATTCGATAGTGTTTGAAAATTTTTAAGTACCTTATTACTTTGGGACCTCTTATTTTGTAAACTCTGAAATTATTTATAGAATGTGTAACTTTCAAAAACGTCTCATGTAGAGGTCGTTTTCTATTTCTATGTCTTTGTGCTATGAAGTAGCACCCTCAGTTGCTTTTCGCTGCTATACTATTTTCAGGGTGTTACAAATGTTGTTGTTGACATGGAATGATAGTAGAGATAGTAGTACACCTACTAAGAAAGGCTCTGGTAGTGACTTTGTTTCACCTAAGTCTATACCTCAAGTTCTGTTTGGTATCCATAGAACATGTGAGCTCACATTTACACAATTGACTAGGAATGAATCTGGTGACAACCAAGTCAACGACCTTCTACATATAAGGTCACAGTTTGAAAGTATAAACCTCACTTTCACACCAGTGTAACCAAGGGTTAATGATGTGGTAAATGATTGGATATATGATGTGATGAGGTGTATAGACTTTGATGATAATCAATTGGATGGGGATGCAAAATTTAGTTATATTGATGCTATGAATGTAGACAGTTCTGGTTTAAGTCATGATGAACATTTTGGAGTTGATGACTTGGAATTTAACTTAGACTAAATCTTGACTTAATGTTCCCCAAAATGAAATGCAATAAGAGGTTGTTATGTCTGAGGTTACCAATGACCATGTGGTCAATGAATTAGAGAGACATGTTGATGTAGAAGCAACATTTGTAGAACCTAGAATTGAGGAACTTGTGAAAGGTTTTGTTGACCAACAAGTTGGTTAAGGAAGTGGCGAGGAATTTGTTGAACTGGGTAGTGGCGAGGAATTTATTGAACAGGGTATTGTTGAACATGTACAATATAATGTTGATGGTGAGGGGATTGATAGTGCTTATGTTACTCAATATGATGGTGACTCTAGTGATAATGCAGGGACAGATGATGAAGATGATGTTTTGGTTTATGGAGAAAATAAAATAACAGAGCCTGATGTTGAAGTGAATTTGTTTGGTCCTATTAGGAATGAAGCTTTTGACAACATTGGCGTAACCAAAGAACTACCAAATGAGTTTTTTTAAGGAGATGGTATAGAAGTGGTAAATGTAAATGAATTTGATAGTGAAACAAGTTATGAGGATGAAGCTATAGGTGATGTAAACATGAATTAACAATTAATTAATATAAAACGTAGCGGATAAAAATCACCATACAAGGATCCATAGTGCCATATGATCAATCAAATAAATAAACACATAAATTATACCTTTGTAGCGTGATCCGGGAGTCACCAACAAAAGCTATAGATCGACTAGAACAAGAAACCCAAATGATCAATGGAGATCACCTCTATGTGTATCCACACTACACTTCCTTGTATGCCACAATGATGCTAGTCTTTAACCCGTAACCGATCTAGTCTTCTTTGATTAATCAAGAAACAAAGAAGAGATGTGAAAAATAAAACCCTAGAGGTTTTTTCTTTCTTTTGCCGTACACTATAATGAGAGAGAGGAGAGAATTGTTTTTTGGTTAGTTAGCATAATTCTAGGAGATAGATTAGCATATACTTGTAACCTAAAAAACAATTCAAATCCCTTCCATAATTCATAAAGTGGCCGGCCCCTATTGGGCTCAAAATGGGCTCACCATTTGTTTTTCCAAGTCCAATAAATAAGTCCATTACTTAGTCATTAGAGGCCCAATAGTGGTTCCTAGTTACGTACGTTATTTATATATCATAAATACGATAAACACGATATATAAAGTGGCACCTCAGTGTATATGTGTGTGACCCCATAGGCTCACATATGTCTAGCCATATAATTAGTGATTATGACACGAGCATACTCCAACAGCTCCCACTTGCGACGTCATAATAATCAAGTAATTATACAAGCAATGGTTAGCGTCTAGCAACACGCCAATGCCCCTAGAAATATGTAAGGTTAGTTTCTTAAACGTCTCATTTCAGATGGTTTATATGTCATCTATCCTTTTGTTTCAGATACCGTGTTGAACATTAGACATGGATCAAAAGTCATTCTAAAAGTTCAACTATTATGTTTCTCGATATAGATATTGAACAAGATTACCAAGTGAATTAAGATTCATCTTAATCTCATTTGGGTACGGCCATACAAATATCTGTTCAATTCATCGAGGGGCCCAATAGTATCTAACTCCATAACATGTGGAGGAACAAATCCTGTTTTGACTACATGTGTCATTCACATGCTTCATATCACTCCTGATAATGGCCTTTATAACTACCTTATTCAGGACAGCGTTTAACCATATCAAGGAATGAAATTCCACACATGCAAGACCTGCTTGCATCTCAAGTCTAAGGATAAGAGACAAAACCTCTTGCGAGATTCACTATTGACGACGATCCATGTAGTGAATTCTCGTAGGTTGGGTCAATCCAATGTTCATCACAATGAACAACATGTGAGTTTGGCAAATGAATCACCAACACGCTCACATTTGCCTTAATTTGATGATACTCCCGTATCGTCAACCGACAATGGATAATTTTAGAACAATTAAATTATTCATGGATTAAACATGCAAATATAGAACACAGTTGATATGAAATGAAAACGATCATAACCAGTACATCAATTCATTATAAATATAAACTGTTTAACGTTCCAATTATTCAAATACTAAAAAATACAGATCTACATGAGACTACTAGCTGGTCTAAGTCCAATGCTCCTAGCATGTTCGACATGTTTGGCACAAGGCATTGGTTTCGTAAAAGGATCAGCTATGTTGTCATCTGTATGAACTTTGAGAAGACGAATATCACCACTTTCGATTACTTCTCGAATGTAGTGAACTTTTCGACGAAAATGTTTGGCACCCTTTTGAACACCTGGTTCGTTGGCTATGATAATGGCACCTGTATTGTCACAGTACATATCCATAGGTCGTTCATTGCTGGGGACAACGCCAAGCCCAGAAATGAATTTACGTATCCAAATCGCCTCCATAGCAGCTTCAGAAGCAGCAATGTATTCAGCTTCTGTAGAGGACATCGCGATAGTGCTTTGTTTGGCACTCTTCCAGTCAACAGCACCTCCGTTCATGATGAAAACATATCCCGTTTGGGATTTGGTGTCATCACGATCCGTCTCCCAGCCTGCATCAGTGTAACAAGTAACACCGAGCTCACGCTTGACATCACCACCATAAACAAGAAACATATCTTTAGTATTTCGTAGATACTTTAGTATGTTCTTAACAGCAGTCCAGTGACATTCTCCTGGATCCTGTTGAAATCTACTCGTTAGGTTCTGAGAGAACGCTACATCAGGTCTAGTGCATCTAACCGCATACATTATGGATCCCACAGCCGAAGCATACGGGATTCCCTTCATCCTCTTCACCTCATCAGGTGTGGAGGGTCCTTGAGCTTTACTCAATACTGTATTTGGTTGCATTGGAAGATTTCCACGTTTGGAATCTTGCATCCTAAATCGCTTCAAGATTTTGTCAATGTATGCACTTTGACATAAGCCGATTAATCGTTTTGATCTATCACGATAGATTTTGACTCCAAGTATGTACGCGGCTTCTCCTAGATCTTTCATGGCAAAGCAATTTCCAAGCCAGGATTTTACATCTTGTAGCATTGGAATGTTGTTTCCCATGAGCAATATGTCATCGACATATAAGATTAGGAACACGACTATACTTCCACTAGTTTTCATGTATACACATGGCTCATCGAGATTTTGAGTGAAACCAATCTTCTTGATTTCATCGTCAAATCTCTTATTCCAACTTCTAGATGCTTGCTTTAATCCATAAATGGATCTTTGAAGCTTGCATACTTTAGTTGAATGTTTAGGATTCACGAAGCCCTCGGGTTGCACCATATAAACGTCTTCGTTCAGGTGGCCGTTCAAGAAAGCTGTCTTGACATCCATTTGCCAAATCTCATAGTCATAGTACGCTGCTATGGCTATAAGAATCCTAATAGCTTTTACGTCTGCAACAGGCGAGAAGGTTTCTTCATAGTCAACCTCGTAGGTTTGAGTGAAACCTTTTGCTACTAGACGAGCTTTGTAGGTGTGTACTTTTCCATCCATGTCGGTCTTCTTTTTGAAGAGCCACTTGCTCCCAACGGTTTTAGCGTTAGGAGGTAGGTCAACTTCGACCCAGACATCGTTGTCTTTCATGGATTTCATCTCCGCATTCATAGCTTCGATCCATTTATCGTGTTCAGGACTCGATAATGCATCTCGATAGTTAGCGGGTTCACCATGATCCCCTAACTCATGTTCCTCAGCATCGACATAGAAACCATATCGCTCAGGTGCTTGAGGTATCCTTGCGGATCTACGAATGGGAGCAGCATCTTGATGAGTTTCAACATTTTCATGTTCAATCTCATTTTGATGCTCACTAGTGTTACCAGAAGGTTGTGCATCTTCCTCTTGAATTTCATCAAGGTCTACATTGCTCCCACTTGCTTCTTGTGAAATGAGACGGTTCTCAAGAAACTCAGCATTCCGGGCAACAAATATTTTGTTCTCCGGTGGGTAGTAGAAATAGTAACCCATCGTTTCCTTTGGGTATCCTACAAAGATACACTTGATAGCTCTGGGCTCAAGTTTGTCAGGTGTGTCTCGTTTCACGAGAGCCTCACAACCCCAGACTCTCAAGTACGACAATTTAGGGACCTTCCCATGCCATATTTCGTATGGTGTCTTGTCTACCTTCTTGGTTGGAACCATATTGAGAATGCGTGCAGCAGACTCTAGAGCATAACCCCAAAAGGACATTGGCAATGTTGTTAGACTCATCATGGATCGAACCATGTCTAGCAAGGTTCGATTTCTCCTTTCAGATACACCATTATGTTGTGGTGTATATGGAGGAGTGAATTGTGAGACAATCCCACACCTTTTTAGATGATCTAAAAACTCTAGACTCATATATTCACCTCCTCGATCTGATCGAAGAGCTTTTATGGTCTTGCCTAGTTGATTTTCCACTTCATTTTGAAAAACTTTGAACATTTCAAAAGCTTCATGTTTATGTTTAATCAAGTAAACATAACCATATCGACTGAAATCATCAGTAAAAGTAATGAAGTAGTTAGCTCCTTCCCTTGACGTTGTTCTAAATGGGCCACATACGTCAGTATGTATGAGTCCAAGTAGATCTTCAGCTCTTTCTCCTACATGGGAGAAGGGCTTTCATGCCATTTTACCAGATATACAAGAAATGCATTTATCAAACGACTCAGGGTCGGTTGACTCTAAAAGCCCATCGTGTTGCAGCTTTGTAATGCGTTTCTTGTTTATGTGACAAAGACGACAATGCCATAGGTAAGTGGAATCTAAATTATGTTTAGATTTCTTATTGCTAACATTATATATAGAACTATCGTTTTAAATAGAATCACGCATATCAATTTCAAAAATACTATCACGAGGAATAACATTAAAATAAAAAATATTATCCTTAGAAACTGAAATGCCAAAATCCGTAAATGTATGAATGAAACCATCATCCTTCAAACGAGAAAGTGAAACAACACCTCTAGTAATAGTAGGTGCAAAATGGCAATTATTTAAAACAATAACTAAACCATTAGGGAGGATGAGATCAAAGCTCCCTATTGCTTCGACAGCTGCACGGTTGCCATTACCAACGTACAGGTTCAAAGCTCCATGCTTCAACTTTCTGCTTCCCCTAAGCCCCTGCACATTATTACAAATGTGAGTGCCACAACCAGTATCATATACCCATGATTTGTTAGGAAAAGTATAGAGTTCTATAGTGAAGATACCTGATGTGCTAGCTGCGCTAGCTTTGTTCTTCTTCAACTCTTCCAGGTAGGTCGGACAGTTCCGCCTCCAGTGCCCCTTTTTTCCACAATGGTGACAAAGGGTGTCCTTAGCCGGGTGCTCCTTCTTAGCAGGTGGGGGGATCTTTGGTTGGGGGGCATAAGCAAGCTTATACTTGCCCTTCACTTGTCCCTTGCCTTTTTCCTTCGGCTTCTTCTTCTGGATTCGTCCTTCCTTTATAGCTAGGACCATAGGAGCCTTCTTGGGCATTCCTTTCTCTGCAAGTTTCAGCATGTTATGCAGCTCAGGAATGGTCTTGCCCATGCTGTGCATGTTGTAGTTTTGCACAAACTGATCATAATCCTTTGACAGTGAGGTAAGTATCAAGCTCACTCCAAGGATCTGAGGCATGGGGTATCCAAGACGCTCCATTTGGTCAAGGTAGCCCTTCATTTTCATGACGTAGCTACTGACCGTTTGGCCCTCCTCCTGCTTGCAGGCATGAAAAGCTTTGATAGTGTCAAACAATTCTTGCTCAGCTTGCTGCTCGAACATAGTTTTCAGTTCGGTCAGCATGTCAAATGCTGCAAGGTTCTCTAAGTTCTTTTGGAGCTCAGGGATCATGCTTGCAAGCATAAGACAAGCAACCTCTTGCTGCTCGTTAACCCTACGAGTGTAGGCGGTACGAACAGCAGCGGAGGCATTAGCAGGGGGTGCTTCAGGTAAAGGTTCTTCCAGATGGTAAAACTTTTGTTCAGCCCTTAGGACAATCCTCAGGTTGCGATACCAGTCCAAAAAGTTATTACCATTCAATTTTTCTTTTTCAAGAATTGATCTGATGTACGAGTTGTTTATGGTATGATTAGGAGTTGTCATCTACAAAACAAACAAAGTTCAAATTTTAGTAAGTTTCAATAATTAATCCTTTTTAAAATTAACTACCCAAGTTTAAGCATATTAAAACAATTAATTTTACGAAAAGGCTAAGATCCTCATTGAGGTTCGACCATTAATGCAGTTGATCTACTAGAAATGGTGGATTCAATAGGTAGGTAACGTCGACCAATTGCATTACATGTGCAACTCTTAGATCTTTATGGGACTCATGGCACTAGTGAACAAGCAACTAGTGTCAAGCTGGCATGTTTAGTCCCATCTTTGCCTCGGGTAAGGGTCTGACCACACTACTCGATTAAGTCATCCAATTTGAAAACTGTGAGAATAATCCTAGGTATGACCATGGAAAATAGTCACCTTGGGTTACAATTCAACCTAGGTCTGACCAGATGCTAAAAGGTAATTGCAAGTGTTCTCATAATTGGACGACATGACTTAAATTTTGACGGGTAAATCGTTTTGATGTGAATCAAAAACGTGTACGAAAGAAGCATGCATTCATTCTTCGTAGCACAAGTTAAAAACTTTTCTTAACTTAAGTCTAATCATTGTTTTAATTTATGTGTGTCAAGTTGTCCATTTTCAAGACTAATAGATATCCTAAGTGGATTATTAAGTATGGACAATACAATAAATCAATAAATAAACAATCTTAACTAGTTTAAGTGTTATTTAGAAAACAATGATTTTTTAAGTTTCAAATCATATTTAAACTTAGTTAAACTAAATCATAAGACTTAGTTTAAAATGGTTTATGTTTAGTTTCAAGTTTTAAGAAAACATTTTTCGTTTTACATGTAGTCACAACATACATAAAAACAACCAACCAAACATTCAACCACAATATGCAAAGCCTCAACCGATGAAAATCCTATGCTTGGTCTTGTGAGCCATCACAAGAACCAAGAGTCAACTAGGGACTTATATCACAACCACATGGAGGGCTCCCACTTGCTCTAAGACAATCAAGAGCAAGTAAAAAGGCCCATTATGCACATGAACTCCAGTTTCTGTCAGCCCAGTTTTTTTGTTTTGCAAGGACCAAAAGCCTAGGAAGATCACCTCCTCATGATTCGGCCCAGTTGACAAAGTTGTAGCCCTATGTCTTGTGGACCTGCACCAAAAATTTTAGAAAAAATACCTTACCAATCAGCAGGTAAGCACGTTTTCCCAACAGGTGTCCAGCAGCAACTTTCAGTCTACAACTCTTCAATCTTTCGCCTTTTGCTTCCAAGCTCTTGTTTACAATACATATAAAGTAAAATACAACTAATCTACTTTGTATCTACTATAAAATGCCCAAACATTGGCAAAACCAAAATTGAAATACATTACAAAAGTGCCGAAACAATGGCAAACCCCAAAACAAGAAAAACCAACCAACAATCACAATCACAACGCACAAGTGGTCTAGGTTTTCATCGGCTTTGCATATGAACACATAATAATACATTCAAATAAAGATTATTACATGGTGTTGGCTAACTCCATGGACAAACATGCATGTATTTGCCATGGATAACAAAATAAATAGCAAGAAATAAATTGTTAGCCAACGAATCGAAGAAATAATTAACAAGAATTAAAACCCCGAATGGTACGCGTGACAAATGGCCATAGACTCATAACCCATTGATATTAGGACCTTCTTAACACCATTTTACCACAGAAAAATAAGCCTCATGGGCTGATTAAAAATTGGGTTAAAAATCTCTCAAAAAACACGTTTTTAGGCCATTTTACGGGTACCGATCAAGTAAACAACCAACGTATGCATAACAAATGGCCATAGGATCAAAAAGTACAGATCTTAAGACCTTAATAAAGTCGACATATTCAGAATATTCAAGCCCTAGGGGCTGTTTTAAAATCCCACTTTTAAATCCATTAAAAAATAATGTTTTTAGCCATTTTTACGCATACAAGATGATCATATGACAACATATGATGGCTCGTGATACCACTATAGGTGATGTAAAATGAATTAACAATTAATTAATATAAAACGCAGTGGATAAAAATCACCATACAAGGATCCATAGTGCCATATGATCAATCAAATAAATAAACACATAAATTATACCTTTGTAGCGTGATCCGGGAGTCACCAACAAAAGCTATAGATCGACTAGAACAAGAAACCCAAATGATCAATGGAGATCACCTCTATGTGTATCCACACTACACTTCCTTGTATGCCACAATGATGCTAGTCTTTAACCCGTAACCGATCTAGTCTTCTTTGATTAATCAAGAAACAAAGAAGAGATGTGAAAAATAAAACCCTAGAGGTTTTTTCTTTCTTTTGCCGTACACTATAATGAGAGAGAGGAGAGAATTGTTTTTTGGTTAGTTAGCATAATTCTAGGAGATAGATTAGCATATACTTGTAACCTAAAAAACAATTCAAATCCCTTCCATAATTCATAAAGTGGCCGGCCCCTATTGGGCTCAAAATGGGCTCACCATTTATTTTTCCAAGTCCAATAAATAAGTCCATTACTTAGTCATTAGAGGCCCAATAGTGGTTCCTAGTTACGTACGTTATTTATATATCGTAAATACGATAAACACGATATATAAAGTGGCACCTCAGTGTATATGTGTGTGACCCCATAGGCTCACATATGTCTAGCCATATAATTAGTGATTATGACACGAGCATACTCCAACAGAAGCAGGTTTGATATGAGGATGATGTTAGAGCAACTGAGAAGATGCGTAGAAAAATGCTTGTCAAATGAGACAGTTGGAAGTAACTACTCATTTTACTGTGGGAAGATATTTGATAATGTAACAGAAGTGAAGGATATAGTGTATTTGCATGTCATTGAAACCAGAAGAAATTTGAGGCCCATGTCTATAAGTAATTTCACCTAAGTCTCATATCATAACCATTTTACTTACCTCACATACAAGCTAAGTAACCAATAACTACCATCACCTTCTTTGCTTGCTTTCCTAGTAAAAATAATCACCAACGGAAAAATATAAACACTTCTAATTTACATAATAATTAAGGGTCTCTAACTCACCCATAACAAAACTAAAACCCATTAAATCATTTACATGATCATATCCCAAAATCACTAATTTGCTTTTAATTCAATGATTAACCTTAACCTAATTTCATAAACACTTCAATACTAGTTTTAGAATATCAATTAACCAAAAACCCAAATTTGGGTATATAAACAAGAGTATACTTACCTTGTAGGATCATTGGGAGGGCTTTGTTTTCATTATAGAACATCAATTTCTTGATAGTATAATCATTCAAGTCCACCATGATTTTCCCTCCTTTCTTTTTTCTCTTTTCTAGACCGACACCACAAATACACCTACACAAATCTGGAAGTGTGTAGGATCTATCACTTATTTAAATATCAACTTAAGGGCAATTTAGTCATTTATGTCTATTTTAAGTCATTTGGCAAGAATGGTCCCTGATGGGATAATCCTTTCATAATAAGTCTTAACTTACTAAAACAAGGTTGTTTTACTACTAAAACAAGGTGGTTCTATACCAGTTTGAGATTTTAGCAAGAATAGTCCTTGATGGGACAATCCTTTCACATTAATCCTAATAGGCTAAAACAAGGTTGTTCTGGTATCATTTTGGGTTTTTGGCAACTTAGGTCCCTCAAGTTCTTTTCTCCAATACTTGGGTAACATAATACTTTCTAAAACCATTTACATAATATCTTGACTTATAGTTTCACTAACATGATTGACTTTCAACTTAAAACATTGACTAACCAATCATATCGAGTCTCCCGACTTATAAAAGTCTTAGTTAAACTACTCCAATGGCATTCTCGTTATAAAATATTTAAAACCCGGTTTTGGGGTGTAGCAATCTAAGTTTTGGTTTTCCTCCTGAAAACCCTAAATTGATCGATCCAGCAAAGAAAAAGGTGAACCCACACACGTGATAGGTCAAGAAGCTTACATAACTATAGGAAAAAGTAAGTTTTCTATAAACACCCTTTATACGTGTTAGGATTAGGTTATACCAAGGTTTCGGAAGATCTGACTTTTAAAGTTTTGGCTGCATGGCCATTATGTGTTTACTTCCGCTACTGCATGTTTTATCGGCCATGCGGGTAACCACCAAAACCCTACATGTACTACTACAAACTTCAACACCCATGCCCTCTTGGCATTCCTCTATAGTTGCTATAATTTGGTAGTTTGACATATAGTAATAGTTAAGCTTGGTAATTTCATGTTCAATATAGACTTCAATCAGTTTAAAATTCATAATGAGTCTACATAGGCTAAGTACATCCTCATCATTACTAAGAACCAACAAACCAACATTCAATTCATTAATAGGTCTCATATAATGATAATACATGGGCTCCTCTAAACCAATATAACCTAACTGTACGACCATCTTATCTAGCTCATGCACTAGAAAAACATCTATATCTACCATATCGAATAAATCATTTGTACCACCTACATATTGTCGTCCTGGAAAACTCCTAAAGCTTTCCACCATTGTGAATACGAATGGAAAACTTTTTTCGTGAATAAGCTGAACACAACAAACAAACAACTCTTAGTAAATAGTTTTTTTTTTAATAAAAAAACAACAAAAACATGCAATGTTTAAATTAGATGACATTTATCTAAAATAAACATTTTGAAAAAACTTACAATAGATCCGCTCGAGTTGATCATACAACTCTTCCTTTGTTTTTGGTACTAAGTCTTCGCTTTTTTTCCATGGGTTGAATCCACTGTGTTTACAGATGATTTGTTTTGTTGAAGAAAGATGGAAATAATGTTGATGAATTTAGTCAGAGAAAATTAAGGGAGTAGAAAAGGGAGTAGAGTGTATTGTAATGGGCGGGAATGACGATATAATGTGATTGAGGATGAGATGTGTTATTAATGCTTACAGAACAAAAATACAAACTTTCCAATTACCAAAATACCCATCGGACATAACTCACGTCAAAAGTGTGCGGAAACTAGTCTTACACGACACCATAATTCTACAAACTCATAAAACATATTTCATACATCATATATTTTATGTTTAAGTACAAAATTCACATCAAAAGTGTACGAAAGTCTATTTTACTAAAATGAGGGTATTATCACGAACACCTTTGTTGCCACATTTACAAACTTTGTACACAATATGTTCATAAACATTCGACATACATTAATTCTGACTTAAATACATGTGAATACCCAAAAGACATCACTTTAAAAGTATTTTGCACACTCTACTTTTTATTTTGTACATATGAAAGTACAAGTATTTAAAGTGTACAAATACATAAAGCATAATATAGATATTGTACAATTGTTTAATGCGATAAATTGGTTTCCCAATCTATATATATATATATATATATATATATATATATATATATATATATATATATATATATATATATATATATATACACTACTTTATAATGTATTTGGATCCTTTTCAAGATGAAAGGCTTAAAATTTTAAGCAACACGCTTACTAATAATGAAAAATGAAGTTACATCTAGAAATTTAAGTGTCTTAAATTTGTAGACTTGTAACAGCCCTCTAATATATACTTAATAAATGTTATTTTTAAAACACCCATGCAATGAAAAATACATGTTATTATACACATTGTATAAAATAATAAAACACAAAAAGCTTCATACAATTTATATGAAAACAAGTTGATGGTACACATAGTCTTAAAAACCGGATCGGACCAACGGGTTCTGTAGCAACTTGTAATTTTTAGGTAAATACACATTATACACTTTAAAAAAATGTCAAAACTTTTTCTTCTTTGTTTCCCACACCAACAACCCCAAGCAACATAGGAAAATACAAATGTTACTTAATATTATTAAAACCTTAAAGCTTTACTACATTGACCCATGACTCAAGGCTTTATCATATTTAAATGGTTTGAACCATGTTTCTTTTCTTTTGACTTCTCTTTAGCCGCTCCCCCATGATCCCATGGTTCTTACATGGTCAAAATTAGTTAGTAACTATGGTGCAAGCATATATTCTTAAGGATCCATGCAAAGTTGACTAAGCTAACTGTTTTCCTTCCTTTTCTTTACACGACATGGAGACCAAACAAGAATACGCCATGCATCCTTCACATCAACTAGTTTCTATGCATTTTTAAAACACTAAACACCTTACCTAGATTACTTATATAAGAGATCTTCCTAACTCTCACTTTTCATCTCATCAAAAATACACACAACTCTTTTTTCCTCCTCTCTTGGTCACGGCAAAAAACAAGCAAAATATTGCCTAAGTTTTTGGTTATTAGATTTTTGAAAGCTTATTGGTTAAAGTGTTGGGAAAGCTAGGCTTTTCAAGTGATAAATTAGGGTTTTTTGGGTTGATATTGTGTGTCTTTCTTGATCATTTCTCTCCATACTTTGTAAGCATCTCCAAAAATCTCATTTCATACTCATTTATACTTATAGTATTCATTTCATGTCTTTAATATATCACCGATACATGTTTGTAGTTAAAAATCTTGTTTTTCAAAAAATATTGCTTACTACCTGATATTGCGGTTTACTATTGTTTTCGTCACTTAAAATGTACTCGCGTTAAAGTTCCTTTTACCACACTTAAATATAATGTTATGTGTAACATATATGTCATCTAGGAAAATCGGAAGTAAACTCGTAGTATAAAACTCTAAAACTAACGTTGAAATTTTAGCTTAAAACTAGCTACGTGACCATGTTTAGGCCTATATACGAGCACTCTAGACTTAGTTTGGCAGACCGTGACAGTTGAGAAAAACGTGGCCAAGATAGAACTCTAAAATTTGCCCTTTGAATCGAGTAAAATGAATTTATAACAAAGAAGTTGCGGCATCTTAAAAACTGTCGAAAGTCAATTCTGGAAAAACTACACCAGCCATTTTTAGTCGAAACAATCTGACCGAGCACTTTTAGGGCCCGTTTCTTTTTTGCTTAATGGGATATTTGCTAAAAAATCCTTTTGCATTCAGGAAACTTTTATGTTTCTTTTTGACTTATTACAAACCAAATTTCTTAATGTAGAGGGGCACAAAACCTCACCCTTTTCCATCTAGGACATCAATTACACACCACATGACCATCCTACTCTCTTTATTATTTACAGTACATAATGTTTTCTTATCTTCTACTTCACTACTCACCACCTACCATTTCTCCATTTCTTCTTCTTCATTTAGTACGCACAGACCCTTCACCACTTCACCACCAATCGCCACCACTGGCACCACCACACCACCAATGACTACCGCACCTTGCAAACCTAAAAACACCATCACCTTCACCAATCACTACCGCACGGTTGTCAACTTCACCCACTATTTCTCCCTAAACCTCAAACTGTTAGCATTACTTTTAGTAGAAAGTAATAGAAGTGATGGTCATTTTATGTTTAGGAACTGTGTAACATTTATATGTAATATGTAAGAGTCTAGTAACGGGCTATAGGAAGTAATCTAATAGGCTACTAGTTTAGTCCAAATAGGTTAAGTCTTATATAGTCAAGCCCAAGTGAACTAAGCCCATCCCAAGCCCACATAGGCGTTGGAAGGCTATATGTAACCAAACAAGTCTCACTTGTTTGTGTGCTTGTGTGTGTGTTTCTAAAGTGTGATAATACAAAAGACTCTCTCCATCTCTCTCTATCTCTCACCATCACCGCCACATCCATCATCATCACCACCACCATGAACACCATCAAGTCACCATGTTTATGTGTAGTTTGTTGATTGAAATGGGAGCCTACAATTAGCATCAGAGCCTCATGATAGTTATTGGTTAGATTTATAGGTTTGTTAGTTTCGTATTTGGCAGTTTTCGAAAAGGTAGTACAACGCAAGTTTTCGAAAAACTATTTAAGGCTTAAATCTTAGAACTAGTGGTTAGATTAGTTAAAGGTTTGATCTTTCGAGTAGTTTTAGTCATTATCTAGCTATCCATCTAAGAAAGAGGCCCAAAAAGATTCACAAAAGAAGCTGATTTTAGGAATTATTTGAAAATTACTGTAGCAGTAAAGTTTTCGAAAAATTGCAATCTTCAAAAGTTTTCAAAAAATTTGAGTTTCCTCGAAATTTAGGTGGCAGTACATTTTAGTTTGAGTTCCACTACCTGGCTGACGTGGCATTTCGAATACTTTTGCTTTCGAGTAATTTTGGTTTCGAATACTTAGGCTTTTCGAGTAATTTTGATTTCGAGTAATCCTACGTGGCAGTTTCGAGTACTTTAGTTAGTTGAGATTCCACTACTTTGGTGACGTGGCATTTCGAGTAAAGTTCAGAGTTTCGATAAATTAAGGTTTCGAGTATTATTTAGAAAAGTTTCGAGAAAAAACCCGTATTTTTAGGCAAGAACCTTTTCAACCTGAAAATTGGAGTTTCGAGAACTTTTCACCATCATTAGATACCTTTCTAGTAACTTAGAACGTTTCGAGAAATTCAGTCTTCGAGAACTTGACACTTCGAGAACTATTGGGATTTCGAGTAATTATTGGACTTTTGTGGAAAAGGAACCTAACAACCTAAAAACAAAAATTTCGAATAAACTTAAACACATTCAAAGAAACTTTAACCAACTTAAAAGTGAGTAAAAGTTTTCGAGAAACGTTATCCTTCGAGAAATTTTTGTAAAACCGATAACACATCATCAATCCAAAATCAACCTACACAATGTCAACTCAACAAGATATTTACGCAGCGGGTAATGAAAACTGTTCTCCTATGCTTGAGAAAGGTGGGTATCTTCAATGGCAAAGTCAAATGCTTCGTTATCTAAAAACCAAGCCTAATGGAAAACTCATGATAAAATCCATTATGGAAGGATCTTTTAAGCCTCGACAAATCCAAGATCAAGGAGACCCAAACCTTACACCACCAGTTTTACCTCACCTTCGTGATCAAACAGAAGCAGAATACAGTGAGGATGACAAACTTCAAATTGAAGCTGATGATCTTGCTATGTACTTAATCCTTCTAGGATTGTCACGAGAGATATTTTCTACGGTAGATAGCTGTGAAAGTGCTAATGCAATGTGGGAAAAAGTTCGAAGATTATGTCATGGAACTGAAATTGGTAAGCAGGACATCGAGAATAAGCTGTTAACAGAGTTTGAGAAATTCACATCTACACCTGGAGAGACCATTGAATCTTACTATCATCGCTGTTGTACTCTTATGAACGAGCTTACAAGAAACAAGTTGACTCCTTCAGTGATAGTTAGCAACATCAAGTTTCTTAACAACCTTCAAGAAGAATGGGGACGATATGTCACTATAGTTAATCAAACCAAGGACTTGCATGCTGTGAACTTTGATCAACACTATGATTTCTTAAAGCAAAACCAAGCTGAAGAAGATGAAGTAAAGAAAGAGAAGATGTTGAAGAATCACGATCCACTAGCATTGATTGCTAATACACCAACACCCATACCTACTTTTAACACATATCAACCGGCATCTTCCAATCACAACTTCATGCAACAAACAATTCCTCAAAACCACATTCCACAACTTATTCCATAACAACCGATACAACATTACCAAGTTGCTGACAACACAACACTTGATTGTGATGAAGGCACAAAGGCCTTGACAGAAGCTTTTTCCATGCTATCCAAAGCATTCAATGTTCGCTACAACAAACCAACTAACAACAACCAAAGGATATCATCAAATACTCGTAACAGGCAGATTGCACAACCGGGTATGAATATGGGTCAAGAAGGACACTTGGTTGCAGTTAATGGTAATCAACAAGGATATGCTCAGGGTATGCAGATGGGAAATCAGAGGCAAAATGCGGGTCAGTTTGTTGGGAATCAAAGGAATCAGAATATGGGAAATCAGAATTGCAGCTCACATAGTTGGGAATATGGGAAATACTAATCAGGGAAATCTGATTCGGTGTTATAACTGTAAGGGTATCAGACATTATGCTAGGAATTACACTGTTGGAACAATCAGAAAGGATGCTAGATACTTCCAGGAAGCATTGCTATTGGCTCAGAAAGAAGAAGCGGAGATACAACTCACTACTGAAGAACATGATTATTTGGCGCTAGCTGACTGTGAAGAGGATACAGAAGAAGTTAATGCAAACTGCATCTTCATGGCAAACCTTCAAGTTTCATCATATGACAACGAGGCAGTCACACCTCCCATCTATGACTCAGATGGACTTTCAGAGGTACGTAACTATACCACATGTTATGATAATGATATATTTGATATATATACTCATGAGACACCACATTCTGCGACTACAGAATCTGTCATGAACACATATGTAGAGGAGAAGATTGATAGCAATGTTAATTCTAGCACTCCAGATATGGATTCGAATGGAATCTTAGAAACCCAGAATGTAGTGAACGATGAGCAAACTCGTGCTTACTTTGAATCAAAAATTCATACATGTATATTAGAGATTGAGAAAGTTAAATTGAACAATCACGAGATAACAGACGCGAATGTCAAATTAACTAATGAGATTGAGAGACATAGGGCCAAATAAATTCTTTACAAAGATAACATGAAAAAATTTGAAATATTTTACAATGACTATTTCTCTCAAAACAGAAATCTTCATAAGCGAACAGTTAAATGGGCAATTGAAGAGATTTCTAACCTTAATACTCAACTCTCTAATCAGACGCTACTCTCTATTAACTTTGAAAAGGACAATGTTAAACTAAGAAATGATCTTGCTGAATTAAAAAAGTCGATTTCTGATAGACTCAAGCGGTCTTCAAAAACTTGTGTCACATGTCAATCTCAGAACAACGACAATCTCATTGATGATTTTCTATTAAACATCCTATCCAGTGATGGTATATTGACTGTTGTACATCAGTGCGGTCTTACACATGTTGAGTACTATCAAAATCTGCTACAAAAACAAAATGCTGAATTTGAAAATTATTTTGAACGAAAAGAAATTGAGTGCTATCATATAAATTTTAGTCTATTTCAAAAACTTGAAGAGCTTGAATTTGAAAAAAAGAAAAATTTAATAAAATCACAAGTGCTTCAAAATGAAAACACAATCCTTCGAGCTAAGCTTGCTGAATTGATGATAGATGATTGCAACTCTTTGCTCAAAAAACAAAAATTTTCGGACAACAACATAAGCAAGCTCAACCTTTCACCCTAAATGGCATCAGTCAAAAACATCTCAGAAACTGAAACACAAATATGTTCCAAAAAAGGTATCACTACAAGAATTACAACAGGAACACAATAATTGTTGCACATCTTGTACATCCAATGAACATCCATGTGTTTGGGATGAAGATATATCGTTTGAAGATCTATTAAATGATAATGTTCTTACCACTAACGACTCATAACCCATTTTTATGTGGGGATCCAAGTCCAAAACAAATGTGTCATCGTCTATGTATTCATGTGCAGATTTA
This sequence comes from Artemisia tridentata subsp. tridentata, assembly GCA_021014915.2. NCBI lineage: Eukaryota > Viridiplantae > Streptophyta > Magnoliopsida > Asterales > Asteraceae > Artemisia > Artemisia tridentata. The sequence continues at coordinate 287,295,444 of CP139506.1, forward strand.
AGAGATTTGCATATGGAATTTCACAACTGATATGTCAACCATGACTATGGCTTCTGAGAGACTCGCTCTAGAACCCGTACTTAACCCGATGGCTTCTAATTACAGCAGATTAGGACCCGAGCTTAACGCTAAGACTTCTGGATACTTCAGTTCAGGACTCATACCTAAAGAAGCTCAAAAAACAAATTGTGATAAGCCTAAAGATCAAAAACTAGAAAATTTCTTTGAGTTAATGTTTGATGAATATCAAGGTGGAAATTCAAAAAATGCATCAAGACATCATTCCGCTGCACCCACTCAACAAATTCGGCAACCACTACTACAAGATGCATCAACAACCGTCGAAGAGGAAGCACCAACTACAACAAACTCATCTACATCAACTACACAAACACTAGTCATTGAAATCATTCTACCACAAAATGTTGTACAAGAGAAGAACCAACAATCTCAAGATGAACAAACACCAATCCACAACAATGAAGAGTTAGCATAATTCAATAATCCATTTGCTACTCAATCAATAGGATCTGCTGAATCATCTTCAAGAGCTAACAACACGGATTTGGTAATTCCACGGTATCCTTCAGAACTAAAATGGACAAGAGACCATCCAATCCACCAAGTGCTCGGCGATTTACAATAACCAGTAATGACGAGAAGCAGACTAGCAACAAATCCAGAACTTTGTATCTTTGCACTTGCTATATGCATAGATGATGAACCAAAGAACATTCGTGAAGCAATTGCGAATGAAAGCTGGATTGAAGCGATGCAGGAAGAACTTCTACAATACGAAATACATGACTCTTGGGAAAAAGTTGAATGACCGATCGACAAACCAGTTATCAATCTCAAGTGGTTATGGAAGAACAAAATAGACGAAGAAATGACTGTAATTCGCAACAAAGCTCGTCTAGTGGCTAAAGGATATTCTCAAGAAGAAGGGATAGATTTTGAAGAATCATACGCGCCAGTGGCAAGACTAGAAGCGGTTCAGATATTTCTAGCCTACGCAGCTCACAAGAACATCACGGTCTATCAAATGGATATCAAGACAACGTTCTTGAATGGCACTATTAAGGAAGAGGTTTATGTGAGTCAACCCGAAGGCTTTGTTGATATGGAACATCCAGACCACGTATACAAGCTAAAGAAGGCCATCTAGGGTCTAAAACAGGCTCTACGGGCATGGTATGATGAAGTATCGTCATTACTACTTCAGAACAACTTCACAAAAGGTATTGTTGATTCAACTCTTTTTACATGAAAATACCACAATGACATATTGATCGTTCAGATTTATGTGGATGACATCATTGTTGGCTCCACTAATCCAAAACTTTCAAAAGAATTTTTAAATCTAATGAAGAGCAAATTTGAGATGTCAATGATTGGGGAACTAAAATATTTTCTTGGACTTCAAATTCATCAAACCCCAACTGGTATCTTTCTAAATCAACACAAATATACCTTAGAAATCCTTAAGAAACATGGAATGGACAAATATGATCCTTCTAGTACCCCAATGGCTACTACAATGAAACTGGATTCTGATTTACACGGGAAACCAGTTGATCCAAAATTATATCCGAGCATGATTGGTTCTCTCATGTATCTAACAGCCAGTCGACTCGACATCCATTTTTTTGTATGTTTATTAGCGCGATTTCAGGCAAAGCCTACAGAGAATCACCTCAAAGAGGTAAAAAAAGAATCTTTCGATACCTTCGTATGTCCGTCGACATGGTGATAAAGATTTATTTGGTACCTTTTTAAGGGGTCATTTAAGCCAAAAATAAGTAAATGTGATCAAATATTGCCTCAAATCGTTTCTTTTTGTATTTTAGGTACTTGGGACGAGAATTGTGGAAAACGGCACTTTTGGAGCATATTTGGATGATAAAGTGAAGAAAACGACGAAGACGCGAAAAGTACGTCAGACTTGGAGGTCTGACGGTGTCACTAGACACAACGTGACGTCTTCCCTTGTAAATATGATCAAATATTGCCTCAAATCATTTCTTTTTGTATTTTAGGTACTTGGGACGAGAATTATGAAAAATGGCACTTTTAGAGCATATTTGGATGATAAAGTGAAGAAAATGATGAAGACGCGAAAAGTACGTCAGACTTGGAGGTCTGACGGCATCACTAGACACAACGTGATGCCGTCCCTTGTAAACTCGTGGAAGATTTCTAGTGTTAAGCTAACAAGTGACGCCTCAGAAGATTTTAAAGGCTTTATAACCTGACGCCGTCAGGTGTAAAGTGGAGATGGGCGTCACGCTTTATGCTAACAAGAGACGGCTCAGAAGGATTTTACAAGTGACGGCCTCAGATCCCTTTCTGACGCCGTCAGAGCGGCGATTACATAGACGAAACCCTAAACCACGGCGAGTTGACGGCGTTAGTGGCTATAACCTGACGCTGTCAGAATTGTATTCCTATATATATTTTCAAAAGTTTTCATTGTTAAGTGTGACATCTTTTAGAGAATAAAGCCTAGTCGAATTTCAGCAGCTTTGTAAGGGTTTTTCAACCCTTGAACCTTATGCTTTATTGAAGATAAGTTATTCGTTTAATCATTCAATATGTATATGTGTTGTTTGATTAATTGTTTATCTTTTCTTCTATCTATCATGCTAGCTTAAGTTTGTTTGTGGTTGCTTAGATCTAATGAAACCTAGTTATTGAATATTGATTTGTTGTCTCTTGTTTAGTTGATTGTTATCGCTTTAGGTTAAGAAAACCGGCTGACCTCTTATATGTAACTAGCTTGAACGTTTTAAAAACGCAACCGTAGAGTGCACTATTGGTTTTGTTCGTTGTATTTATTGCTTGAATTGCAGCTTGTAGATCCTAGAAAACCTAATGGATGTTAAGGGATTTAGGGGAGACTAATATTCATAGAGTTGGGGACTTCGGAACCTCCCCACGACCAATAATAAGGAATACGACACTTCAACTAAAACAAGGACGTGAAAATTCAACGAATCAATAGGAGATAACTAGGGAGTAATTAAATCTAAGTAAACACGCTTTTCCTATCATAAGAAGTTCACCAATTTACTTTTTCTTGTTTTTAGTTTAATTTTAGTTTTATAATTAGTTTTTGGGTTAGTTGATTAACAACTAATTTCGCCAACTCCTTCAAAACCGAGATTTTAATTGCTTTCTAAAAAATATAAAAATACAAAAAGAATCATCCCTCACCTTTAGACCTATCTCGTCATACATCTTGACCTAGCGACACTATTCTCCTGGAGAACGATCAATCCCCCGGACCTACCTATACTACACTACAACGATCAGGTACACTGCATGGAGGATTGCAAGCTTCTCAAGATCCCTTGAGAAGTAAAACCTTTTGCGTGGACGCAATCCTCGCATCACATGGGTATTTGGTATCCGAAAGGATCTGGATTCGATCTCATGGCCTTTTCAGATGCTGACCATGCAGGTTGTAGAGATACAACAAAATGTACGTCAGGAGGAGCTCATTTTTTGGGAGAAAAACTAGTAAGCTGGTCTTCAAAGAAACAAGACTGTACCGCACTTTCCACTGCAGAAGCTGAGTATGTATCTCTATCGGCATGTTGTGCTCAAGTACTTTGGATGCGCACACAGCTCAGAGATTTTGGCTTTAACTTTAACAAAATACCTATGTATTATGATTCGAAGAGCGCCATCGCTAACTCATGTAATTCTGTACTACACTCACGTACAAAACACATTGTAATTCGTTACCATTTCAGCTTAGAACTTGTACTTAAATAAAAAATCTTTTTTCAAATATGTTCGAGTATAAACAAACAAAAAGATTTTAGAACCAAAACTTGTTTTTATCCAACGACTTGTGTATACTTCGGTACACAACTCAAGCTTTTAACAAAAGAAATTCTTTTCTATTGAAAAATATTTTTTTTACAAAAGAAAAGATTTCAAAACAAAAATACCATCTTTAGCACCTACTCTTAAACAAAACGTTTGTTACAAAGAACTTTTTAGTCTGTACGTGCAAAACAAAAATATTTATGTGCTTAAAGATAACTTTCTCAAAACTTTACAAACGAAAAACTTTCGATAAAATCATTTCGTTAGTTATATCAAAATGCTTTTATGAAAATGGGAGTATAAACTTTATAAACAAATTTTTTCATGCTTATAAACCGTTCGACTCTCCAAATGCTTTTTAAAAACATCGTTGATATTAAAAAAATTCATGATATGCTATTTTTTAGGGGGAGAAAAACGTGATTAAAAAGTGATCTTATGAATTTGTGATATAATATGAATCTTAAAAAAAATAATTTAGCTCGACTCAAATGTTATTATCTTGAATAGACTTGCACCGTGACGGGTAATAACTTCAAGTTAGTTATTAGAGCCAGTCATCACCTAAAAGCTGATGATGTATCTCTTTAACTAGTCCACGTAAACGTGTCTCGCAAAGTCTAGTCTTATTTGAATAATTCACAAATATAAAAGGTGTTTTTACTCAAACCACCATGTGCATAAACTTAAACAAGTGGTACAAGAGCCTTACGTGTATCGTGAAGCATTTGTTCACAAAATCTTTCAAAAGCACATGTGTAGGGGGAGTAGTTCTTCAAAAAGAAAACTTTCGATGTGTGATCAAAACAAGGTTTTCATAAACACATTGATTGACTTTCAAATTGATTTATGGCTGTGAAGTTTTCAACAAACCAAAACCAACTCTTATGCTTATGAAGAATAAGGAGGTTAAGTTTAGGTTTTATCCCATGATCCAGCCAGAGCCGGAAGGATCTACCCAGGGACAATCCAGTAGTTAGTGTAGAAGTCCTTAGGTATGAGAAAAAATGAGTAATTGAGAAAAAGGGAAAGAAGGGGTTGAAGAATTAAAAAGAAAATTTAATGAAAGGGTGACAAGAAATTGCCCTACATAAACTTAGGAAAAAAACCGGGTCAATACATAATCTATCTATAATCACAAAGATGATTAAGATATTGAAGACAAGACATCATGGACCCAGTGATGCAATGCACAACCCTTCCCAGCCACTCAAGTTTCTCTTAACAGATACTTGTTTCATTTCTCTCGGAGATTGTTGGGAATTAAATGATCAAACACTTTGTACTGCCAAGATAAACAGTTGGAACTGCTGAAGAATATAACTAACAGTACTAACTGAGTTAGTACTGCTAGTTATAATATTGGTACTGCTAGTATTAGACTTAGTACTGCTGAAGACTGCTGATGAAAAAGGTACTGCCAGAGATGAAGATGCGTAATGTGATATGTATAGAAGATATTTAGTGTATATCTTCACCCGCACACCTGCACTTGCCGGAGGTCTCGTTGGAAGCAGTCTCTCTACTCCCGGGTTTATCTCGGGGTAAGGGTAGGATCTGTCTACATTCTAACTCCCCCATACCCTGCCCCGGCGGGATTGGGCTTGTTGTTGTTGTTGTTGTTGTTGTTGTATATTTAGTGTATATCTTATATGTTTAGAATGATACGAATATTGTATATTGATAGTTATCTTGTAAGGGACTCCTTGTGCCTATAAAAGGAGGTCCTAGGTTAAGGTGTTAGATACATCATATACATCTCTAGAATACGTTTTTGTTAAGCTTCAAGGTTGTAAACCCTAGTACTAAACAAGAGTACTCGTATTATTGAGATAATAATATTGAAGTGTTTTGGTGAATTGTTCTTGTTAATATAACACAGTTTACTGTTTCATTGTTTACTGTTACATTATAATTCTTCTAAATATTGAAGAGTAAATTCCGCATACTCTTTGATATCATTCAAAGTTTCTAATACAAGCTCAAGTGTTTGGGATCAACAAGTGGTATCAGAGCTTAGGTTCTGAAACTTTGATCTAGAAGAAACATACCAGAAGAATTCTCTATTTTCACTGAAGCAATGGATCTCGAAACTACTCAGACAATTACCACTGCTAAACTGCCTATTCTAAAGCAGGGTGACTATGAGATGTGGAGGCTCAGAATTGAGCAATACTTTCAAGTGCAGGATTATGCTCTGTGGGACATCATAGAGAATGGCAACTCGTTCAAACCTACAATCAAACCATCAACAAGCGAAGGTGGTGCCCCAACTGTATCAGGTCCTGTTACTGCAGAAGAGAAGCTTCAGAAGAAGAATGATGTCAAGTCTAGAAGTATGTTGCCGATGGCTCTCCCCAATGAGCAACTGTTGACTTTTTGCAAGCACAAGGATGCAGAGACCTTGTTTGAGGCTATAACAACAAGGTTTGGAGGCAATGAAGCAACTAAGAAGACACAGAAGACTCTTCTTAAACAAATGTATGAGAATTTCAGTGCCTCAAGCATTGAGTCTCTTGATTTTATCTTCAATAACCTTCAGAAGATTGTATGCCAACTGGCTGTTTTTGGTGTAGAGATTTCTCAAGAAGATCTCAATTTAAAATTCTTGAGAAGTCTACTTGCTGTAACCACTGGTAAATTTCAACTTGTACTAAGTTAATATAATATTCTAAATAAAGAATACTTATCCATTTTCTACGTCTAATTTTTTTTAAGATTAAATATAATCAGTTTATCTGATCACAACGACTAACTAATGTGAAGTAACTCACATTCTCAATAAACGTGCTCACACGCGGACCGACACCAACATGCTTTATGTTTATTTCACATAAACATCTTTATATGACAAGTAACAAAGTTTTCAACTTTTATTTGACACTTTACGTTAATTCGTTAATGTACGATTATTAAACGTTCAAACTAAACGTTTGTTATCTAATAGAGTTCTCACAAAACCCCTAAAGTGCACTATAACCCCTAAAGTGCACTGAGGACCCCTAAAGAACAAAACCCTGAAGCTAATGTACAAGCTTTAAAAGCACGAAAACCTAAACTTTACCTTATTTCCCGTTACAAGCCCTAAATTCACAATTCTATGATTTTATGTAATAAAATCACAAACCCTAATTAATATATATATGATTTTTATAAAATATTAAGGTACAAGTCTTTCATGCACATGTACAAGTCTCTAAAGCATAGAAACCTTAACATTAATATAACTTATATTATAAACCTTAGTGTACCTACTTTAAAGCTCACATTACAAGACTTTAATGCACTAACTTTTAATTTTCTTATAATATATAAGTCTAATGTACAACTCCCTAAAGCCCATGTACAAGTACTTAATGCATGAAATAAAAAACTATTAATTTCTTTAAACTAAACCTAACTAAAGACATAAACTAAGTTACCTATATTCCTAAACTCTAAGTACTACATATTCTAGCCTATTGTACAAGTGGTTAAAGCCTAGAAATCAAAATCACATTTCCATGTAATCAACATGGCTCGATATGAACCAAACAAACCAAACTAGAACCCTAAACTAGCTCTAATCTAACTAAGACAATCTCTAAAACATGTGCAAGCACAATCTAACTATATCTTACCTCTTACACCTTGTCCCCTAGATATTCTTCACCATGGTCAAACATATCAAGCTCTTCCATGGTTTTATGTTGAAAACCATCGAACCACCCACAACATCACAAGATTATCTACTAAACCCTAGGTTGTCTCTTATTCCCATGTCCCATATCATCCTAACATATCCTACAAGTGGCAAAATGCATTAAATGCAACCCTAGAAATCTTGCCTATAAATTCGACCCCAAAACATACCATTTCATCTCATAAGAGCTAATGATCAAGTTAAAACCAAAACAAAAACTATATTTCTTTTCTTTTTCTTTCTGGTCGCTAAACAGACAAACACCCCTAATAAGTTATATTTTGTTTTAAACTTTAAGCTCTAGGCTACATGTTAAGTCATCTAAATAAGCTAGTAAACATGTTATTAAGCCACGAAAATAAGCCCATAAGTTTTAAGGTTCAATTTCCATTTCTTCTTCCTTTTTTTCTGGTCGCTAAACAAACTAAACACCCCTTATGGATCTAAATTTTAACCTACAAGCTAAAAGCTATAAGCTGAGATATTAAGCCCTCCTAATAAGCTCCTAAGTGACTTTACAAAACCCCAAAAAAACCTGGCCAAAAGCTGTTCATGCCTCGCCTACTTTCTGTGTTTCTTTTTTATGTGTCGCGACATAGAAAACCCAAACACCCCTTTTTAGCCTTACTTTTCAACCATAAGCTAAGGCTTATAAGCCCAGCCAATAAGCCCTTTTAACAAGCTCCTAGGAGACTTCATAAAGCCCCAAGATCCTGGTCAAAACTCTATAGGCCTTGCTCAATTTTTCTTGTTCTTTTCACTGTCGCGAGTACAAAATCAAACACCCTTTTTACCATACGTTTTTGCTATACTCTAAACTATAAGCCTTGAACTGCTTAATAAGGCTTCGAGATAAGCTAAGTAAACTGTTAATAAGCTACATAAATAATCCCATGAAGTTTTAAGGAACAAATCTTGTTTCTTTTTTTTTTCTTTCTTTACCGAGAACAAGCCAAACACCCCTCTTTGATGAATTAAATAGCCTATAAGCTAAAAGCTTTAAGCTATGAGATTTAGCCACTTTAATAAGCTCCTATCAAAGTTTTCAAAACCACAGAAACGTTGTCAAAAGATCATAGGGCCTCGTTTATTTTCTTTGTTCTTTTTGGTGTCTCGACCTAAAACCTAACGCACCCTTTTTGATTGTTTTAAAACCATAAGCTAAGAATATGAGCAAATAAGTTGTTAACAGCTTATTTATAAACTTAACACAACTTATTTTAGCAAACCATAATAAATCACGCCCTTCTCTAAACTTAAAACGCAACTAAAATGAAATAAGGACTACGGACGTAACGACTAAAATACTTGAGGGTGAAAACTCTAACATTTTGAAACTTGGAGTTTTCTTGGGCCAAAACTGTCAATTTTGATAAGTTATATATAACAAGGGCTGAAATTGTAAATGACTCATAGTTAAGGGTATAAAGTGTCACTTTTGAAACTACAAGGGTAAAAGTTGTCATTTTATGAAAGTTGAGGGGTATAAATTATCATTTTATAAAAGATGAAGGGTATAAGTTGTTATTTTATAAAATATGAAGGATATAAGTTGTTATTTTATAAAAGATGAAGGGTATAAGTTATCATTTTATGAAAGTTCAGGGGTATAAACTGTCAACGCTTGAAACTATAAGGGTATAAAGTGTAACATTTTATATTATTTCGGGAAATATACTTTTTGGCTCGTTTTTGATAAAAACTAATAAACGGGATACTTCTATTTCATTAACGATCAATCAAACACTAAAAATGAAATATGATAAATTATCATCCACTAACTTTTGAAGAGACTTCATGTTGTCTCGTTCAACACTTAACCACCGACAAAACACTTGCAATACGAATATTCAAACACGTATTTAAGGTTTGAATACAAATACTAAAACTTGATATATTCACCTAGGTTGCGTGTCGGAGCAGTTTTTTCACCATACTTGATTTACTTCCCAATCAGACTACTGTAACACCAAGGTGAGTTCATAGTCCCACTTTTATATGTTTTCCAAACTTGTGGGGAGATACAGGCTACAAACCTGAACATAAGTATTTTTCTGTATACTATTCTGATTAATATTGCCTAAGTTTACACTGTTGCCACTAAAAAGACCCTCATATCATGAGCCATTAATCACTTGCGAGTGAACGCGAATATAGTGAATAGATCTATTGGAGGTTGACGACCCATTTGTACTAGCCGGATGGATAACTTTAATGTTAGCCGGATTGATAGACAAATGCACTTTATTTGAGACTAAATACGAGAATGACAAGCTCCTACCCGAGGGCATTATTACTTACTCCCTCCGTCTCAAAATTATTGTTAGGAGACAAGAATTACAAAGTTTAATAAAAGTTGGACCACTTTTATTTTCAACCACTCAAAGAGAATATTCCTCTACTATATTCTCTAGTTTTTACTTAAAAAGGAAAGTGGACAATTATTTTGAGGCATCCCAAAATGGAAATGTGGACAATAATTTTGAGATGGAGGGAGTACATTTTATTATGTCAGTAATTTACATCACTCTTGTGATGTCCTAGTGTTAACGTTTGCGTGTCATGAGACTTAGGGCAATATACTGTACTGCAATATTATTGTTTTACTACTACTCAACTTGTGTTCAACCAAGTATTACTATATAAACACTATAGATTCACTCAACCTTTGTGTTGACTTTTTAGCATGTTTTATCTCAGGTAACTAAAGCACGACTTGGCACGGAGTGGCTATGGATTTTCTTATTAAAAGGGTGTCCATTTTGTTATCATTCATACAATATATATGTATTTCAGTAACTCCCGCTGGGACCTCTCTTTTGTAAAACTCTGATTAAATAAATGAATGATAACCGTTTTATCTAAAAACGTCTCTCTTTGAGTCATTTTCTATTATTAGGACTGTGATACCTGAAGTAATACTCCAAACCTATTTCCGCTGCGTATACCAAAATATGGGGGTGTTATAGATTGGTATCAGAGCCAGGTTTTTTTTAGAGAACAAGGTGCAAACCTAAACTATAACTACTTTTCACAACTTAACTAAAGTCATCCGTGCCACAACACCACTAAAATACTACTTATGCATGCTTATGCTGATTATTTAGTTACATGGTGAAATATTTATAATTACCGGTTGTTACAGAGTTGTGTCTTCCTCTACCCCCTTATTATTATCTTATCGGATTCGGATTCTGAGCCCGAGGATACTATTCCCTCCACACCAGTCCACTCCCCAGCACCCAGACACGCTACATCCGATATGGAGTCCAATCCTTCAAAGGAGACATCTGAGGACGTCACGATAGTACCTGATATCGCTCCATTTCCCGATGATTCGTATATGCTTGCTAGGAGGGGATATCATACTTTTGCAGATGCAGAGCCACCTGAGTCAGACTCTTCTTCATCTTCTGAGTCACTACCAGCACCACCTTCTCCAGTTAGACGTAGGAGAGTTCGGGTTTTACAGCCTTACGAACCCGAACCATTCATGGAAGCATTCCGCCGTTTTCCTAATGGTCCAGTCAGAAAGAACACACCACAGAAAAGGGTATTTCATATCCAACCACGTGTCTCCGAAGTACCACCACCCGTAGCACCATTAGCTCCACCATCATCATCCTCACCGGATACACCACCAGTTCGCCCAAGAAAAACCCCTGAGTCCGCACGAAAAAGGACACTTCCCGTGCCCTCACCACCAGTATCACCCCATCACCTCCACATCCGTACATGTTACCCACGTATGTACCACCCTCAGTTCCTTCATCTTCACCACCACCTACACCATCACTTCCTTCTCGAGATGCTATCCCTGAGGAGGCGCTGCCACCACGAAAGAGGACCCGCTTCTATACACCACTATCATCTACATATTTCACTCCCCCGTCTCAGCCGTTTGAGCTCAGTGAGGAGGCTAGGGCCGCTATTGCCCGATATCACTCTTTACCTAGATCACCCTCTCCAGATGTCACTCCTCCACCATGGGTGTTCGAGATAGGCGAGAGTTCCCAGGCGGCGAAAGACCGACAGCCTACCATCACTACCCTCATGGCACGTATGGATTGTCATGAGGAACAGATCGATACTGCATTGGGTCATCTCAATGAGCTACCTCTCGAGCGCATAGAGTCTATGGAGTATACAGCCGAGGATTTAAAAACTAGCCAAGCAACTATGCAGCAGGAGTTAGGTGCCTTGACCACCGAGTTACAGGAAACTCGTGAGAAGGTACATGACCTGGGGGAGCATCGTGGACAGCTGAACCAGGAGATACCACTGTTGTACGACAATGATTTGTTGATGTCACAGGCCATGATGATGCAGAGTAATGATCTAGTGATAGCCTACTCTAGGATTGCCACACTGGAGACAGTAGTAGTAGATATCCAGGCCCAGTATCAGGAGAACATGCAGATCCTCCTCAACATGATTGCAGATCTTGATAGCCGTCTCGGAGGAGCACCTGGTGGCCACTAGATTAGGTCTTTATCTAGCAGCTTTTTTACTGTATCCCAGCCACGGGGTTTGTGGCATAAATATGATATTTGTATCTGTTTTGTTATGTAAAAAACTAGCAAGTTATTTATGGCTATATATGATTGCGATTTTGTTATATTTTGCTGTGTTATGATATTCATTGATGTGGGCCAGTGTTGATCATTTTACATATATGTATGATAGTATTTGGACATGTTGTGATCTTACGATTCTCATGGACTTGAATTGTTGTGATCTTATACTGTGGCAGTATTGTTATGATGTCTACACATTTACCTTGTTATTCGTATTATTCTAACATAACATGGTCATTATGCGAATTCTAAACATGTGTTTTCTTGTGGTATTAATAGAAATATGCCTCGTACAAGAAAATCGACTGCAACTCCAGAACTAGCCATGTCTCAAGCTGCTATCCGAAAACTAGTTGCAGACAATGTTGCTGCAGCACTCGAGACTCAAGCAGCAGCAATGGCCCTGTAACACCCCCATCTGAGAACGGGTCAAATTTCACATTTATGGCGTCAAACAGAACATACGCAAGCGGAAAACTTTAATAATACAATGTTTACAAAGGTATTCTAAGGAAAAGATAAAGTACTAAATCTGAACATTAAAACTTTCATACTAAAATACAAACTAAGTCCAAATGAAAAAAAAAATCTAAATACATCTCTAATCCATGGGGAGCTACCAACAGTGCAGTCCACTAAGAGCTCCTAAGCACTCTTCACTCAAAACCCAACTTCCCTCTTAAAACCTGCCGCAGGAAAAGAAAATGCGGCTAAGCATAAAAAGCCCATTGAACAGATATATATAATGAAAGGTAATAAGCAAACGAATGAACGGGACGAAACTAAGGAAACCAGTTGAACAATATACCATAAGTCATGAGAAAATAAATGAATGAATAAGGAATCAAAAATAACAAAGGAATGCCCACGAGTCCTAAACAGATATGTCTAGACATGATACATGAATAGACCTAAAATAGATAAACATAATCATAATCATAATCATAGCAAAGTCATAGCAAAGTGTACATGGAGTAGCTAGCTCACAATGTACCAGAAGTGAATTGGGGTGTATAGCACACACAATCCATTCACAAAATAACTGAACTAAAAAAGTACCTAGGATGCATCCATACACTCCTTGCAAAACAGATATACATATACAAGTTCGAGACTGTGCATACGTACGTTAATATAATAATAATAATAAGTATGGCGGCCATGGTTGCTATATAGCATAAGTGGGAACGCTGTGGACAAAAACCCACCTCAACAGATAGTGTCAATACCATTGGTGCATCAATGGCACGGCCATGGACTCCCCATGACTGGCTACAAACATGGGCAACATAATAGGCATAGTACATGCAATATAATGATAAGGGATAATTATAAATTATCCAACTCAGATAATAGCTATATGAATAGAATATAGCATGAAACGAATAATCAAACGAATACTAAACAAATATTGATCAAAGCATATCAAATAACAAATATCAGGGAATAAATGAGTCATGAGAAATCTTTAAGGAATAGATAGAGTACAAATAGGTTAAGTAATTGTGAAAATCATTTAAACACTGTTTTCATAAACGTATTCTTTTAAAAGCAGTTTTTCATAAGAGTCATTAAACCTTCATATAAAAAGTGGTGTTACCTCGTATTCATAGAAATCATTTTAAAAATAGTATTTCTCAAAACCATTATTAAGATATATATTCAAAAAGGGTTTTCATACAAGTCATAATACCTAATGGATTACAAAATATCAAAGTATTCGAATATTGAAGTCACAGGAGATAACAAACGAATAATATCAGACAAAACAACCAAAAGAATATCAAATGGATCATAAATCAGAACATCAAATATCAAGGAATCAATAGTCATGAGATACCCTTACTGAAAAAGGGTGGAATATCTGTACCTTAACGCGTATGAAAAGAAAGCAAACGAATGAATGAACACAAGGAAACAACATCGCGCCTCTTCAAATGATCTACACGAAATAGGGATCACTTAATACTTATATGTTTATTTCATAAGTTACAAATGGTTTTAATGATTTATACTTATAGTTTTACTCATAACTTATTTTAGGTTTATTTTACAAATCTGGGTCAGTTTCTTATGAATTTTAAGACATATCAAATGAACTCCAGAGACTCGTCTAATTTTTCCTAAGGTTCCCACATGAGTTAAGTAATAACTTAAATTTTTGAAGATTTTATTAATAAGTGTAAGTACCCTTTAAAAATTCATCTTTCCAGACCTATCCATAAAAATAAATGCACAGACACCAAGAAAGTTTACCCTTATCAATCCCATTTTGACACTTCAGAAACATCTGCCAAAATTCCAGGAAACCACACAGGTCCTAAATATTACCCTTATCAAATTATAGCTCTTACTCATGGTTTGGAAATTAAAATTCAAAAACACCAGCTGAATTTTCAGACTCCTAAACTCAGGATTGACAACCAATGTTCTAAAAATGAGAAAGTCACCTTCCCACCTCCAATGATCAAGAAAATTACATATCCATAAAATAGACAACTTGAACTTTATTTTAGACTCAAGAATCCTGTAAAAACACGTTGATATCATCAAGATTTACCCCTTGCAACTCGACCCAAATTCTGGACAACATGCAGTGAGATAGAAATAAACCCTAACCCTCCTAATGCTCTCATTAATATTCATTCTAGGGTTTCCAGGTTTGAAGATCATAATTAGTATGTTATTAATGTACATATTAGGGCTTGTAATGTCATGATCAAGGGCGGGAACAAACTGATTCGAATAGAGGAAATAAACAAAATGTCGACACACATATAAACAATGTTATCATGATTTTATGTGGCGTTTCTTTTGTGATTGATGTTACCTTTTAACGAGACACATATATCAGCATAACCTCATGATTATTAGGTTTAGTACAACATGTTTAGATCTGGTTTTAATCATATAAGAGTCGTATATCAAGAGTGAAAAACAAAAGGAATCATGGTTACCTTGAGGCCGAAACAAAGAAGATCACAAAGGACTAAACACACGAATCAACAACACCAAAACCACATGAATGCTACGATTCAATCACCAAGGCTGCTACTCTTTGTCTTCTTGAACTTGTGGAGAGAAAATAATTGGTTTTGGAATATTTTTAGGTTTCGGTATAGGAGAAAATGGAGAAGCCGGTTCTAAAATTTTGAGGAGGGGAGAAAACGTGTTCTATTATTAGGGTAGGAGGGGACAAGTATCTTCTATTTTCTTTAGGATATACACAAAATAAGTTTGGTTCTTATCTTCAAAAAAAGAAACGTGTGAATGATGTCAAGAAAGGGTGTGTCGTATGTTTTGTGAGCTTAGGATATGATTTAGGAAATAAACTTTTAGGAAACTTATGATATATTATTTAGTTAGTATAGTTTTAGGAATATTACTAATAACTTGTATTTATAACATAAAGTATTTATTATTACTTATTCCATAACTAGACTTAGGGTAAATTCAAATTAATAGTAAAAATGTTGTTTCAGATTTTAGGGTATTACAACTCTTCCCTTCTAAAAAGAAAATTTCGTCCTCGAAATTGAAATGAATTGATTAAACGGAAACGTACCAGATTACGAAACGAAATGAAAACGATTTTAACAAATGGAAAGGTTGTTTGTCATGACTCAATCCTGACGATTCAAAATAGCCTCAGGCTCTCTCAACAGAACAAATCATAACAAATCTGATCCAACGGATTCGAAACCACATGCGACGGATGATAACTGAGACATCTCAAATGAGATACATGAACTGAAGCATGATATGAACATGAGATAATTATGGAGGCAATGCTAAACTGTAGGAATTTTCACAATCCTATTCTAAAATTCTGACGAATCAAGGAAACGTACAAACGATCAACGAAGTAATTATCGAATTATCGAACGTATAAAATGCATAACGATAAGGGTAGAATAACCGTAATGATAAGAATGAACTTAAGGATTAACGAATCACTGAATAAATCTCTATATTATGTCAGAACATCTAACCCTTCTGTACGGAGATTCCCTAAGAACACACAACCCCTTGTCTAAAATTCCAAAGTTCCTCTACCACGGTAACTATTCTTTCAGTCACTAATAATCAACTCCGGATCTTCAATAAGCAGCTATCTAACCCCCTTCCAACAAAAGATGTTCTATACTTCCATCCCTACCAAAGTACAGGATCCTAACATATCCTCTAAAGTCCGAATAGTTCATTCCTTCTGTCCATTTATCTGAGGGTGAAAAGAAATCTTAACTTGGTTGCTATGTAGTTCTCCCTGGAACTGTGAAGTAAAATGCGAATCTCTGACACGATCACTACTGCCAACTCCAAGTTATGTGTTGGATATTCTGCCTCCTATGGTTCTAGTTGTCTTGATGCATAAGCGATATCCTTCCCGTGCTGCACAAGTGTATAACCAAGTCTCTTCTTGAAATCATTCCCAAAATTGGTACCCACCTAGAAGCTAATTCCTGTTTCAGCTCTTCAAACTCAGTTCTCTTTCCTCATCCCAACTAAACTTCTCCTCTCTTCTCATACGCTTCATCAACGATAACGCCAGTCGTGAACATCTTCCACAATCCTTCTACAAGACTCAAAGGTTCTAACCCCAGTAACTGTCAGCGGTCTTGACCATTTAGTGATAATCCCAATCTTCGCAAGATCCAAATGATACCATCTGCTAAGAATGTCTCTCGTCCCAACCACAATATCACCCTTCGAGAATTTTGTTTAAAGCTTCTTCTAACGCAACACTTCTAACACAATACGATAATGATCCTCATGTTTCTCCTTTGTCTCTGAATACACCAAGATGTCATACTATGACAAATTTGTCCCAGTACTCATGAAAGACACGATTCATCAAGTCCATAAATAGTCAGAGCATTAGCCAATACTGTTGGCATCACTAACACTCGTTGTGGCCGTAACGAATACGAAAGGTAGTTCTAGGAATATCTTCAAGCCATAAATCCATCTAAAGGAAAACTTCGCATCCTAAAATTGATCAGATACATCGTCGATTCGAGGTAATGGATAACGGTTTTTAACATTAATACGGTTCAGCTTCTAGAAGTCAACACATAATCTCCTACTACTATCCTTCCTCTTTACGAATAAAACCGGCGTAGTCCACGGAGGTGTACTCGGACAATTAAAACCACTTACAAGTTGTTCCTCCAGTTCTTCCCATCTAAATGGTGTCATTTAATATGGAGTTTCAGATTCAAGAAAAATGTCGTTCCATATAGATATAGTTCTGTCTCATCAGACCTTACTGTTCTGGCACTTCTCAAGATATCTTATGCTCCTAATAAGTTCAAGTTATATGATGTTTGTATTATCACGTTGATCAGGCGTAATAATACTAGCATCATATAATCATGCCTTTATCGGTATCATATTCAACCTCGAGTCGTGACTAAACAATCTCTTAGTACCATGTCATATCAACTTCACATTCTGGAGGAAATCTTGGTGGTTCGTTCTGGAATTACATCGAGAAAATTCAGATTGTAAAATGAGTCTCAAGGGAAGATCCATCCAACGGTGTATTAAATAGGTGCTAGAAAAACCTTTACAACCGTGAAAATATAACGTACGACTTCTCAGGGTGGTAAAGATAACAACGGTTAACTAGTCAGAAATCAGGGTAAGGAATTCAGGATTGCTCAAAACGCCAAAGGTGAGACGTAGTATGAAAGTAGTTGGCATCTTGATGCTCAGTCCACCGATCCATACAAGAATAACATCGAAATTGCATACTTCGAAAGGAAACAATTTAGCAGAACGAATCTTATTGTCAGAATGAAATGGACAATTTCCTATACTCATGGTTAATAACCACCAGATTCCTCATAGGAATGGAAAGGGTTAAGACATAACTTAATAGTGTAGAGGGGGGACCCTAATATGCTTAACAAAAGCAAGGGAAATCACCGAATGTGTTAAACACATCATGGTCATCAGAATCCTCAGAATGGTCGAAGAGGCATCTAAATGATTAACAAACGAATCAGAGTTTAAGGTCGGAATCAGAAAATAAAACTCATATAGTGTAAGGCATAACCATAAAATTCTCAAGGCATTCAAAACTTACTTGGTCACTAAACTCATGCTGAGCAATATGATAAGTTTCCTTAATCTCCAGAAAGAATGATATTAAATGGCTTAACTAAAAAGTTGGGGCACGAATCAGAGTGATGCGGAAGCAATATATCTAACAAATGTCTTATCACATAGTCTACCCAATCCTCACCAGTCATATCTTAAGTTCCTCCAGAGTGGAAATCCTATGGCAAATTCTCAAAGGTTGTTTCATAAGCTCCTATAGTGCAAACCTAAGGGCCTAATATTCACAGGTCATGATTTTATGTACTACAAGTGGAAGCCTTTGCTCTGATACCATAATTGTAACACCCCCATCCGAGAACGGGTCAAATGTCACATTTATGGCGTCAAACAGAACATACGCAAGCGGAAGACTTTAATAATACAATGTTTGCAAAGGTATTCTAAGGAAAAGATAAAGTACTAAATCTGAACATTACAACTTCGATACTAAAATACAAACTAAGTCCAAACGAAAAAAACTCTAAATGCATCTCTAATCCATGGGGAGCTATCAACAGTGCAGTCCACTAAGAGCTCCTAAGCACTCTTCACACAAAACCCAGCTTCCCTCTTAAAACCTGCCACAGGAAAAGAAAATGCGGCTGAGCTTAAAAAGCCCAGTGAACAGATATATATAATGAAAGGTAATAAGCAAACGAATGAACGAAACGAAACTAAGGAAACCTGCTGAACAATATACCATAAGTCATGAGAAAATAAATGAATGAATAAGGAATCAGAAATAACAAAGGAATGCACACGAGTCCTAAACAGATATGTCTAGACATGATACATGAATAGACCTAAAACAGATAAACATAATCATAATCATAATAATAGTAAAGTCATAGCAAAGTGTACATGGAGTAGCTTGCTTACAATGTACCAGAAGTGAAATGGGGTGTATAGCACACACACACAATCCATTTACTAAATAACTGAACTGAACAAAGTACTCAGGATGCATCCATACGCTCCCTGCAAAACAGATATACATATACAAGTTCGAGACTATGCATACATACGTTAATATAATAATAATAAGTATGGCGGCCATGGTTGCTATATAGCATAAGTGGGAACGCTGTGGACAAAAACCCACCTCCACAGATAGTGTCAATACCATTGGTGCATCAGTTGCACGGCCATGGACTCCGCATGACTGGCTACAAATATGGGCAACATAATAGGCATAGTACATGCAATATAATGATAAGAGATAATTATAAATTATCCAACTAAGATAATAGCTATAGAATAGAATATAGCATGAAACGAATAATTGAACGAATAATAAACAAATATGGATCAAAGCATATCAAATAACAAATATCAGGGAATCAATGAGTCATGAGAAGTCTTTAAGGAATAGATAGAGTACAAATAGGTTAAGTAATTGTGAAAATCATTTAAACACTGTCTTCATAAACGTATTCTTTTAAAATCAGTTTTTCATAAGATTCATTAAACCTTCATATAAAAAGTGGTGTTACCTCGTATTCATAGAAATCATTTTAAAAATAGTATATCTCAAAACTATCATTAAGATATATATTCAAAAAGGGTTTTCATACAAGTCATAATACCTAATGGATTACAAAATATCAAAGTATTCGAATACTGAAGTCACAGGAGATAACTAACGAATCATATCAGACAAAACAACCAAACGAATATCAAATGGATCATAAATTAGAATAGCAAATATCAAGGAATCAAAAGTCATGAGATACCCTTACTGAAAAAGGGTGAAATATCTGTACCTTAACGCGTATGAAAAGAAAGCAAACGAATGAATGAACACAAGGAAACAACATCGCGCCTCTTCAAATGATCTACACGAAATAGGGATCACTTAATACTTATATGTTTATTTCATAAGTTACAAATGGTTTTAATGATTTATACTTATAGTTATACTCATAACTTATTTTAGGTTTATTTTACAAATCTGGGTCAGTTTCTTACGAATTTTAAGACACATCAAATGAACTCCAGAGACTCTTCTAATTTTTCCTGAGGTTCCCACATGAGTTAAGTAATTACTCAATTTTTGGAAGATTTTATTAATAATTGTAAGTACCCTTTAAAAATTCATCTTTCTAGACCTACCCATAAAAATAACTGCACAGACACCCAGAAAGTTTGCCCTTAACAATCCCATTTTGATACTTCAGAAAAATCCACCAAAATTCCAGGAATTCACACAAATCCTAAATATTACCCTTGTCGAAATAAGTTTGGTTCTTATCTTCAAAAAAAATGAAACGTGTGAAGGGATGTCAAGAAAGGGTGTGTCGTATGTTTTGTAAGCTTAAGATAGAATTTAGGAAATAAACTTTTAGGAAACTTATGATATATTATTTAGTTAGTATAGTTTTAGGAATATTGCTAATAACTTGTATTTATAACATAAAGTAATTATTATTACTTATTCCACAACTAGACTTAGTGTAAATTCAAATTAATAGTAAAAAATGTTGTTTCAGATTTTAGGGTATTACAGGCCCGTTTTGGGAGCACCAGCAGACCTACCGGAGAAAGCGAGACAGCTACCGCTCGTAAGTGCACCTACAAAGACTTCATGAACTGTAAACCAACCTTCTTCAAGGGAAAAAAAGGAGTAACTGAGTTGGCTCGTTGGTTTGAACGCACAGAAACAGTTTTCATGAGAAGTGGTTGTACTGACGACTACAAGGTTACTTTTGCCACAGGGACTCTCTTGGATGATGCCCTGTCTTGGTGGAATTCTTCTGCCCAAACTATGGGTGTTGAGCAGCTTATCAACTCACCTGGGCTGACTTCAAAAAGAAAATGATAAAAAAGTACTGTCCCCGTACCGAGATTAGAAAGCTGGAAGACGAGTTTCACCAACTGGTTGTGAAAGGAACCGATCTCAAGACCTACAAAGGAGGTTTCAGGAACTGGCTGTACTATGCCCAACTGTTGTACCAGATCTTGAGAAAACATTGGAGAAGTATACCGAGGGACTGCCTCGAAGTATTGAGGGGAATGTCACCTCATCTAAACCACAAACGCTGGAAGAAGCCATCACTATTGCTCAAAGGTTAATGGACAGAGAAATCAAGTGTGGTTCCACCCAAGGAAGCAATGATCACAAGCGGAAGCTTGATGACAAGAGAACCACTCATCACTACAACACCCATCCCAACAAAAACAACAACAACAACAACAACAACAACAATAACAACCATCACAACTATCAGCAAAACCGCAACAACCTCCACCATCAACAGAATCGCAGGCAGGAAACTGCCAAAGCTTATGCTGCCACACCTGCTGAAGGAAGTTGTTATATCGGAAGAAAACCGTTGTGCAACCGATGCACGTTGCACCACAATGGGCCTTGCACTGTTATGTGCACAAAGTGTCAAAGAATAGGACATCAGACCAAAGACTGTAGAGCCACATGTGCAAACCTACAACCAGTAGCCGTGACATGCCACGAATGTGGGGAAAAAGGACATTACAAGAGTCAGTGCATAAAGCAGAATGTCAATCAGAACAACTGTGCCCGTGGAAGAGTGTACAAACTAGGAGATGGAAACGCACAGCAAAACCCAGACGTGGTCACGGGTACGTTTCCTCTCAACCAACATCTAGCTAAAGTATTATTTGACACAGGAGCCGATGAAAGCTTTATATCTATTACTTTTGTTTCATTACTTAAACTCACCCCCACTGCCTTAGACAACACATACGAAATTCAACTAGCTAACGGAAAATTAGTAGGCACTAACTTTATAATACGAGGTTGCACCCTAACTTTACTAAACCAACCTTTTGACATTGACCTCATGCCTATCGAACTCGGTAGCTTCGATGTAATCATTGGTAAGGATTGGCTATCCAAATACCATGCAAGGATAATATGCGAAGAGAAAGTGGTTCACCTCCCTTTTGAGGGTGAAACTTTGATTATCCGGGGTAATCAAAATAAGACTAGATTAAGCATTATATCTTGCTTCAAGAACATGAAGTATATCGATAGGGGATGTCACACTTTCTTAGCTCATGTTACTGAGGAGAAGACGGATGAGAAATGACTAGAAGATGTGCCTGTAGTAAGAGATTTTCCAGAAGTCTATCCAGAAGAATTGCCTGGACAACCACCTGTTCGCCAGGTAGAATTCCAGATTGACTTGGTACCAGGAGCAGTACCAGTAGCACGAGTACCCTACTGTTTAGCTCCATCTGAGATGCAAGAACTATCCAACCAACTGCAAGAGTTACTAGATAGAGGTTTTATTCGACCAAGCTCTTCGCCTTGGGGAGCTCCTGTCCTATTCATCAAGAAGAAGGACGGATCGTTTAGGATGTGTATCGATTACCGGGAGTTGAATAAACTCACGGTGAAGAATCGATATCCATTGCCAAGGATCGATGATCTGTTCGATCAACTACAAGGATAGAGTGTTTACTCGAAGATTGATTTGAGATCGGGTTATCATCAGCTGCGTGTCAGGGAAGAAGATATTCCTAAGACAGCTTTCAAAACAAGATACGGTCACTATGAATTTCATGTTATGCCATTTGGTTTAACTAATGCACAAGCGGTGTTTATGGATCTCATGAACCGTGTGTGCAAACTCTATCTGGACAAATTCATGATTGTGTTCATTGATGATATTCTCATCTACTCTTGGAACAAAGATGAACATGCAGAGCATTTACGGACTATTTTGGAATTACTCAAGAAAGAGTAACTGTACGCTAAATTTTCCAAGTGTGATTTCTGGAATCACACTGTGCAGTTCCTTCCAAAATAGAAGCAGTCCAAAATTGGGCGACACCTACAACACCCACTGAGGTGCGTCAATTTTTAGGACTTGCTGGCTATTATCGGAGATTCATCAAAAGAATAGGAAATGCGTTTGGGGAGAAGATCAAGAGAAAGCATTCCAGCTGTTAAAGCAAAAGCTTTGCGAAGCTCCAATTCTAGCGTTACCCGAAGGAAATGACGATTTCGTCGTTAATAGCGATGCATCACACCAAGGGCTAGGCGCGGTATTAATGCAAAGGAAAAAGGTTATTGCTTATGCCTCCCGGAAACTCAAGCCTCACGAGGAGAATTACACAACTTTTGATCTCGAGCTAGGAGCAGTAATTGTGAAAATCATTTAAACACTGTCTTCATAAACGTATTCTTTTAAAATCAGTTTTTCATAAGATTCATTAAACCTTCATATAAAAAGTGGTGTTACCTCGTATTCATAGAAATCATTTTAAAAATAGTATATCTCAAAACTATCATTAAGATATATATTCAAAAAGGGTTTTCATACAAGTCATAATACCTAATGGATTACAAAATATCAAAGTATTCGAATACTGAAGTCACAGGAGATAACTAACGAATCATATCAGACAAAACAACCAAACGAATATCAAATGGATCATAAATTAGAAGAGCAAATATCAAGGAATCAAAAGTCATGAGATACCCTTACTGAAAAAGGGTGAAATATCTGTACCTTAACGTGTATGAAAAGAAAGCAAACGAATGAATGAACACAAGGAAACAACATCGCGCCTCTTCAAATGATCTACACGAAATAGGGATCACTTAATACTTATATGTTTATTTCATAGGTTACAAACGGTTTTAATGATTTATACTTATAGTTATACTCATAACTTATTTTAGGTTTATTTTACAAATCTGGGTCAGTTTCTTACGAATTTTAAGACACATCAAATGAACTCCAGAGACTCTTCTAATTTTCCTGAGGTTCCCACATGAGTTAAGTAATTACTCAAATTTTTGAAGATTTTATTATTAATTGTAAGTACCCTTTAAAAATTCATCTTTCCATAACTACCCATAAAAATAACTGCACAGACACCCAGAAAGTTTGCCCTTAACAATCCCATTTTGACACTTCAGAAAAATCCACCAAAATTCCAGGTATTCACACAGATCCTAAATACTACCCTTGTCGAAATAAGTTTGGTTCTTATCTTAAAAAAAAATGAAATGTGTGAAGGGATTTCAAGAAAGGGTGTGTCGTATGTTTTGTAAGCTTAAGATAGAATTTAGGAAATAAACTTTTAGGAAACTTATGATATATTATTTAGTTAGTATTGTTTTAGGAATATTACTAATAACTTGTATTTATAACATAAAGTAATTATTATTACTTATTCCATAACTAGACTTAGTGTAAATTCAAATTAATAGTAAAAAATGTTGTTTCGGATTTTAGGGTATTACAGGCCCGTTTTGGGAGCACCAGCAGACCTACCGGAGAAAGCGAGACAGCTACCGCTCATAAGTGCACCTACAAAGACTTCATG
The DNA here is from genome assembly GCA_021014915.2 of Artemisia tridentata subsp. tridentata. Lineage (NCBI taxonomy): Eukaryota > Viridiplantae > Streptophyta > Magnoliopsida > Asterales > Asteraceae > Artemisia > Artemisia tridentata. The sequence continues at coordinate 287,319,963 of CP139506.1, forward strand.
AACTGTAAACCAACCTTCTTCAAGGGAAAAAAAGGAGTAACTGAGTTGGCTCGTTGGTTTGAACGCACAGAAACAGTTTTCATGAGAAGTGGTTGTACTGACGACTGCAAGGCTACTTTTGCCACAGGGACTCTCTTGGATGATGACCTGTCTTGGTGGAATTCTTCTGCCCAAACTATGGGTGTTGAGCAGCTTATCAACTCACCTGGGCTGACTTCAAAAAGAAAATGCTAAAAAAGTACTGTCCCCGTACCGAGATTAGAAAGCTGGAAGAAGAGTTTCACCAACTGGTTGTGATAGGAACCGATCTCAAGACCTACAAAGGAGGTTTCAGGAAATGGCTGTAATATATCCAACTGTTGTTCTAGATCTTGAGAAAACATTGGAGAAGTATACCGAGGGACTGCCTCGAAGTATTGAGGGGAATGTCACCTAATCTAAACCACAAACGCTGGAAGAAGCCATCACTATTGCTCAAAGGTTAATGGACAGAGAAATCAAGTGTGGTTCCACCCAAGGAAGCAATGATCACAAGCGGAAGCTTGATGAAAAGAGAACCACTCATCACTACAACACCCATCCCAACAACAACAAGTAGCACAACAACAACAACAACAACAACAACAACAACAACAACAACAACCATCACAACTATCAGCAAAACCGCAACAACTTCCACCATCAACAGAATTGCAGGCAGGAAACTACCAAAGCTTATGCTGCCACACCTGCTAAAGGAAGTTGTTATATCGGTAGAAAACCGTTGTGCAACCGATGCATGTTGCACCACAATGGGCCTTGCACTGTTATGTGCAAAAAGTGTCAAAGAATAGGACATCAGACCAAAGACTGTAGAGCCACATGTGCAAACCTACAACCAGTAGCCGTGACATGCCACGAATGTGGGGAAAAAGGACATTACAAGAGTCAGTGCACAAAGCAGAATGTCAATCAGAACAACTGTGCCCGTGGAAGAGTGTACAAACTAGGAGATGGAAACGTACAGCAAAACCCAGACGTGGTCACGGGTACGTTTCCTCTCAACCAACATCTAGCTAAAGTATTATTTGACACAGGAGCCGATGAAAGCTTTATATCTATTACTTTTGTTTCATTACTTAAACTCACCCCCACTGCCTTAGACAACACATACGAAATTGAACTAGCTAACGGAAAATTAGTAGGCACTAACTTTATAATACGAGGTTGCACCCTAACTTTACTAAACCAATCTTTCGACATTGACCTCATGCCTATCGAACTCGGTAGCTTCGATGTAATCATTGGTATGGATTGGCTATCCAAATACCATGCAAGGATAATATGCGAAGAGAAAGTGGTTCACCTCCCTTTTGAGGGTGAAACTTTGATTATCCGGGGTAATCAAAGTAAGACTAGATTAAGCATTATATCTTGCTTCAATAACATGAAGTATATCGATAGGGGATGTCACACTTTCTTAGCTCATGTTACTGAGGAGAAGACGGATGAGAAACGACTAGAAGATGTGCCTGTAGTAAGAGATTTTCCGGAAGTCTATCCAGAAGAATTGCCTGGACAACCACCTGTTCGCCAGGTAGAATTCCAGATTGACTTGGTACCAGGAGCAGTACCATTAGCACGAGTACCCTACTGTTTAGCTCCATCTGAGATGCAAGAACTATCCAACCAACTGCAAGAGTTACTAGATAGAGGTTTTATTCGACCAAGCTCTTCGCCTTGGGGAGCTCCTGTCCTATTCGTCAAGAAGAAGGACGGATCTTTTAGGATGTGTATCAATTATCGGGAGTTGAATAAACTCACGGTGAAGAATCGATATCCATTGCCAAGGATCGATGATCTGTTCGATCAACTACAAGGATAGAGTGTTTACTCGAAGATTGATTTGAGATCGGGTTATCATCAGCTGCGTATCAGGGAAGAAGATATTCCTAAGACAGATTTCAGAACAAGATACGGTCACTATGAATTTCAAGTTATGCCATTTGGTTTAACTAATGCACCAGCGGTGTTTATGGATCTCATGAACCGTGTGTGCAAACTCTATCTGGACAAATTCATGATTGTGTTCATTGATGATATTCTCATCTACTCTCGGAACAAAGATGAACATGCAGAGCATTTACGGTCTATTTTGGAATTACTCAAGAAAGAGTAACTGTACACCAAATTTTCCAAGTGTGATTTCTGGAATCACACTGTGCAGTTCCTTCCAAAATAGAAGCAGTCCAAAATTGGGCGACACCTACAACACCCACTGAGGTGCGTCAATTTTTAGGACTTGCTGGCTATTATCGGAGATTCAAAAGAACAAGAAATACGTTTGGGGAGAAGATCAAGAGAAAGCATTCCAGCTGTTAAAGCAAAAGCTTTGCGAAGCTCCAATTCTAGCGTTACCCGAAGGAAATGACGATTTCGTCGTTTACTGCGATGCATCACACCAAGGGCTAGGCGCGGTATTAATGCAAAGGAAAAAGGTTATTGCTTATGCGTCCCGACAACTCAAGACTCACGAGGAGAATTACACAACTTATGATCTCGAGCTAGGAGGAGTAGTGTTTGCTCTTAAGATTTGGAGACATTATCTGTACGGTACGAAATGCATCGTGTTCACTGATCATAAGAGCCTCCAACACATTCTTGATCAGAAAGAATTGAACATGAGGCAACGCCGATGGTTAGAATTGCTAAGTGACAACGATTGTGAAATTCGTTATCACCCTGGGAAGGCAAATGTTGTAGCAGATGCTTTAAGCAGGAAAGAACGGATTAAGCCTCTTTGAGTCAGAGCTTTAGTCATGACCATTAACTTGGATTTGCCGTCCCAAATTCTCAATGCACCGACTGAAGTAGTGAAAGAAGAAAATATTCAGGTTGAGAATTTAAGGGGTATGGACAAGGCATTTGAAATTCGTCCTGATGGAACTTGTTGCATAAAGAATAGAAGTTGGTTACCACTTTTTGGTGACTCAAGAAATGTGATTATGCATGAATCACACAAGTCCAAATATTCCGTCCACCCAGGTTCTGAAAAGATGTATCAGGATCTTAAGAAGCTTTACTGGTGGCCAAACATGAAAGCTGATATCGCTGAGTATGTCAGTAAATGTTTGACATGTGCACGAGTTAAGGCTGAACATCAAAAGCCGTCTGGCTTGTTGATTCAACCGGAGATTCCTGAATGGAAGTGGGAAAGGATAACCATGGATTTCATCACCAAGCTACCTAAGACATCAAGCGGGTATGACACTATTTGGGTCATCGTTGATCGTCTTACGAAATCAGCGCACTTTTTGCCGATCAAGGAGACAGATGAAATAGAAAGTCTCACACGATTATTGTAGGTCCTAGTAATTAACGTAAAACACAATCTACTCAACTAGATAAACCACGATAACAACTACTTTATAAGCTACGAAAGAGATTAACAATAAGTAATGTAAATACAAGAGAAGAGAGATTGATAGAGAAGAGATTTAAGAAGAAAGAAAGATGGATGATTCACATTCACTTAACATTCGAACATAGCTTACGCATAAGAATGAAAAACCAACAAGAAATATGAGCTCCCTAACCTTCTATTTATAGGCGAAGATTAGGGCAACCCTTACATGAATGTTTCTAGAAGTATTTTAGCTAAGTGGCCGGCCCATGGACTCCTTATGGACCGGACCTCTAATTACAAACATAGAATCCATATTTGAGCAACTATTTATCGCAAATGACTAAGACTTGACAATTTACAAAACGTGTTCCTAACAATCTCCCCCTAAGTCTTAGTCATCTTTGTTGCTCGACGTCGTCTTTGCTTCTTGGGCTTCAGACGTCTTCTTAATCTTTGTTCTTTTTGTTCTTGTCTTGAAATGTGATATGGTATGATATGATGTATTGATCTGCCAATCTCCAACGTCTTCTCGTCTTTTCCACCATGCTCATATATCTTTGACTTTTGTTCATCAACTGGTTCTCACTTTTCAATCATTTGAATTCTGAAGTTTGTAAAGTTTAAACTTTAGACTTTACTTTAATATCTTTGAATTTTTGTTGTTTCTGAGTCTTTCTGAGTACACATCTTTAGAATATGAGCACGATGGAATCTTGATGGTTGAGCTCCAGGTCTTCATGATCCTCCACAGCAGCAGCAGCAACACGAACCAATCGGCACTTACAGGCTCAGACTTCGAGATCGTCAACAGCATAGTGTGAAGACTTTCTCTAATCTTTGCCCAGGCCGTTCTGAACCGGATACCCCCGAAAGGGCTTACACGGACACACCGAAGTGCACCCACTATTCAATGAGTCACTGGAGATCACCCCACGACTATAGACCTTTTGGAGCAAACACTAAGCGTAACCCACAAGGAGTTACCGAAGTGACCTGCTGTCAGGGTTGTTTGATATTATCCTGGCAGGATTTCCATTCTATCACTGAGAATCACAATTGTGAATTCTCTCAAGAATGTTATTGGCAGATTGCTAAGATCTGCTAAGGACTCTTCTTAATTTTACACCTGCTGCCCATGATGTAGAACAACAGTGTAATACTAAGTGTTCCTAAGAGATCTTTGATGTATCTCAAGGCTCTAGACTCAATTCAAGTGCATATTTGGTCATCGGAGGCGTGGAGCAGAGTGCCTCCTTTTCAATATCAACACATCTCGTAGTGAGAGGTCGATAGATGATGAAGGGTTCTCCGTGTGAAATGAAACAAGTGTCTTTTGAGAGACACCTGAGTGGCTTAGAAGGTTTAGTGCAGTGCGTCACTGGGTCCATGACGTCTTTTGTCTTCAATATCGGTGATGCTCAGTCAACCAGTAGATTATGAATTGAACCCGGTGTCTGCCCTAAGGTTGAACAAATGGAGGGCTATTTCTTTTCACCCTTTTCTTTGCTTTTCTTTTTAACTCTTCAACCCCTTCTTTCTCCTTTCATTTCATTTCTCCTTTTTTTGTATCATACCTAGGACTTTCTAGTTTTAAACTATGGGAATTGTCCTTGGGTAGATCCCTCCAGCTCTGGCGGATCATAGGATAGTTTTTCCTAAACCTTAGTCACCTTATAACTCCATGACTATCCTAATGATGCCATAAACCAAACCATTGAAAATCTCTCAAAGTGTCGATGATTGTAAAAACATTTTATTGACACCATGAGAGTTTTGTGTTTTTCTGAAAGACTCCCTCTTAACATGTGCTCATATATAGTTAAAGTGAATTTGCACATGCCGGGAAGAGTTGGCACTTTTGAATTGATTGATTTTCAATGAACATGATCATCGCGAGACACGCTTACATCACTAGATGAACTGGCTTGAAATTATTACCCGTCCAGATCACATTCAAGGAAAATCGCTCGAAATCGGTACATTCTACTCAGACACGTCCGTTGCGAGACACGTTTACATCACCAGATGAACTGGCTTGAAATTATTACCCGTCCGGGACATGTCCTTTCGACTACTGACTTTTCCTATCGTCAATTCGAGGGTCAATTCTGAGTCTGAGCACTTGTGAGATACCAGCATTTGAGACACCATATTTTAATCATCACTTATTCTCCCCCTCAAAAATAGCATACTCATGATGTTTTTGAAAAACTTTATGATTAAAATATGTTGTTTTTGAGTTTTAGAGAAGAATTTCAAGAACTTTAGTTTTGAACAAATATTATATTTCAAATACTCCCCCTTGACAAGGGAATACTTGTCCTTATGAGCAGAATGTTTGAAAAACTTAGAAAACATTCAGGTTTCATTCTACTCATAAGAAAGAAGCTTTCGCTCCTTTGATCAGGATTGAGGCACTGAAGCGTACCTCAGGGTCCTTTATTTACAGGAACGGGTTGTGCACTGTGATGTGTACACAAACCATTTTGTCACAGTCATAATGTAAGAGAATATAAGAATAATGAATAATGAAATCAAATTCTTACATCAAGCTTCATTGATGAATATTGTGAAGACTGGATCTGGCATTTGAAAGATTCTGATTGGAAAGGGTGGACGACCACCAACATAGCTCTCCAATCGTCGTATCTGATCTCTATGAACCAATCTCCTATCAATCTTCCAGACAAACTGCTTCACTTTCCTTAGTTCATCATTATTCCATCTCTTTGTCTTTCCCAATTCTTGATCACGAACTCTATGAACTAACCCATCACGAAGGTTCTTCAGTGTGTCATCACAGAATTTGTGAACCTCATTGAATGACATGAAGCGATTGAATCCCGTTGTACTTCTGTAGACAAAACCAAAGAGTGGGTGTCTTTTCATGGTGTAATGAGGATCATGGTTGTTGTCAAGATGTATGACAGGCTCAACGAGATTCAATTTTACTTGATAGCTTTCCACTCCCAGCTGAAGATCCTCTACTCGTTCTTTGATGATCGTTCTCCGAATGAAATGGCAGATAGCCGTACTGAAAGCATATTGAAGATCGATAAAGAGATGTTGTAGCTTTCCCTGTACTTTCATAAGGTACATATCTTCAATATCATTGAGATTTAGATCTGGGAAGTCTGCCTCGGAGAATGAGTAGAGGTTGTTGTCATGTCGTCGGACAGTGATCTCAGATAGAAAGGTGTAATCATACTTCTTTGATCCTCTGACACTAACCACTGCCATAATCCTGAGGTCACTGTATACTTTTTCATGAGACTTGTCAGAAAGTTTATACCTGTACCATGTCTTCCTTTTGTCATACCAGTGATAGATTCCAAGTTCAGCATCACGATCATAGTTCACTTGGTGTTTGACGAAGAGTTCTTGGTGCAAAGCGGCTTCCTCGATGGTTGGTTGTGTGTAATGAGCTGCTGGAGTGAAGGTGATTGACGTTGCATATTTTGTTTTGCTTGATGCTCCATGCTTGAGAAGTTTAAGGTCTTTGTTGAAAAAGAATTGGCAAGGGACTTCTGAGATGTGATGTTTGCGTATCACGGGAAGTGGCTTGGTCCAATCTGTGATGTAAGGACGGTTCTTGCTGTCTCTGCCATCAACCCTGATTATGTCTGGATTAGTCCAGTCAAAATCACTTGACATTGCTCGGGCAATGTTTTCAAGATGGTACTCCAGTTCAGCAGCACTCTGAGATTTGTCTTTGAGGAGATTGAAAGCATCATTCTTAATTCGGCGAAGTTCTTGTTTGGTCATCTTTTTGATACTCAGAGTACTTTTGATTTGCTGTGTGATGGCAAAAGTACTGTCTTCAACCTTAGAAACTTCATGCACTTGGATTTGAGCACTAGCAAGTTGATCGAACCAGTCATTGCCTTGGATATCATCATCATTATCAAGCCATGAGACTACATTGACTTATTTTGAAGATTTCTTGCTGCTTGAAGGCTTTGACTTTGGAGGGGACTTTGGTGGTGATTGTGGTTGATCATCTTGTGGTTGAAATTCCACATTTTCTGTGGTGAAATGCTCAAATTGATGCTCATCAGCAGTTGGACCAGATTCTGGAGCCTTTGGAGGTTGAGAAGAAGTTGTTGTTCCGGGTAGCTCGTTGATGTGAATTCCAGATCCGCTTCAAGTCTTGTGTCTCTTTGTTGTGTTGTCTTGGTCTTGGTCTTCGTCATCATCCTCACGAGTACGTTTTCCCTGATCAGCTGCGACCTTGCATGATTCCACATTATCCTGAATGGCCGAAATGAGAGCCATTTCTGTGTCGGTTAAGGTGGTTTGTGCGGTGAGTTTGGTGAGAAGGGCCAGCTGAAGTTCTTCAACAGAGTAATCATAGATGTGTTTCTGATGAGGGGTTGATGCAGCTATGTTTTGAAGCTTTTCTTCGAGATATTTGTTGATGTGTTCCTTAAGGTTTTCCCGAACTTCAGGCATGAATTGCTTGACATAGTGCTTTGTATTGCCCCGACTTGCCTTGAGCAGTCGTTCATTGACATTGTCACTCAGAAACTCATCCATTAACTGCTTTGTTTTATTCAACTCATCAACTTGACCTGACAGATCCGTGACCAAGGTTTTCATCTCATTCAGTTGGTCACTTAGGTGTTTGTCTTTCTTTTTTTGGGCAAGTTTGGCTGCCTTCTTTAACTTCTTTGCAGCTGGAGAGATGACTTTGACCCTTGTGACACGAGCAATTTTTCTTACATTCTTACTTTTTATGACCTTTTTGATTGTTTCTGAAACGGTTGCTTTGCCTTTTGATGGTGATGATGACTTTGAAGATGAAGCAGTGAGTGAAGGAATTGATGATTGTGAGTTGGGAGGTGTTAATTCTTTATGAGGTGATGGTGGAGGTGTTGGAGTTCTAGGAGGTGACTCTGGAGGTGTTGTGGGGTTTGGAGATGAAACTAGAGGAATCTGAGTCTCTGATTGTGGCTCCTGTTATGGTACATAAACAACCATAGCAAGATGAGGTGGAGTGTTTGATGGTGAACGAATGTAGTTATCGGCCTCCTTTTCAGCCTCTTCATCTTCTTCCTTTTTCTTTCTTTCATCCTCCTCCTTTCTCTTTAAGTCTGCCTCACGCTCTGCTTCAAGTTGTTTGGCAGCTTCTGTGGTTTTATCCCCAATGATTTCCCGTTCTTCCTCAGAGTTGTTCCAATCCATAGTATCATCATGTTGTGGTTCTTTCTCCTTGTCACTGTCAAACATTTCATCAGGTATTTCTTCATCTGTTAAGACCTTTTCTTTCTCCTTCTCTGACTGTGTTTGTTTTTCCAAGTCGGGTTGATTAACCGAGCTTGGTTGTGGAGAAATATCAGACTCAGCCCTCTCGGGTTGATTAACCGTATTGGGCTGAGCTGTGGTGGTAGCAGCTTTAGACCCTCCGGGTTGATTATCCGGATCAGTATGGGTTGAAGCTACTTCTTGGACGGTTCCGGACCCTCCAGCTCCCTTTTTCTCTTCCATCTCCCTCATTAGTTTAACTTTTAGATTAGCCCTTCTTTGCTCATCTTCTTTAAGCGTTTTCATGCTAATTTTCTTTGCATTAAGTGTGTCGATTTCAGTTTGAAAGTTAGCTGTTGCATCATCCATATGAACAGTCACTTCTTCTTCTGATTCTGACTCATCTGATTCAGTTTCTTCTTCATCATGAATGCCAACTTCTTCAACTTTTAACTTTGGATCAGCTTTCACTCATCTTTTGAGGGTTCTGCGGTGTGGTTTTCTTGGTTGTTTTGAGGCACTAGAGGCACTCCCAGTCCTACTGCTTTTAGAATGAGTTTTTGTAGAACCCGTTCCTTCACGATGCTTAGAGAACCCGACCTAGCCTTTGCTGTATGCATATTCATAGTCTCTGAAGGCTTTTGTCTCCTTGATTTCCTCGGTCAACAATTCTTCCGGTAGTCTTGACCCTTGCTTGTGAGTACTATCTTTAGGAAAATAGACTGACTTGATAGGCTTATCCATCCTTATCACATGAAGTTCAAAGTCTTCAAGTCGAGGAAAGATGTCGGAGTTCTTGTCAATGAGAAAACTGATCAGCATCTTTGTGTAGCGGACGAATGGAATTCTTGTTAATGGTTTCTTACAGGCTCGTATCTGAAACACAAGATCTTCCCATATGAGTGCAGCATAGTCAAGAATTTTCTTGTTAACTATTCCCCAGAAGAGTTGAACATGTGAAAGCCTTGGGTGCTCATGTCCGCTATCTCTTCCTGAAACCGAGCGAACCAAAATGTAGTAAATGGCTCTCCACGGTTGTGGAATTGATTTAGCATTGATGCTTGAAATTGTTGTGAGTGGAAGATCGGGATTTTTATCATAACCAATGTCGAGAAGAAACTTGAGAATATCCTGTTCTGATGGTGCAGGCCAAAATTTGTTTGATGGTTCAGGTGGATCTGGTAGAGATAAGGCTTTGCGTAGGTGTATAGGTGTGACTTTGACTTGTTTTCTGTCCAGAGTGCATGTGAAATATCTGTTGTAGTCATCGAGGTCAATGGTACTCCACATTTGATGAATGTACAATTCTGGGACATTATCTGAATTCTCCAAGATGCTGTTGCATTCATGTCTTCTGAGAATTTCAATGGCTATTTGGCAACTTGGCTCAGCACATTTGATGTTGTCAAAGACTACTCTTGCATTGTTGTTTCCATACTTAGCCTTGAACCCTTGAGGAAACAGTTCTTCCTTAGTGATCATGGGTAGTGGTTGTTGTGCTGGTGCAGACATTGTGAAAAATCTGAAACATCATTTGACACCAATTTGCAGGATACATGTGGGTTAGCATTAGTTTAAACTTAATGATTCACATGAGATCCTTAACTTAGCATGATATTTCAAATTTATGACACAAGTTGGAACATAATTTCGGAAAAATTTACAATTGCGAAAGCTTTTAACAATTGCGAAAATTTTGACAATTGCGAAAATTTTGACAATTGCGAAAACATTTGACAATTGCGAAAAACTTTTGACAATTGTGAAAACTTTTTACAATTGCGAAAAACTTTTACAATTGCGAAAACTTTTCCAATTGCGAAAAACTTTTACAATTGCGAAAACTTTTCCAATTGCGAAAAATTTTCCAATTGCGAAAAATTTTCCAATTGCGAAAACATTTTCTAATTGCGAAAACTTTTCAATTTCGAAAACTTCTTATACAAGAAATTTCGATACCCTTTGAAGACGTATGACTCAGCAGATTTTTCGCATTTCACATTCACTTGAGATTATGTTATCATGCATGTTTCAGTGGAATCCTATGATGTATCTAAGCATTCTGACCAAGTTATAACAACTTTTAACCACAAAATCCTAAGAATCAAGCTGTATGTGCTTTCATGTTCTTCATAAACCCTCAAAATCAATTAAGCAAATTTGATGTATCTGGGTTTAATCCAAGGCTACAAGTATTCAATTCGAGGTATAACAACAACATTGCAACAAATTAATTACACTGTAACAATGCAATTGATTTTCCCCAATTCGTACGCTAAAACCCTAAATCAAGAACATTCACAATTTGAGTTTCTGGGTCTAATTCATGTTAGGCATTACGATTATGGGTTCATATTAACCAATATTCATCAACAAAAATTATCATACACGCATAGAATCGATTATGCATAATTTTCGCAAAACCCTAAATATAAAATAATTATTAAAGACAAAATCAACCGTTGGATCATGAAATCCTTAAGAACCGTTGTTCACATTCACATGTTAAGCATTCGAGCACTCACAGATTTGACGGATCTTTAACGGATTGGTCGGATCAATTAGGGCCGTTGATGAGGTGGTTGTATGTATTGAATGTGTATGTCAGTAAATTAAATGGATCGCAGTTAATACACACCAACTTTTATCACTTTTGTAATTTTCTTTTCTAATTTTGCACATCTAGTCCTTATGTTTTGTTTCTTTTGCACTTATCGACCTACCATAGCACCATTCTAACATAAAGTATTCTACTTGGCAAATTTGGCACATAACACTTAATCCTAGATTATCACCACACTTGTTTGAAGCAATCACCGTTGAAGAAACGATGCAAGTACAAATTTTGAAAATTTTGAAAAATTAGTGTCTCCCCCTCAACACTTGTTCGAAAATAATTAATGATAGTTAAGAAAAAAAATGAACAAAGTGTTGATAAGGCTTGTACTTGTATTATTATTATTATTTTTTTAAGAAGAAAGATAGAAAATCTTTTTGTGTTTTTTTTATCAATAATTATTTACAAAGATAGTTTGATGTATGACCCTGTTTAATTTTGAGTAAGAAAATTGTTCAAGTCTTCTGGAGTCAAACATCTCATACCAATTTGGTGAACGAGTTCCACAAATCTTGCATGGGGCAAGGCTTAGGTGAACAAGTCTGCCAACTGGTGTTCAGTACCCACAAAATATAATTCAACAGTACCCATTTCCACGTGTTCCTTGATAAAATGATAGCGTAGAGCAATATGCTTGGACTTGGAATGTTGGACCGTGTTGCAGGAAATAGTGATGGCACTCTTGGAATCACAGTACATAGGAATCTTGTTGAAAACGTATCCATAGTCCATCAGCTGATATCGCATCCAAATAACTTGAGCGCAGCATGCTGACATGGCGACGTATTCTGATTCTGTAGACGACAGTGATGTGCAGTCTTGCTTCTTTGATTGCCAAGAGACGAGCTTGTCACCCAAAAACTGTACTCCCCCTGATGTACTTTTGCGTGTGTCTAAGCACCCTGCATGGTCAGCGTCTAAAAATGCAACAAGTTCAAATCCAGAATCCTTTAGATACCAGATCCCCAAATTAATGGTTCCCTTTATGTATCTAAGGATTCTTTTAACGGCTGAAAAATGCCGCTCAGTTGGTCTTGACTGATATCGGGAGCAAAGGTACGTGGCAAATACAACTTCCGGTCTGCTAGCTGTGAGATACATGATCGACCCAATCATGCTACGATATTTTGTAGGATCAATGGGTGTCCCATGTATGTCAGCATCTAGCTTCGGGTATGAGAAAGACATAGGGGTGTTATAGGTTTCACAGCTGGTCATACCATGCTTTTTCAGGATTTCCTGAGCATACTTGGACTGACTAAGGAATATACCACGGGGTGATTGATGAACTTGCAGTCCTAAGAAGAACTTCAGTTCACCCATCATGGACATCTCAAAGTTATTTTTCATTAGTTTTGCGAAAGCATTTGAGTACTTTTTATGAGTTGATCCAAAAATAATATCATCTACATAAATTTGTACGATGAGAATGTCCTCCCCGTGTTTTTGTATAAACAAATTCGGGTCCACAGTTCCTTTAGTAAAATGGTTTGAAAGTAAGAAAGCAGATAAATTGTTGTACCAGGCCCTTGGGGCTTGTTTAAGGCCGTAAAGGGCTTTCTTTAGCCGATATACGTGATTCGGATGTTCTTGGTCCACGAATCCTTCTGGTTGAGAAACATACACCTCTTCCCGGAGTTGGCCGTTGAGAAATGCAGTCTTCACATCCATTTGGTAAACAGTTATGTTCTTGTGAGCCGCGTAAGCCAGAAACATGTGAACAGCCTCGAGCCTTGCAACTGGAGCAAATGATTCTTCGAAGTCGATTCCTTCTTCTTGGCTGAATCCTTTTGCGACCAGGCGGGACTTGTTACGAATCACAGTACCATCTGCATCTAACTTGTTTTTCCAGATCCACTTCAATCCAACGACATAAACCCCATCTGGTCTCTCTACCAGTTCCCAAACTTCTAACTGCTTGAATTGTTCCAATTCCTCTTGCATGGATTCAATCCAGTTGTCATAGGTAAGGGCTTCCTTAATGTTTTTGGGTTCGGCTTGACAAACGGTGAGTGCATAAATGCAGGTTTCACCGTCTGTATGGAGTCTTTGTCTTGTCATGAATGGGTTTTCTGGATTACCAATGATGTTTACTAAGGGATGGTCCTTTTTCCATTTATGAGTGGATGGATAGTGTTGATAATTGTGGTGCAGGTTTGACGGTTCCAAATTGCGTGTAGAAGATTCTGCAATATCGGGAATGGTTGGTGCAGGTGCAAATGGATTAAAGAATGCATCTCCGTCATAACCTGATGGTGTGGGTACTTCAGCAGAGTTGTGGGGGGAATCTTCAGCTGTGGGTATAGAAGTAGAAGGTGTTTGATCTGGTGATGATGATGGTTCTGGTTGAGGTGCGTCGTCAGCAACTACTATAGAAGTAGTTGCTGGTGTATTAGGTGCTTGATTGTTTACAGTTTGAGCAGCGGAATTGGTGGATACAGCAGAGGCACGATTAACTAGAGAGTCATCGAACAGAGGAGCAAACAAGTCTTCTATATCCTTTTTGTTGAACGGTAATGGTTCAGCTGAAGATTCAGGAAAGTTGAGACGGTTGTGTGCGGGTTCTAAGCTATTTTGCTCAGAAGCCATTTCTGTGAGCTCATCAAAATTAGCATGGATTGTCTCTTGAATTTCCCGAGTATGACGATTCCAAATTCTGAATCCTTTCGAATTTTCACAATAGCCAACAAATACTCCTATGTCTGCTTTGGCTTTCAGTTTACCAAGATCATCACGATCATTCTTTGGATAACAGAGAGCTCCAAAGACATGAAAGTAATTGATATTTGGTTTTCGACCATGAATAAGCTCATATGGTGTTTTGACATGGCGTTTGGTGATCATGCATCGGTTCTGGGTATAACAAGCAGTTGAGACAGCTTCAGCCCATAGGTAGTCTGGTAATTGGGCATTAATCAACATAGTTCTTGCTGCCTCCACTAATGTACGGTTGCGTCTTTCGACAACTCCATTTTGTTCAGGGGTGCGAGCAATTGACGTTTAATGAACAATACCATTTTTCTCAGTGAACTCCCAAAGAGTTTGATTCTTGAATTCAGTACCATTGTCTGTTCTGATGATTCTGACGGTGTTACAAACCTGAACTTGAATCTTCGTGAGAAAAGTAATGATCATCGAAGGGGCTTGGTCTTTGGTACGAAGAAAGTAGACCCAAGTCCACCTCGAGTAATCATCCACTATTACCAAGATGTATCGTTTCCCGTTGATGGTTTGAACACGCATAGGACCACACAAATCCATATGAAGCAGTTGTAGGACATGCTCTGTGCTGTGATCTACTTTTGGAGGAAAGTGGACACGATGACTCTTTCCTTGTTCGCAAGCAGGACACAAGTGATCTTTGGCATATCGGAATTTGGGAAGACCGTCGACCAACTTTTTTCTAGCAAGATCGGTCATCGTCTTAAAGTTCAAATGAGACATTCGTTTGTGCCATAGCCAGGTGTAATACCTATAAAAATTTTAATCATGTAAAAAGACCAAAATGCCCCTACAATCTTGAATTTGATGAATAAACTTATAAAGTACCAAAATGAATCCAAAAATTTAAGTGACAAGCTATACATGAAATGAAATAATTTCTACATGTTCAAAAATCATTGGCGCTCATAACTACATGTACAAAATACCCTAATGCAAGTTTATTTAAATTAATTCCATTTAATTACATTTAAGTAATTATAACTTACAAATAATTAGCAAATTAAAATCAAATCAAGCCCATAATTTTTGGTCAATGAGGGACCGACTCTTAAGCCCATAAGCCCCCCCCCCCATGATCGGTATTCTATTTTATTAGGTCATTCCATTTAGTTGTTACCCTAAAAACCCTAGCCGCATATTCCAAAACACACAAATAAATTCACCATTCAATCATACGAATTTCTGGAGCTTGGAGGATAATTTTTTGGTGTTCATTAGCATCTAAGGAAGGCTAGAAAAATTCGTTTAGGGCTGTGCTTTGCCTGGTTCGATCGTGGCATAATTTTCTTGTCGCTAAATTCCATTCGATAGGTAAATCGTCCATAATTCATTCGATCATTCTAAAATTTGTTTACCATTTTTCTTATGTTCCTTATATTGGTTATGACCTGGGAAAAATATCTACAAGGTTGGTGGATCGCGTTTGTGATCGTGGTGAATTCTTTCTTGTCGAACACTACATCCGAGAGACCAAAATTCGTACAGCCTTTACCACACGTTCTAAAATTGACCTGGTAATTTTCTCATGTTCTATACATCACATAAGTCTCATATAAAATATAAAAGTCAATCCATGCATGATATACGAATTGTTTGTGATTTTATGTAATCGAAACCCTAAAATCGAATTAAATCTCAAACTAAATTATACGAATTTTCTGGATCTTTGATATAATTTTTGTGGCCTCTAAATACATCATATAAAACCACAAAAATGTTTATTAGAATTGTTGAAGCTTAAAATCCTTGTGTTCGAATTATTGGTTAATCGGATTAGTTGGAAAAATAAGGAAAACATATGAAAACCCTAAGAACCATTCGATTTAGGGTTTGGGTATTTGGATCTGCATTTTTAATGTATAATAATGATGTTGTAATGATTACTAAATGATTTGGATAATTAGAGTTTTGATTTTGATAATAAAAGGGGGTTACCGATTGAAATAAAAATACTTAAGGGTGTGTTTTTTAATTCTGCAAACTATGGGGATATTTTTGTAAGGTGTTATAAATCTAGGGAAAATGTATAAAATATGCTTGGAGGGTATTTTGTGTTAATTTGGTAATTATAGGGTTTATTTGATAAATATATATAATTATATATATCCGCATGAAATTAAATAAACTAAAGGGGCCAAAAATGTAAATTCTGGAAAGTTAAGTGTGGTTCGAATATCAAATTATGATAAGGGTGTAATGTGTAATTTTTGAGATTTATTGGACTAATGTGTAATTATTAATAATTAAAGATTGGAAATGTAAACTAAAGGATTAATTTGTAAACTTTGCAATTTAAGGGACTTGTTGTGTAATTTCTATAAAATTCAGGGTGTAATCGTACTAAACATTAAATTAAGGGTACTTTGTGTAAAATTGGAAAAACTAAAGGTTTGGTGTGTAATTATAAATACCATAAAGCTTAAAATGTAAACTATGTAATAAGAGGGTGTAAATTGTAAATTGTAAAACCTAAAGGACTAATTATGTAAATCTGGATAACGTAAGAATTAAAATGAGCTACTTATGATATTTTCACTTTAAACCTTCATCTTTGGTACAATTACTTTTAAAACCCTAAAATATGGAAAAGTGGTTAAAACCTATGGTAATACTCTTCTGCTCCTTTAGGTGTGAAGAAGGAGAGGTCCTGAGCCTGTCAGTATTTTCTATTTCTGGTTCTTGTTTTGCTTTGCAATAAGGTACAGATACTCTGCCCTTTTTCAGTAAGGGTGTCCTATCTCATTGATATGATTCTGATTCTGATTCGTTTAAGATTTCCAAAGCCATTGCTATGATCCCTTTTGTTATGCACCTCTCTGATTAAACTATGATTTGGACCTTTGGTATTTCACCTGATATATCTGTTATGAACCATCTGTTATGGACCATCTGATTTGACCTTTGTTATATGACACTCTGATTATGATATGATATCTGACTCTTAGTTTGATACCCGAGCCATTTCACTAGGCATGGGGGTTCCATGTCCGTGTCATTGATGCACCAATGGCATGACTCTAGGGCAATAGAGTGATGTTCCGCCACGTCCCCATTTTGATTATGATATGCGCATTATATTTTGTGGGAAACTAGAAGGGGGGTTGAATAGTTTACCGGTTTAAAAAACTTCTTTTAAAAATCTTGTTTTAAAAGTATGCTATTGGAAACTTTGATTCGAACTCTATGTGTAATCAAACAACACCAATATGAACTACAAACTAAGCTAAATAAAAATAACAAATAAAAGTAAAGAGTAGAGTAGGAGAGATCAAACCGAGACAGAGGATTTATAGTGGTTCGGCTACGAAGCTCTTCTTCGCCCTACTCCACTCCCCGAGTACCACACTCGAGAGTTTCAAACACTATATCAACAACCTCCCTTCAGGCGGAGAAAACCGTACACGTCGCTTATCCTATTTCTGACACTAAGCTAGATGTCGAGTGCTAATCTTAGCTAGCACCAATCTACCAAGGTCCACGTGACCAAACACTCAAGCCCAATGGCTTCAAGAGATCACCAAGATCTCAACACGATCACAATGATCAACACTCACTTCACTCTACTCAACTAACACTAACCTAATGACCCTTGATCTTCTTGATCAATCACAAATGCCCAATGGCTTCAAGAGATGTTCACTATCTCTATAGATCACACTTGATCTTCACTCTCACTCACAAAAAGAAAATAAACTTGATGTATGCTAAGACACAACAAGGTTGTAACAAATGTTACAAGAACCTATCAACTATAACTCTAGTATCTTCTTGATTACTTGAGTTCTTCTCTTGCCAATGAAGAGGGATGACAACACCTTGTATCAACTTGGATACTTGTGTTCTTCTCTTGCTAGTGAAGAGGTATGAAGAGGATCACTTGAAGGATGATTGGATCACTCTTGAAACAAAGAAAAACTAATCTAAATGACCCTTAGAAGTGAAAGGTGTGAGAGGGTTTAACTAAGGGATTTTTCTGTGTGTGAAGGGTGCCTAAAACTGTGAAAGAGGTGGGTATTTATAGGCAAAAAAAATCTGAACGTTACAATTCAAAATGGTACGGACGGCTCCACTAAATGACCCACGGCTCCGTTAAATTTAACGGTACCGTGGAGCCGTGGTAGACTAGGACGCTCCAAATTTTGTCTTTTCTGGTGAAAACTTATTTGGGGAAGGTTGGAGCTGATTTTGGGGGGAAAAATAGCTGTTGTGATTTTCAAACTTATTTTTCCATTAAAACATTTCTTAATATTTCAAAAATAATTTGTCATGTGTA
Organism: Artemisia tridentata subsp. tridentata; assembly: GCA_021014915.2. Taxonomy (NCBI): domain Eukaryota; kingdom Viridiplantae; phylum Streptophyta; class Magnoliopsida; order Asterales; family Asteraceae; genus Artemisia; species Artemisia tridentata. The sequence goes on from CP139506.1 coordinate 287,338,206, forward strand.
TTTTTGAAAAAATGTTTTGTCCCATCTAAAATGTGAATTTTCAAAATATGAATTCACTTCTTTGATCACTAGTCCAAGTTGTAACTTTGTTCAAGAGTGATTTGTGTAGAAACGGGATCTTCCGATTAAAAACTTGTTAGCGTTAATTTTAACGTAACGTGAGTTCACATTTTGTCATCCTCAAAACGTGAAGTAATCGAAAGATATAAATAACGTTTTTAGAACATTATTTGCATCAACAATCTCCCCCTTTTTGATGATGACAAAATATAAACTCATTTTAGGTTAAAATTAAATTTAACAAGTTTTTAATGAGTTTACTCCTATTTCTCCCCCTTTTTGTCAAATCAAAAAGGTGGTTAAGGCTCCCCCTTGATGTGTACTCCCCCTCATTTAGAGAACACAAAGGAATCGAGCAATGGATCGTGCTACAAAACAAAGTTAGACGACAAATATACAATATCTAACAAGTAACACATTTGTGACAAATAACCAACCACAAGAAAAATTATGGCTAAGAAGCCAAAATGAAAAGCCCATAATATAAATATGAAATAAATGTCATACATAAGTATGACTACAATAGAGAAGCAAATTTAAACTAACAAGAAGACACATAAACATCAAGAGTAACATGAGGCTTCTAGATTTGCTTCCAACTTCAAAAGGTTCCTAGGTATTTATTGGGAAAGACTAAACATGACTATGTTTAGTTGGATGGGCTATGTGGTGGTGGAGGTGGTAAAATGATGGGTCCTTGTGGTGGTGTGAAGAGGTGTTCAAGGTAGGAGAATTGAAGATTCAATTCATCTCTAAGGCCCATGATAAGGAGTTGGTTGTGGTGACAACAAGCACAACTCAAGGTGTGAGGTTGTAGGGGATAAAGGATGGGATGACCCATTAAATGTTGAGGTGATGGTGATAGGGAAGATGATGAGGTGTTGGTGGTAAGTTCAAAAGGTGATATGGGTGATAAGGCTAGTGTGAGGGCTAAAGGTTGTGGTGATGGTGAAGATGATGGGGTGAAGGTTAAAGGTGTGTTGGTTCTAAAGGTTGTGGAGGATGAGGATGTTGGTTTGGTTGATGTTGCCTTGGATGGAGCATGGGGTGTAGTGAAAGAAGATGATGATTTGGTTGAGGCTATGGGTGTGTGTGTATCATCATCATCATCCAAGGTGAGATCAATGAAAATTGTCTCTTTGGTGTTTGGTGAGATTTGTGATGTGTGAGTACTCTTGATCCATTGATCAATTTGAGTGGTTTCATTTGTTGGTTTGATGTAGAATTTTTGCTTCTTGAATACCCTTGATCCTATGATTGTGATATGGTGAGTGTGAAGGTGTAAGGATGGGTGTAAGGATGGCAATGCATAATGTTAGCTTAAATAGCCAAAACATAAGCATGCAAGTTTGAAATGTTGGATTTGGGGATTTGGGTGCATGGGAATCAGGTTTTGGTTGCAGATTTTCTGGAAAAGATAGTCAAAAAGTGGAAGAGAATAGCAGTTTTCGTCTTCCAGAGGCACGGCACCATTAAAGGTGCTACGGCACCACTAAATTTAGTGGAGCCGTGGCCTCTTTTGACCTTCTTTCCAGGTCTGCAGGTTTTAGGCAGCCTAAATGGGGAAATTTCTGGGGAATCCATTGGCTGCAAATCTCAAAGCCTCAAATTACTAAACACATAGAATTCCTAAAGCTAGTTTCAACTAGCAACTAACATGATCATGTGATCATCTATGTATTTAGGCAACTATTAAGCATGCATGAATTCAAGCATTTTTAACATCTAGTGCATGTAATAAAATAAACTAACATGCATGATTTAGGCAAGATAAACTAACATGAGGATTAATTACCAATAGAATTAATCATGTTCAAGGGAAACACATCAAGCAAGTTAATGTATTAGGCAACAATGCCACAAACTATTAGTAGTATTTTAAGCATAATACTTATATAGATAATACTACTTAAGTTATTTCCATCTAATCCTTTCTTTTCCCCAACTTCTTAATTTTGTTCCCAAGCCCTTTTAGAGTCTTCCCAATAGACTTGAAACCCCCGACAGTTTGCTCATGCATCTCCACTTGTCTATTGTAAATTGTAGTTTGTTCTCTCATCACTTGGGTTAGGTTGATCATCCCGTTTTCGGGGAAGGTTGTACGTCGAAATGATGAGGTGTCAAGGTTGTCAAAGTAGATGTCGGGAGAAGGAGCACGTGTACAAGATGTTCCTTCTTCGTTCACCTCATCATCATCTGCATGCATGGGTTGAGATGATGATTCATGACCGAAGGAAGAGGATGAGAGAGGAATGTCGGAAGTGGATTTACGACCACGCTTGGACCCTTTGTCCTTACGTTGCTTTGTGCGACGTCGTGGTCCACCAAGAGGTTTCATAACAGAATTGACTAGGACATTGTGGGGACCTTTGGTTATACACGATTAAGGTGGTTAAACCTTGTGTCTTTGTGTATGAGATATATTGACTTAATATGATTAAGCACGCGGAATTTACTTAACCACACTTAGAAGGTTGTGTATGTTATGGAAATGGAAGAATTATATTTGTTACTTAACAATGAACAAAGAAAGTATTTCACTAAACGATTCAATATTATTCCAAATAATACGAGTGATCTTGAGTTTCTCACTAGGGTTACAAAACCTTGAATCTTATGTTACAACTTGTGATTTTTGTTTGTTCTATGTCTTAACAGTTATTCAATTATTTCACCTACATAATCACTAGTCTAAGATCTCTTTTATAGTTGCAAAAGATCTTTACAAATTGCTTAAAAGTCTTGACCGACTTACTTGTTTAACTTATGCTTATTGGTGTCAGTACATAAGATACAACATGTATCTATGTATACAACTTGTTAACTAAGCACATGGAGTAAGATATTATCTACCGTATATGTTTGACCAAAATACAATAAATATCTTCTTGATCTTATCCTATGAGTCACTGATCAGCAGTACCATATACAACTAGCAGTACCTTCAACTTGAACTAGCAGTACCTTCTTGCTCTAGCAGTACCTTCATGTACTAGCAGTACCTTGATCATGAACTAGCAGTACCTTCGACTTAGAGTAAATTCTAATACTCTAACTTCAGAATATTTAATTCCCAACAGAATTGACTAGGACATAGTCGACACTTTGGAGATTAGGAAAATGTTCCATGACCCAATGGAAAAGATGAGTAAGCAGCATACCATATGGCATGAGCTTGTCCGAACGACTGTGAATATTGGCCATCCTTTTGACCATATAGTATGCGAGGTTATATGGTTCCTCGATACTAATACAATAGAGCATATGGGTGAGACTCGCAGAGACGTGATCACGGTTGCCCGCAAGGCTCAACACGTTCTCACGAAGAAGGAGTTCCCAACTTCTAAGGTCGGGAAGGAGTTCTTTGAGGTAGATACGGTTTGGGTCAAGGTGGAGAATTGAACCATCACGTTTTTGATACGTGTGGACGACTCGAGGTGTTTGGATGACTTGTTTGATGGACTCGAGGTCGGGAATTTCAGTGCGATAGGCACCTACATCCTCAAGATTATAGAAGAGAGACTCAAGACTATGGTCTTCAGTGTATGCACACTGACCATATGCAGGAACACCGAGAATTTGTCCAATCTTGGAGACAGACAGAATGATATTTTTGTTTTGAATCCAAAAATCAAGAAAAACATTACCATCATCATCAGTGAAGGTACGGACTCGACTATAAAACTCGAGAACAAAACGAGGACAGACTTGACCGTTTATTTTGTATAAACAATCGAACTCGATAGAAGGAAAACAGACACGAATATTGTCTGTTGTGACATAGAGTGCATCGACTACACGCCCTTCGTGTATGTATCGATTTTGGACTTTTGCGAAATAAGCTTTTTGCTCATTAGGAATATTTAGATTTTCAAGAGTGCTAAGAATGTATGGTTTGGTATCTTGATAATCATTTCGAGGCATTGTTCGTCTACAAAAAAATATTTTTGTATATGTTAGTTCGTTGCATTTTAATGATTATACTTCTAGTGTGTGTGCCTAAATGCAAACAATGTGGAGGTGCTGCAATCTCGACTCTAAAATTATCCTAAAGAGATTACCCAAACGCTTCTAACTTCACTTTTGCTCAATCAAATGTGTCGATCAATACATATCAATTATGTACTTCGAGCCATATTTGAGAGTTCATGTATGCATGCAAAAACGTTTTTAATTTGCATCAACAATGCATGAAAAAGGTTTCATGATCCTAGACTTGTGAAGTTTTTCGAAAAATATGATCGAATTGGGGTGTTTGGCAAATGCTTCAACATGGTGCTAATCAAGCTTTAAGATTGAAAAGCTTTAATGCAGAACGTTCCTAATTCAATTTTAATCATCCTAAACATGATTCCATTACAAATAAACAATCATAATCCGAATTTAGTGATTAATTTCGGATTAGGTTTTGCAACATAAATGGGTTTTTGGAAATCCTAGGTTTAGGGAATCATGTGAATACTACATTGTCTAATCCTAGTCTTAATTTCACAAGGGTTTAACTAATTTTGAAAATCCTCAATTCGGATTTGTACTCAAGAACAAACCCTAGACTCAAATTAAAAGAAAGTAAGAGTGAATTACTTACAATTGATGATGTTGTGGTTAGGATTTGTTAATTCCAATGCCTCAATCTTGATTTGCAAGAGTTTAGTTGAATTATGGTGTTATGGTTCGATTTTGACAGCAAGTGGAAGAGGTTTTTGTGAGTTTGGAAAGTTTGTGCAGAAGAAAAGAGTGACTGGGCGCGTTTTTCAGATGTACGGCTCCACGGTTCCACTAAACATTAGTGGAGCCGTGGCTCTTTAGTGGAGCCGTATATCTGATGGTCCAGTTTTTCTTCTGTTTTGACTTTTGGCTGATTAATCTTACTTATTTAGTAAGACTTTTTGACATGAGGAAAAAGTTTATACCTAATAAACCTTTTTCACGAAAGATGATTAAATGGGATGACCGGAAATGACCTTAGTGTTTCTGAGGAAATTGACTAAGATGTCATTGGATGAGGATTTACTTCTAGTATTTCCCGTGAAATAAATAGAAGTTATGAGTTGTGTTTAGGAGGATGACTATAATATTTCCCATGAAATATTTAATTAGTCGGAGTACGCGACACAAGGAATGACTCGATATTTCCCGTGAAATATTCATGAGTCATATGACACAAGGAATGACTTCAATGTTTCCCGCGAAACTTTCGAGAGGTCATAGAAGGGATGAAAGGTTATGAGGCATGACGTGACGGATGACTTTAATATTTCCGAAGGAATATTCAAATAGTCATGAGCGGAATGAGAAGAATGACTTGAAAAGTCATATGACGAGACGCGAGAAATGACGTTAATATTTCCAGTGAAATATTACGAAGTCATGGGATAAGGCTTAGGGAATGACTTGAAATTTCTAATGAAATATTCAAGAGTCATGAGTCGAGAATAGGATGGAAGTGTGAGATGACTTTAATATTTCCATAGAAATATTGAAATAGTCATGAGCGGGATATGAGGAATGACTTGAAAAGTCGTATGATGAGACGTGAGAAATGACATTAATAATTCCAATGGAGTATTAAGAGGTCATTTGACGAGAATGAAAAGGTTAAGGTGAGAAGAAATACTTTTCAAAGAAAAGATTTCTCGTTTGACGTATCATGACGGAGGAGATGTCTTTCCGCGGGGAGATGACGAACTTCGACGAGCTTCGTTCATGAGCAAACTATAGGGTTCCCGGACAAGTCTAATGGCATCTTGACTGCTACTCTTCACAGGGAGTTGTCTCATCTATAGTGTTTGTTGTCATGCCTTTCCGGCGCTTGCGAACTCGGTTTCGGTCGTGGTGACAATAAGAGTAGTTTGTTTCTTGGGAAACCAAGATGTTTGTTAATCAACCTATGAAGGTACAAACATTACTCATTATGTTTCAACCCACATTAACTCTCACATTATCAGAGTTGGTATAGAAACATTTTCTACATCAATCTCCTCAAGATATCATAATCTCAAGTGTATAGTATCTTTAATGTATGGTATGATACATTAAACACTTTGATGTAAGAAGTTTTGGGATACTTCTTACAAGTGGGCACGAAGCCAACACTATTCATGATAATGGACCTACTTGCCGTTAGGTAAACTACTTTACCTATTATTCCCCTAATCTAGTTATATCCGCGCACTCACCTTCTTCGTCTCTTGTGAGTTTCGCATTTGCAGATATGGGCGTTATTGTCAATAAAGACTATTACTTAAACTATGTATCTTATACATATAGTATACATAAGTTTACAGGGATACTTCATTTAGGCAAGATTACGAATGTGCAAGGAAGGGAACTTGATTCACTTATCAATGCTTAATTCAAACTTGTCACGCATGATCTTCAAGCGATCATCGAACATTTCTGGACAAGTTGAATTTGGCATGATGAGATGTGAATAGAGTTTATGTGTTATAGTGCCTACAATGTTAGATTCTAACTACACTATTTCATGCCAAACATTACTACTAACAAAGGGTGTTTTAAGAAAGCGTACCTGTGCCTGAGGTGTTTGCTCTTAAAACTAGAAGACTAAGGTACCTTTGTTGAATGTTAAGCATGAAAGACACGACTTGACTATTGCATCACTGGGTATGCTTGATAACGCATCATACTCCTTTTGTTATACTCCAAGGTTTATTTACACTCATGTTTTCCTAGCAAAACAGATGTTCAAACATCTGGTCCCCAATATCTCATGGGTCCAAAGTTGTTAGAGTTAAACATCCTACGCATTTGTTGCGTTAGTTTAGGATGTGAGAATGGAGGACACATTTCCCATGGTAAGTAACTTTGTGGTGGACGATCATTCCAAGTTACGGGAAAGTTACTTGGATGATTTTGTCTTCTAAAGTTACCTCTCGGTAGAGGAGTTCTAGACCGAGGTTTGGGAGAGTTTACCTTTCTAGGTGGAGGAGTAGTTAACCTAGTGTCATGCTTTACAAATCCATGTTCGGGAGATGACAATGGTTTGTTAAAGCCTTTGGTTTCCTCTCTACTTGGAGTAGACACTTTAGTTCTATTTACAACTACTTGACTTGGTTTAGGACTTAAGTTACTTTTCAGAATTGACCCAGTTTTGTCCTCAGCACCACACGGTACCACGGTACCACTAAATTTAGTGGTGCCGTCTATATCTTTAATGGTGCTGTCACCTTCAGACATGGACTTTTCAGGCATTACAAATTTTACTTGTTTAGTACTACTTGTAGAAGCCTGATTTGGGTCAAATCCTAAACCCAAACGGTCATGTTCACTATATCAAATATTTTCAAGTATATCATTAAGCTTTTTAGTTCCTTCATCAAACCTAATGATTCTTAAAGCATTTTCTTTAAGTTTTTCGTTTTCTACTTGAAGACTAATACATGACCCGCATCCTAAATCTACTTCCTTGTTTTTCTCAAGTCTCTTGACTTGATCATTTAGTTCTAAGATTTGTAGTTCTAGTTCTTTTAATTTTAATTTTAGCTTTGTGTTTCTTCCTAAAATCTTAGTACTAACAACACATAGTTTGTTGTATTCGTCATGTAATTCATTATCATCTACTGACGAATTATTATCACTATAATAAGAAGAGTCGGATTGTACCTCGTTAGAAGCTTGAGCCATTAAGCACGTTTCATCGTTAGGCTTCTTCTCTTCTTCTTCACCGCTATCACTCCAAGACCCTCCTACAAAGGCTCTTTGGTTGTTGGATTTAGGTGGCTTAGGACATTCTCCTATGAAGTGATTAGGATCTCCGCATCTAAAGCATCTCCTATCACTTGTCCCTTTTCTTTCATCATGATTTCTTTGAGATGACTTCTTCTCATCTCTAGATTGTCTAGGAAATCTACCTTTCCTCCTAAAGAACTTTCTAAAGTTCCTAACGGCTAGTGCGTACTCTTCATCTTCACTACCGGAACTCGAACATTCCTCATCACTAGACTCCTTCTTGGCTTTTAATGCTAGAGATCTAACTCTCTCACTTTTGCCTTTGACAATGTCGGAGTCCTTCTTGATGATCATCTCGTGAACTTTCAAGTTTCCTATAAGTTCATCGAGTGACAATGCCGCCAAGTCCTTTGACTCTTCTATGGCGGTGACCTTTGCTCTCCATTTAGGATGTAGAGCTCTAAGAAACTTCCTAACATAATTCTTACTAGAATAACCTTCATCAAGAGCTTTAAGACTAGTGATAATAGTATTAAATCTAGCAAAAGCATTATCTATTGACTCATCCTCCGAAATGGAGAATTGTTCATATTGTTGAACAAGAAGGTCTATCTTGTTCTCTTTGACCTGGTTATTACCTTGGTGAGTGACTAACAAAGTTTTCCAAATGTCTTTTGCCGTATTACACATAAAAATTCTTTCAAATTCCTTTTTAGGCAAAGCATTATAAATCATCATTTTAGCCTCATTATTTTTGGCTAATTTTCTTTTAAGTTCATCACTTTGTTTATCATAAGAAATTATTTCATCCTTTTTAGTTTCTGGATTCTTTTGAATAGGTTGAAAGTCACCCTCGGTAATAACATGCCAAAGATCAATGTCTTTTGATTTAACATACGTTTCGAATCTTGTTTTCCAATAAATAAAACAATCGGTTTCGAAAAGTGGTGGTCTTTGCATAGATTGCCCTTCTAGATATTTGTCGGAATCCATTGATCGGTTCAAGCTTTAAAATACAATATACTTTAAAAACTTGACTGACGTGGCTCCTGATACCAATTGTGGGAAACTAGAAGGGGGGTTGAATAGTTTACCGGTTTAAAAAACTTCTTTTAAAAATCTTGTTTTAAAAGTATGCTATTGGAAACTTTGATTCGAACTCTATGTGTAATCAAACAACACCAATATGAACTACAAACTAAGCTACGTAAAAATAACAAATAAAAGTAAAGAGTAGAGTTGGAAAGATCAAACCGAGACAGAGGATTTATAGTGGTTCGGCTACGAAGCTCTTCTTCACCCTACTCCACTCCCCGAGTACCACACTCGAGAGTTTCAAACACTATATCAACAACCTCCCTTCAGGCGGAGAAAACCGTACACATCGCTTATCCTATTTCCGACACTAAGCTAGATGTCGAGTGCTAATCTTAGCTAGCACCAATCTACCAAGGTCCACGTGACCAAACACTCAAGCCCAATGGCTTCAAGAGATCACCAAGATCTCAACACGATCACAATGATCAACACTCACTTCACTCTACTCAACTAACACTAACCTAATGACCCTTGATCTTCTTGATCAATTACACAAGCCCAATGGCTTCAAGAGATGTTCACTATCTCTATAGATCACACTTGATCTTCACTCTCACTCATAAAAAGAAAATAAACTTGATGTATGCTAAGACACAACAAGGTTGTAACAAATGTTACAAGAACCTATCAACTATAACTCTAGTATCTTCTTGATTACTTGAGTTCTTCTCTTGCCAATGAAGAGGGATGACAACACCTTGTATCAACTTGGATACTTGTGTTCTTCTCTTGCTAGTGAAGAGGTATGAAGAGGATCACTTGAAGGATGATTGGATCACTCTTGAAACAAAGAAAAACTAATCTAAATGACCTTTAGAAGTGAAAGGTGTAAGAGGGTTTAACTAAGGGATTTTTCTGTGTGTGAAGGGTGCCTAAAACTGTGAAAGAGGTGGGTATTTATAGGCAAAGAAAATCTGAACGTTACAATTCAAAATGGTACGGACGGCTCCACTAAATGACCCACGGCTCCGTTAAATTTAACGGTACCGTGGAGCCGTGGTATACTAGGACGCTCCAAATTTTGTCTTTTCTGGTGAAAACTTATTTGGGGAAGGTTGGAGCTGATTTTGGGGGGAAAAAGAGCTGTTGTGATTTTCAAACTTATTTTTCCATTAAAACATTTCTTAATATTTCAAAAATAATTTGTCATGTGTATTTTTGAAAAAATGTTTTGTCCCATCTAAAATGTGAATTTTCAAAACATGAATTCACTTCTTTGATCACTAGTCCAAGTTGTAACTTTGTTCAAGAGTGATTTGCGTAGAAACGGGATCTTCCGATTAAAAACTTGTTAGCGTTAATTTTAACGTAACGTGAGTTCACATTTTGTCATCCTCAAAACGTGAAGTAATCGAAAGATATAAATAACGTTTTTAGAACATTATTTGCATCAACATATTTGTTATGGCCAGTATTTGTTTGGGGGGGGCGCATGGATGGATCCTAGATCTGTTCAGTTTAGTGGATTATCTATATATATATATGATTTGTTATTGTCTGGTGACTGGTGCTTGTGTGCAATACACGCCTTTCACATTTATCTGGGAGCTGATCACTCCATTTGATACATGAGGACACCCCTCATATTATCTGGTTACTTAAGAGGTATCCCCTCTAGATTATGATGGTTACTATCTGATATGTTCTGGGCTCGTGGTAGAAGACTATCCTATTCTTCTTTTATATTTCTGTCTTTTGTTTATACTTCATGATACTTTCCCATGCACCATATTTCAGTTCTATTTCATTATCATTGCTTTGTGTATGTATCTGTTCACTGAGCTTTTTAAGCTCAGCCGCATTTCCTTTTCCTGCGGCAGGTATCTAAGCTAGGAGCTGGGTTTTAGCTTGGGATGAGAGCAACTTGTGTGAAGCTTAGACTTTAGACATTCTAGTTTTACCATTTTGGATTCTGTTTCTGTTATGCCATTGTTTGGGCATTTTGGATTGTGTACTTCAGTTTATTTCTGTTTTGGCATAAGTTATGTTGACTTATTGTCCCTTTTATCATTAATGTTATGGACTTATGATATTTTGGATTGAATGCTTGTAATCTGATGTGAAGCCCTTGTTGTGATATCTTTACCCTTGTCGGGTTGGGGTGTTACACCAGGCCTTTGTGGGATGTGCCTTTGAAAGTAAGCATATGGGAGAGGAAGCTGTCATGCCTTCAAAAGAAATGGTATATAGACTGGTGCCACGTTTTCCTTTCATCAGATCATTTCCTTGAAGATCCCGAATAAAACAAGTTTTCTCTCTAAATGCCACCTCCAAATCACCATCACAAAATTGTCCTACTGAGAAGAGATTGTGACCTAGGCCTTCAACGTAATAAACCCTGCTAATTTCGATGTTCCCATTTACATAGTCTCCATAACCCATAATAGCAGCGAAGTGATCATTCCCGAATCTGACCGTTCCAATGAACTTTGCAACAAAGTTTACAAGAAGCTTGAGATTGCCGATCATATGTCGGGAACAGCCGCTATCAACAATCCATAGAACAATTTGGATCACCTGCATCACCAGAAGTTGACACAGAGGCAAGTTTGGTAACGGTGGAATCCGTTTGGTTAGTAACACATGAGTTAATCATTTTTGGTACCCATTTAAAGCTATGTGTATTTTGTAACCAACGCTGCCACGTCCAACTAGTCTCAACCATTCTCCTAATAAATGCACTTGGTGATTTGTTTGTCCTAGATGCAGCTATGGGTTTGGCAACAGATTCTTCATAAACAACTAGTGGTGGTTTTCCTAATATGGACTTGGCAGCAGTAGTGATCCTAGAGGAAATGCCACTAGATCGTTTCTTTTTGCGAGTCAACAGAGTTTTAGCAACACATTTCTCATGATTTCCAGATAATATACTAGCATGACAAAATACACAACTAGCATCAACCATAATATCATTCATAACATTCAACGATTTAGCATTCATTACATCATCTATAGAACTAGACTTAGACAAGTGTGATTCTACTTCTAACATATCATGCTTTTTATTCAAACTGCTAACATTAACTACTACTTCTTCAGTCTTAGATAGTCCACTCTTAGGGCGCCAGATTCTAAACTTCGTTTGTCTCTTGGTGTTTCTTGATCTGCTAGCCTTAGAGTTGTTTCCTAGTCCTGTGGAAGTGGAAGTATTCACATTAGTGGTTTGATTTGATGCTTGCTTAGTTGGCTTGTCTACTGTGTACACTCTTGGGGCAATCACAGCTTTTCCTTTTTCTAAAACTCTAAGTTTCTTTTTCAAATCAACAATGATGTGTTGGAGTTCTTGATTTTTTGAATCCAAAATTTTCTTTAACCATACAGTGTCATTTCTGTTTTGAGAGACTTCGTCTATGTCTTTCTCATATTCAAATAGTTTATTTCACAAAACATCAATTTCATTTTTATTCTGACTTTCTGAAGCATGACTGTTTTGAAATGACAAAGACTCTTTTAGATTTTTGTACTTTAACTCAAATTCAACACTTTGAGTTTGACACCATTCCAGTCTTTTGTTAAGTTTGAAAACTTCATTTTCACACTTATTTTCCACATCAAAGTTGATCTGTCTAAGACTCTCATTCTCTTGTACCAAATTATCAATCTCAATTTGCAACATTTCAACATTCACAGCATGATCATCCACAAGCAAGGCATGACAAGATTCAAAAATAGAATTCATAATCACTGAAATCACATCATCACACAAAACACGTCCCAAGAGTCGATCAACCTCTTTTTCTAAAGCTTTCTTTTGACACTTTTGTTTTGCAATTTTGTCATCTTTAGCTTTAAAAATACTCATCATTGATCCAACTTTAGTCTGTAGTTCCTGTTCCCACATTATTGCACAAAGTCTTAGGTGTTTAACATGTGGTAAGAATTGTTTCTGAAAAATTTCTCTCTTTTCTTTCTCAGCAGGAGAAAATAAAGAAGAGATTTTGATTTCAGAATTAAATTCTATCACTTGTTCCAAAAGTTTAATGTCATCCATAAATGTCTTAAAATATCGAAGAATTCGACATTGTTGAGGCATTTGTGGATCTACAGTAGCTTTTGGACCATCGATTTGTGTAACAGGAGTGGTAACAGGAGCAACTTCAGAAGAGGGATTTTTTTTAGTTATAGACAGTAATTGTTCTGGTTTGTCCTTTGGAGGAACAAAAGATTTACTGACGTGAGGTCTTGCTGAATAATCATATGGAACTCTTGAAAAATCTTTGTTTGACTTTGATCGACTCTCAATCTTATGTTCAAGATATTCAGTTTCTTCATCATTACTAAACACAACAATAAGTTGAAAAGTATCATCAAACAGAAATTCTGCATTGTATAACTTAGGATTATCTTTGAGTGCTTTTTGTAAAAAACGTGGTTGGTCACAGCCAATTGCAAATCCAAATCCTTTAGGACTCGGTTTCACAGTTAGTCTTTGAATTTGTGTTACTGAATTACCCGTTTTATATACAACATTCTGAAATTCTTTGAGCTTGGATTCCAAGTCCACAATCTCCTCAAGATATGAGTCAACTCGTTTCCTAGTGGCTTGCTTTTCTTCAAGAAGATCCTTTTGAGACGTTGAAAGCTTTGATTGAGTTTTTAACAACTCAGAATTCAAGATGTCAATTTGTTTTTTGAATTCAAATTGCTCTTGTTCTTTTTGAGAAAGCAAATCAGCCTTGGAAACAGTTAGCTCACGAACTTGATGCTCTAAATCCTTGACCTGAACGTATGTCTTTTGGAATGCAACCTCAAAGCCTTTCTCACGTTGTGCTTGTTTTTCATAACTTGAAAGTTGTATTTTATAGCACTCATTGTCCTTTGTTAACATTGCAATTTTAGCTTTTAAGTTCTGGTTAATCTCATTGCATTTGTCAATCTGTGACTTTTGTGCATTCAATTGTGATTGGGTGGTCAGCAATAAGGTCATAAGCTCTGGATCTTGATCAGGCATAAGATCATCTTGTTCAAGAGGATCATGATTTTCATCATCAACAGGATCATCAAATGAAACATTGGTGTTATCATCATCGAATGAAACAACAGTGTTTATTTGATCATCTCCTTGAGACGAGAATGATGAATCATTTTGAACAAGATTTTCTTGTGAAGATGAAGATGCAGATGGTGAAGCAATCTCATGAATAAGGCATTCTGATTCAAGTACCTGAGATAAGCCATCGGTATCATATACCGGGCCTGTCTCTTTTACATTAATTTCCTGCATGTTGGCCATGAGCATCACTGCAGCATTTGCTTCCAAATCTTCCATCTCATCATCAGATTCAGCATTGGCCATGAAACTTTGTTCTTTCCCAGTCATAGATCCACCGGCCTTTTCATCTTTGAGTGCGAGGAGAAGAGCTTCCTTATGTTATGCACTGCCCATAGTTCTTGGTTTAGGACAGGCATTTGCCATATGACCACTTCCTCCACAATTGTAACAAGTGATTGACGTGTTTACAATTCCTCTTCTGTTAGTGCCAACATTCTGAATTCCCCTTTGTGCATTTCCCAGATTATTTCCACTGCCCCCAGCTGTGTTGAACCTCTGTCCACCTGAGTTAAACCTTGTACCATAATTTCCCATGTTTCCAGACCCAAATCTACCAGAAGACCGATTCTGAATCTCAACTCGACCATCATTTACGACTGCTTGGTTCTTGGTGTTTGATGAAGAACGAAGACGGTTGTTTGACTTGTTAGAGAACTTGTTGAATGCTCTTGCAATTAATGCAAATCCTTCATTGAGAGAGTTGAACACATCATCTTCTTTATCATAACCAGCATTGGAATAGAACATGGAGTCAGTATTGTTGTATGGGACCAGTTGGTGATCAGAATTTTGAGATGGTGCTTCATAAGGAACAATCTGATTGTTTGGTTGTGGTTGGAAACTTGGTTGAGACGGTGTTGGAACAAATTCTTGATTTGAGGGTGGAAAGTGTGACTGAGCTATCAGAGCAAGAGAGTTTGAAGTTGGTGCTGGTGAGTAACCTCCTCTTGCTGCAATGTCCTTGTCTACCTCAGATTGATGTTGCTTGAGATAATCATACAACAGACCATAGGTTACTTGATTGATCTTTTTGGCTTGTCTGACAAATGTTACATATTTCTGCCAGTCTGGTCCAAGACAACCGAGAAACTTTGAATTGATAGCAATCTTTGGTAGAGGAATGTTGTGACGTTCCAGATCATTGATGATATTGGTGAAGCGGTGATAGTATGATTCCAATGATTCCCCAGGTTCAATCATGAATTTAGTGTATTCCATGTAGAGTTTCGATTCCAAATCCTCTTGGTTCAATTATGTGCCTTCCATAAGAAGATGTACATGCTCCCACATGTCCTTGGCTGTTTTTTGAGCATCAATACCCCTGAAGATTGGGTTAGGAATTCCCTGGAGTATGTAAGCCATGGCCATCTCATTGGCTTCTTGCTGAAGAGTTTGTTCAGTGGAATATTGAGATACTGGAATGGGAGTTGTAGTGTCATCCCGTGGAGGTATAGCAGTTGGATCACCCAGAACCAATGTTGAAGGAAGTGGATAAGGTCCTTCCATTATGACCTTTTTGAGATATTGACCATGAGGTTTCCTTAGTTCAACAAATCGAAGAAACCGGCTAGACCATTGCACATAGTTTCCAGGAGTCAGCGTTGGTGGAGTTTCAAACGATCCTGCTTCATGCCTGGATTGCTGACTACTGATAGCTTCACACATTTTTGTAAACCAATGAGGTTCTCTTGATGAAGGTTGGTAGTTTTGCATCTGCATTTGAGTTTGTGGAAGGATTTGTTGCTGAGGTACTGATTGTTGAGGGAAAAACTGATGTTGTTGCACAAAAGCATGTTGTTGTGGATATTGAGGATGAAATTGTTGTTGTTGCTGATGATATGGTTGCTGTGGATATTGCTGTTGCTGATTGAAGTAGTAATTGTAATGTGGTGGTTGAGACATTCTTGTGTTTTTGTTGATCGTTAAGATAATTAAAATGTGTGTTATGAGTTATGAGGTTTGGTTTTGGTTAATTGAGATTTTTGTCCAATGTCAAAGAAATTTTACTGTTCACCCCAATTGCGAAAAACACTGTTCACACTGCCAATTGCGAAAAATTCTGCGAATTTCGAAAGAAACGTCCAATTGCGAGAAAACGTCCAATTGCGAAAGAACTGAGAATTCCGAAAAACTCCAACAATTTGCGAAAGAGAATTGAAAATTGCGATAAACTATCTAATTTGCGAAAGAACTTAGCAATTGCGATAAGTTATCTGAATTGCACTATCAAAAAGCAATTTCGATAAGTTAATCAGAATTGCGAAAGATCAAGCAATTTCGAAAGATTATCAAAATTACAATTTCGATCACTTTCTCAAATCTTATACAAGAGAAGAGAATAAATGCCAAGTCGAAGTATTTTCACAAACTTATACAAGCAAGGAAAATACCGAGTACTATTGGGAATTAAATGTTCTGAAGATTAAGTTTCAAGAATTACAAGTATTAACAGTTCCAACTGCTGAGAAGAATACTCTAACAGTTCCAACTGCTGATGTATGTCTTAGGACTGCTCAAGTTATAACTAACAGTTCCAACTGCTAGTTGATACTGTTGAGTTGAGACTGCTAGATGGATAAGTATTGAAAAGATATTTGTGTACTAAAGTCAAGAATATACGGTAGATAATATTTTACCCCATGTGCTTAGTTAACAAGTTGTGTACACAGATACATGTTGTATCTTATGTACTGACACACTCAAGAGATAAGTTAACAAGTAAGTCGGCTAGACTTTAAGCAATATTGTAAAGATCTTCTTGGACTATAAAAGAAGATCTTAGTGTCGATATTAAGTGTTCAAGTGTGTTATTATTTTAGAACTCATAACAGTTAGAACTAGAACAAAACACAATAATATCACAAGTTGTAAAAACTTAAGATTCAAGGTTGTAACCCTAGTGATAATTCAAGATCACTCGTATTATTATCATTAATAATATTGAATCGTTTGGTGTTAATCTTTCATTGTTCATTGTCATAGAACAAACATAACTGTTCCATTTCCATAACATACACAACCTTCTAAGTGTGATTGAGTGAATTCCGCGCACTTAATCATATTAACACAACATATCATATACACAAAGTTGACAAGGTTTAACCACCTTATAGTGTATCTAGGGTCCTAACAAGTGGTATCAGAGCAAGGCTGATATAGTTGTTTTTAGAAGAAACAGAAATGGATGTACAAGATGTTCAAACCAATGTTGCTGCAAAGTTGCCCATGATCAAACCGAATGAGTTTGAGTTATGGAGGATGAGAGTTGAGCAATATTTTATGGTTCAAGATTATGCTCTTTGGGATATAATTCAGTATGGTGATTCCTTCACTCTAGGCTATTCAGATGTTCTTATTGAAGGAAAAACAGTTAGAAAAAGAAATACTGGACCAGTTTCAAATGAAGAAAAGATACAAAAGAGAAATGATCAGAAAGCAAGAAACTTGTTGCTTATGACCATTCCTGGTGAGCAGATGCTATCTTTTAGCAAGTATCTTGATGCAAAAACTCTTTTTGAAGAGATTTATGCATGGTTTGGTGGTAATGAAACTACCAAGAAAACACAAAAGACATTGCTAAAGCAACAATTTGAAAACTTTACTGCTTTTAGTAATGAGTCTCTTGATAAGCTGTTTTCAAGATTACACAAGCTTGTCAGTCAGTTAGCTGTGTTAGGTGTTGAGACAGAGAAGGAAGATCTCAACATGAAGTTCTTGAAAAGTCTACCTGATGAATTCCATACTCATGTTATTGTCTGGATGAGCAAACCAGAAATTGAAACAATGAAACTTAATGATTTGTTCAACAACTTTAAAATTGTTGAACAAAGTCTAAAAAGGGGTGGAAATTATGGTACTAGTTCTGGGAATGTGGCACTTTTGTCAACTCCCAGTGTTAGTCATACAGAAGAGGTAGATGAAATTGAAGGTGTTTCTAATGTTACTTATGGTGGTCCTTCTACTAGTTCACAAAAGGATGTTGCTGGACTTGGAGATCCAACATTCTATGCCTTTATAACCAGTCAATCTAATGGTTCTCCTCTAAATCATGAAGACCTTGAACAGGTAGATGGTGATGATTTGGAAGAGATGGATATTAAGTGGCAAGTTGCCTTACTTAGTATGAGGGCTAAGAAGTATTGGCAGAGAACTGGGAAGCAGATAACCATAAATGGTAATGATACTGCTGGGTTTGATAAGAAGAAAGTGGAATGTTTTAACTGTCATAGGTTGGGACACTTTGCTAAAGAATGTAGAAGCCCAAGGAAGCAGGATAATAGGAACACATGGTATAAGCAAGAGAGGAAGAAGGAAGTACTGGTGGAAGAGCCAAAGGCTATGCTGGCTATTGATGGTATTGGATATGATTGGAGCTCTATGGCTGTTGAAGAGGAAGCACCACCAAATGCTGCTCTTATGGCCAATGAATTTGCTCTAATGGCCTTTTCTGATTCAGAGGTAGATGCCATTCCTACTTGTACTAATTCATGTCCTAATCTTAAAAATTATGAAGACATTAAAAAGAGATTTGATGCTTTTAGAGAAGAGTTAATTGATGCCCTTCATAATTTAGCTAATCATAAGAGGTGTGTAGGAGTTCTAGAAAAACAAATCCAACATTTTCAAAAGAATGAATCTACTTTTACTGATGATTTGAATGCTTTAAAAAGAAATGTAGAATTCAAGGATGAGTGTATTGTTATAATGAATGAGTCACTAGCAAAACACAAAAGAGAAAAAGAAAATGTTACTTTAACTGTAGATGCTTTAGCTCATGCCTCAGAAGGAGTTAATAAGATCTTTGAAGCTCAAGTAAACAATAAGGTTAATTCAGGTGTAGGTTACAAATCTGTCCCTCCACCATACAGGGGTGTTCATTCACCTCCAGGTGTTGACCTAGCACACACAGGTTTAGCTGAGTTTCAAGAACCAATCATGGAATATGGTTCTAAGGCTAGTAAGAGTCTTAAGGTAGAAAAGATAAGTAAAAGTTTAGATAAAACTTTACTTTATCAGGACAAGGTATCCATTGTTAAGAAAGGAGATGCTATAGTTGTTGAGGATTGTACAACTGATAGTGATGATGAAGAAGAACAGGTTATGTCTAAACCTGAAGTGGTTAAGAAAGTAGGAACAAGTGTTCCTAAGATAGTCAAACACAATACTGATAGGCCTAAATCAAACATTAAGCATGTTAGGCAACCAGTTAGATATTGTGAGCAATATAGAACCACCAACAAGCCCAGAGGTAACCAAAGGAATTGGAACAACCTCAAGTCTAACCAATTATGTGATGACTTTGCTTTTTATAACAAAGCTTGTTACACATGTGGTAGTTTTGACCATCTTGCAGCTTTCTGCAACCAATGGGTATCTGGTTATGAAAACAATAGGGTGAATTTCAAAAGGCAAAATCCTCAAACTCACTTTCACTCTAAGTCTAAAAGTTTAAAACCCAGAGCAGTTTCGACAGCAGTCTCTACTGCTAGGCAAGCAGTTTCAACTGCTAGACCATTTAAGACTGTTAACCCAAAACAAACAGTTAAAAGTGCAAAAATAACTTTTAAACATGCACCTAAAACTGTTACAAGGCCCATTCAAACAAAAGCAGTGGTCCAAAAACAAGTTTGGAAACCAAAGAGTAAAACTGCAAAGCCAGCAGTTAAGACTGCTAGGAAAGCAGTTGGTACTGCTGCTTGGAAAAATAGGGCAAATGCTGTTAAGGCCTCAGCATGTTGGATTCTTAAATCCAATGTTGCATCAACTATCCTTAAAAGATTGAATTACATTGATGCAAGAGGCAGATCCAAGTCAGTAATGGCTTGGGTCCCCAAAAGAAACTAACACTCTTATTTGTGTGTAGGAACATTCAAGAGATAATCAAGAGGATCAAGGATACTCAGATAGTAGATATTCAAGGCACATGACAGGCAACAAGTCTTATCTCTCAGATTTTCAATCAATAGATGGAGGCTATGTTACCTTTGGAGGAGGTGTGGGTGGCAAAATTTCTGGTAAAGGTACAATCAAAACCGGAAATTTAGATTTTGAAGATGTGTTCTATGCAAAAGAGCTAAATTATAATCTTTTTAGTGTTTCACAAATGTGTGACAAAAAGAACAATGTTCTTTTCTGTGAGACTGAATGTCTTGTACTTTCTCCTGATTTTAAGATGCCTGATGAAAGTCAAGTACTTCTTAGAATTCCTAGAAAAGGCAATATGTACAGTGTAGACATGAAGAACATTGTTCCTAAAAAGAATTTAACTTGTCTTGTTGCAAAGGCCACATTGGATGAATCAATGAAATGGCATAGAAGGCTTGGTCATATTAACTTCAAAACCATAAATAAAATTGTTAAGAATGGTTTGGTAAGAGGTTTACCTCACAAAAGATTTGAAAATGATCAAACATGCATTGCTTGTCTTAAAGGCAAACAACACAAAGCCACTTGTAAGCCCAAGATTTTTAACTCTTTCAATCAATCATTGTTTATGCTGCATATGGACTTATTTGGACTTGTTTCAGTAAGGAGTATAATGCATAAGAAATATTGTCTCGTTATAACTGATGACTATAGCAGATTTACATGGGTTTTCTTTTTAGCTACTAAGGATGAGACATCAAGCATCCTGAAGGATTTCATTACACAAATAGAAAACCAAGTAGACAAGAAAGTAAAAGTCATTAGATGTAATAATGGGATAGAGTTTAAGAATAGAGTTATGGATGACTTCTGCAAACAAAAAGGTATTAGAAGAGAATTTAGTGTTGCTAGAACACCACAACAGAATGGTGTTGTTGAGAGAAAGAATAGAACACTAATTGAAGCTGCTAGAACAATGTTAGCTGATTCTAAGCTACCAATAACCTTTTGGGCTGAAGCAGTCAACACTGCTTGCTATGTTCTAAATAGAGTTTTAGTTATTCAGCCTCACAATAAGACATCATATGAACTTTTTAATGGAAGAACTCCTGCAATAGGATTTCTTAGACCTTTTGGATGTCATGTGACAATTCTCAATACCTTAGACCATTTAGGAAAGTTTGATGGTAAGGCAGATGAAGGTTTCTTAGTTGGATATTCTCTCAATAGCAAAGCTTTTAGAGTATACAACTTAAGAACTGAGAAAGTAGAAGAAAATCTACATGTAGAGTTTTTAGAAGATAAATCCAATGTAGAAGGTCAAGGACCAAAATGGCTATTTGATCTTGAGTATCTAACCAATTCTATGAATTATGTGCCTATTGTTGCAGCAACTAATGATTTTGCAGGTTCACAAGCAACAAATGAGGCTGAGTTAGAAAAGGATCAATCTGATGTCATAATGCCAATATGGTCAAGTACAATTGTGGAATCAACTTCAACAACTGATGAATCTTCTTCTGGCAAGGCTAAAGAAGGTGTTGAAGATGAAAGCAAGAAAGATGGAACTGAGAAACAAGATAGTCAAGTTAGCAGTTCAAAAGCAGTTTGTACTGCTGAGACAGAGCATTCAACTGCTGACCCCTCAGACTCAACTGAAGCAGAATTCTCAGATAATGAGGTGGATTTCAACAATCTTCCATCAAATTATCAAGTTCCTTCCACTCCACAAACAAGAATTCACAAAGTCCACTCCCTAGATAATGTGATTGGAGATGTACAGTCAGGTGTGAAGACAAGACAACAACTGATGTCTTCAGACCAACAAGGACTTCTTGATGCCCTTTATGATTCAAAGCAGCATGAGTTTTCAAACTCTTGCTTATTTGTATGTTTTCTCTCACAAGATGAACCAAAGAATATTCTGAAAGCCTTAGATAATTCAAGCTGGGTAGAAGCTATGCAAGAAGAGCTTCTTCAGTTTAAGATTCAGAAAGTATGGGTGCTAGTTGTTTTACCTAGGAATGCAAAGGTAATTGGCACTAGATGGGTTTTCAAGAATAAAAGGGATGAAAGAGGAATTGTGATTCGAAATAAGGCTAGATTAGTAGCCCAAGGGTACACACAAGAAGAAGGGATAGACTATGATGAGGTTTATGCTCCTGTAGCAAGGATTGAGGCAATTAGGCTTTTCTTAGCTTATGCTTCATTTTTAGGCTTCACAGTCTACCAAATGGATGTCAAAAGTGCATTTTTATATGGTAAAATTGAAGAAGAGGTATATGTTTCACAACCTCCTGGCTTCATTGACCCATTACATCCAAACAAAGTGTACAGAGTAGTGAAAGCTCTATATGGCCTTCATCAGGCACCAAGAGCTTGGTATGCAACACTAGCTTCCTACTTATTAGAAAATGGATTTCAAAGAGGAAAGATTGATCAGACACTTTTCATCAAACAACACAAGAAGGATCTTCTGTTAGTGCAGGTGTATGTACACAACAACAACAACAACAAACCCAATCCCGCCGCGACAGGGTATGGGGGAGGTAGACTGTAGACAGACCCTACCCCTACCCCAAGGTAAACCCGGGAGTAGAGAGGCTGCTTCCAAGGAGACCTCCGGCAGGTGCATGTGTGCGCGTGAGAGAGCAAGAGAGGGAAAGAAACAGAAAAAAAGCAAAGCATACAACAAGAAGGTAAAAGAGCAGGCAAAACAAGCAACACCAAAAACGCAAACAAAAAAAAAAAAAAAAAAAAAAAAAAAAAAAAAAAAAAAAAAAAGCACAAAAGCACAGAGCAAAGAACCACACAAGGCAGGCAAACCTAAGGAAACAAGACAACGCACAACAGGGCAACGCACGGGGCCTAAAACTAAGGCAAAGCAACCGAACAAAGCAAAGCAAGGCAGGGCAACGCACAGGGCCTAAAGCTAAGGCAAAGCAACTAAGCAAAGTAAAGCCGGGCAACGCACGGGGCCTAAAGCTAAGGCAAAGAAACCCAACACACCTAACCTGAGCTACCCGCAAACCCTAATTCTATCTCTCCACGCCTTCCTATCTGAGGTCATGTCCTCGGACAAGAGTAGCTCCTTCATGTCGAGCTTAAGTCTATCCTCCCATCTGAGTTTGGGTCTACCCCTCCTTCTCACCCCGTCCACCACTAGTGCTTCGACTCTTCTAACGGGTGCTGATTGTGGCCTCCTCTTAACAAGCCCGAACCACCTTAGCCTTCCTTCTCTCATCTTCGAGATAATAGACTCGACCTCGAGCTTAGCTCTGAAAACTCCGTTCGGGATCATGTCCATCAAGGTCTTACCGCATGTCCATCTTAGCATTCTCAGTTCCGCCACCTCTGTAAAACCCGAAAATTTAAAACGTGTTATAAGACCAAATTGCCCTCGTAACTTTGAAACTTAATTAAAATTTATATAATTTAAGCATTAATCACAAAACTTATGATAACGAAACAAGTATGACATAAAATAATTACGAGTCATCACAAGATAATTCTTCAAGCTACCAATAATATTAAAACACATTACGAGTCCAAATAAACCGAAAATATCATATTGCGTATGCATTTTAATTAGTAAAAACAATGAAGAATATATACTACACAATAAGAAGGAAAAACGTCAAGTTAAGTTGTGTTTATTTTGGGTCTTAAGTTGGGCCGATCCACCCTCCTTTTTCACTCCTAAATATCGACCAAAAGCCAACCCAAAACAGCCCATGTATTGTGTTATCCCCTCACATAAAATGCCGACCTTCATAGCTCCCAAAATAACCCTAGAAGCTGTCAATCCTGCCGCCATTTACTGCTGGAAATCGACCCCAAGAAAACCTCACAAACCCTCCATCTTGATCTCATTCTAAGGTAAATACTTAATCTCACATCGATACATATTCGTACGAATCAAAAACTAATAAATGGGTGCGTTTTTTTTGGTTCTTTGTGGCTGCCGATCGACAAACAAAAGGAAGGAAGGAAGAAAGATTTTTTTCGTGTGGTGTTTTTGATTCCGTGTGATCGTGTTCTTCATCTTGTCATCAAGGGTATTGTATTACTCATCTTTTGTTCACATAATCTTGTGCCTACATGAATCTTGAATGAAAAACAAATGTCACATGAAATAACAAAACAAGAAAACCTAAAAACCTTGTATCTATGGATCGACTAGTATTATTATGATGTATGATTCGATTTGAATGTGTAACAAGCAAATATAAACTGACCTAAATGTGTCTTAAACTCACCAAAATCGTTTAGTATCAAAAATTAATGAATGGGATCATAAAAACCCTAAGTATTTACATGTGATGATGAAAACAGTTTCTGAGGTAAAACTTTAACCGATTTTAACCGGCTGTAAATTAATCATAAGAACGTATATGTTCATGTTTCTGGAGTCTAAAACTAAGTTCATTGAATTGGCTACCTGGGAAAATTTAGTTTGTAATTTTTAGAGGCCTGGAAGGTTACTTTTTGATTTTTAGAAAAGTATGTGTCTGATCGTACTTAAAAGTCTGGAAAATTAGTCTGGGTTTTCGATTTTTAATTTTCAAACCGTGTCGAGTTAGGAGGAGTCCTTTGAACTGGGTAATCTATAAGATTTATACTACTTCCTGGAATTTTTATAGATTTTTATGAAATTTTCTTAAAGGGTTTCTAATTGATAACTTTTCGTATAGTAAAATTACTCAGAAATCTGGACGAGTTGGCTTAAGTGAATTTTAATACGTACCTATACTACATGATAAAATCTGTAAAAATTTGATAAAATACTTTAGACATATGAGCATCTCTGGGAATTTTTGGGAATTTTAATACTGAGTTCTTTTACGATTTATAATTTATTTAAAACCTAGCAATTTCGTACTTAAAACTATGGGAAGTTATAAAAGGGTTAAATTGTAAACTAAAGGGTGCTATGTGTTTACTATGTAACCTAAAGGGTATAAATGGATATTTTGCTAAAACCAAAGGTCTTCACTTGTAAAATCTGTAACTTGAGGATACTTTCATAATACAACCTAAATTATGAGAATTACATACTAATCCCTAAAGTTGCGATAATTACATAAAACCCTAAATTTGGTA
The DNA here is from genome assembly GCA_021014915.2 of Artemisia tridentata subsp. tridentata. Taxonomy (NCBI): domain Eukaryota; kingdom Viridiplantae; phylum Streptophyta; class Magnoliopsida; order Asterales; family Asteraceae; genus Artemisia; species Artemisia tridentata. The sequence goes on from CP139506.1 coordinate 287,363,077, forward strand.
AAGGACATTTTGAATCTTGAACTATGAATATGATCATTTGGTAATACTTTGAATTGGCATATGAGAAAGATATAACTTAAGGTCATCTAATATGAAATGAGAACAAACATGAAACCTTTCGATGATATGAAACTTAAGAGAACTTATGATTATTTGTAGATCGGTTGAAGAAGGAGTGATCTCCTAGTTGATTGGACTTTCATTTCTTTTGCTTGCGTATTCGTTAAGGTATAGATATTCTGACCTTTCTTTTAAGGTTTCTCATGGTCTCCCTCGATATTCTGAATCCATTAGTTTCTGATTCGATTGCTATGATTTCCCTCTGCTTGAACCTTCCCGGTTGAATTCCATCTGATATGATTTCTGATCTGAAGCTATGCTATTAAAACCTTTCCTAATTATATCTTGAAAATGTTTTGAGAAAAGCTATTTTGAAAGGATGTTTATAAATGAGGCAAAACCATTTTTATATAAATATTACTAACTTTTATGAAAGCTATTTTGGAAGACTAATTTTTATGAAAAACCGTTTTGAGAGAATATGTTTATGAGAATTACTTTAAAGGATCGTTTTATGAAGACCACGAATAAAGGATTTTCTAAAATGGACTTTTGGATGAAAGTTTTAAAATGAACTTTTGATATGAACCTTGATTACGATTATGAGTTATGATTCAGTTAAGATTTCCCAGGCCATTGCTATGTTCCCTTGTGTATGAACCTCTGGATATGACTTTGAGATGCACCTTCTGATATATGACCTTTTGATATGACATTGAGACCTGACTCTTAGTTTGATACCCGAGCCACCTTTCTGTTACCTAGCCAGGAAGGTAACCTGGCCATGTCTGTGATGCACCACTGGCATGACTCCTGTGTGGGGGAGTGATTTCTCACACCGTCCCTGTTCTGCTATCTGCCGGCTATTATGATTATGTGATTATGACTTCTGTTTGGGGGGCGTATGGATTGCAATCCTAGATCTGATCTGTTTAGTGGATTTAATCTGATATGATATGACTTGTCTGGTGACTGGTGCTGTGTGCAATACACGCCTTTCACATATATCTGGGAGCTAGCTACTCCATTTGAAGAATGAGGACACCCCTCATATTATCTGATTATCTGAGAGGTCTCCCCTCTATATGATTATGAAGATTTATGGTTACACTGTTATGATATGATATGATCTGTTTCTGGGCTCGTGGTGGATGACTATCCTAAACCTTTACTCTTGTACCTTATTTATATCTCATTCATTATGATATGCCTGTTCATTTCCGTTGCTTTTGTTTCCGTTTATTATATATCTGTTCACTGGGCTTTTTAAGCTCAGCCGCACGTTTTCTTTCCGTGTGCGGCAGGTTTTAGTTGGAAGCTGGGTATGAGTGAAGAGACCTTTGGACTTAGAAGACCTTGATAGTTTTTCGGAAGTAGAAGTTTTTAGAAGGATTTGCATTGACAGACATAGTATTTAGTTTTGGTTCTCAATTGTAATCTTGTAGTTTCAGTATTTCATTTGTAACCTTTGAATTTCTATTGTATTATTTAAGTCGTATGTTATGCTTGCCTTTGATATGTCACCATTTGCGTGACACTTCTACCCTTGCCGGGTTGGGGTGTTACAATTATGGTATCAGAGCCAGGTTTACGACTTGTAGTACATCTACCGTTGGCCTGTGTAAGTTAGGACCCCTAAGTTTCCACTGTAGGCGCTCGTAGGATAACCTTTGCGAAGTTGCGTAGAATTTTCCCATAGGAATATAAGTGATAACCGGTGAGGAATGGGTAGTCTAGGACATCCATGTGAGTAGTTTTTGCTTCCGCATCACTCTGAATCTTGCCTTTGCCTTTAGTCATGCCTCATAAGAATGTTTGTCGCAGAAGACGAGGAAGTCTTACCTTCCGTCATTTGAAGAATGAACTTTGTATGTTAACCAATTCCCTTTGGAAGGATTTGATGTTGACATTTGTCTAGTACGGAATTGTTATCTGAGCATGCTGATGCTAATAACTGATGTTCCATACATCTCGCCTCTGACAGGTAAACGATGTTCGTATTACTATCGATGCACACCCTACCATTCCTATGTTATAAGCTAAACAAGATTCCAATCCTTTGAACTGTTCACTCTTCTATCCTACACTTTGATGAACCATGTACCTAAATTTGATATGTGAACTATCCGTATGATTTGACAACCACATTCGCTCTGAGAATCCGTTTCCCTTTGGATGCTTTTGACTTTGAGGTCTCTTGATTATGGATTGGTGGTTTTTGTAAAGTTATCATGGACTGCAATATTTGAAATGCGACCTTTAACAATCTGCTTCACCATATTTTGATATGATTTCCACAATCATTTGAATCTGTTAAATTTATTGTTGCTATGAAGCACATACTCCGATCTCTTTGATTCCCAATTTTCTCCTAACGCCTGTTAGTATCCACTCTTAGAAAGCTCCGGCATCTGAAAGTTTTGTTGTACGAATTTCTGGTGTTTCTGATGAACCTTTTGAGATCCGTTTGGGAAGTAAAGTTTGCATTGAACTAATCTGAATTTGGCGAAACCACGATACTGAAGAAGTTAAGAGGTTGTAGGAACTGATGGGATATGAGTTTGTTCACTTCAGTGATCTTTTGAATGCTCCTGTTGGTTTATGAAGAAGAAAGAGAGAAGTGTGCGGCGGCGCATCGACCATCGTGAATGTAACCGTAATCATTATTCCATTTCCGCGTATCAATATTTGATTTGTTCTATTTTTGAAACTTCGTAGCAGACGACCTCATTTGAGTTTGAAAGACGGAAGAAGCAACCACAAGAACATCTGAGAAGGAAGTTGATTAGTTGAGATTAAGTTCCGCGAAGCATTACAATTTGATTTGTGAAGAGACAGATTTGTGATATGAAGTTGTTCTCTAAGAAGATTTCCTGAAGTTGTTTTAGTACCCGTGTGACTACTATGAGTTTTGAATGATGTCAATTGTATTGGCTAGAAGATTCATGTTGTCGCAAGTACTCGGACAATTGTCATAGTATGACAGTATGTTTGTGCTCAGAGACGAACGAAGAACTCGTAGACCGTTTGTTTGTATTTTGTGAACCGACCCTTTATTCTGGAAGAATAGTTTTGATTTGCGTTCAGAGATTGCAGCAGACAACACCACCAGGTATCCGAGGACGACAGAGCTTCCACAGAAAGGACCAAGACTGAAGACCATGGTTAGAGTTAGAAACCTCATATAAGATTGGTAGAAGATGTTCGTGACAGGCGTTACCAAGAGAGAAGCATGAGAGGAGAAGACAGACTGAGATGAGACTCGATTATACTTCATGTAGCATGTGGAGATTTCAGTTGGGCATCAAAACGACCAGACCGTAGAAGATGAGCTTTCAGCACATAAACCAGGAAGTCCACAGCAGTGTGAGTTGGTGAATTTTGAATCATGCTAGAAGACCTGTAGGAGACACGCAACCTTGTTTCTCTAGTCATTTTAGTTGTACTAAGATGAATGGAGAGCTGAAGCAGACTCGCCAATGGAGGAATGCACGGTGATCACGTAAGAGATTCATGCTACCACACCGAAGTGTCCAGAAGAAGTGTCGAAGACTTGAGGAACCAGACTCAAGTTTATGATTTCCTTTTCACCCTATGATCGTATGATTAGACAAGAGAGCGACTACTTGGAATTTGAAAGGATTCGAGATCATGAAATTGAAGGAATGAAATTGTGTAGTAAACGTTTGGATTCGAAAATTGTGATCTTTGTAAATGATGAAGATATTGAAGACGTAATTCATTTCCTCTTAAACCACTTAAGTTTCCGTTACCTTTCGATAGGATCTTTTGAATGAGCCTTACCCTATTGGAAATTCCGTTCTGTATTCGTTATGCATTTGTTGGAAGATGGTTCGTTATGAGAAGGATGATGAATTGTGGAAGACCTAACGTCTCGACGACGAGTTTCATTTTGAGGTGTACACATTCCGTTACGCTATTTATACGTTCAAATTCCCCCGATTTAGAATCCGTAGTGATGTTTGTTTTGGACCAACCTTAAGAGGTAGTGAGACTGATAGGTGGTTAAGATAAGTAGTTCTGTTCACGACTTGAGATAAAGTATGACCATCATGATGGTATACTCATATGATGCTGGTATTATGACGGTTCGCGAACGTGATAATACTTACGTCATATGACGTACCCTCATTGTGTTCATAAGATATTTCGAGAAGTGCCTTAGAAGCCTTAGAATTTCTGATATCTGTTTGAGATCATCCGCGTTTAGTGAGATTTTAGATTCATTCTACCTATATGATTGATCCGCTGTCTTTGATATATACGATTTGATACGTTTGGATTCTAGACGCGCGTTTTGCCGACCTCTGCATTGCCGATAAGAATCTTAGGTTCTGTTATAGAGATTTCTGCTATTGGATGACATCTAACGATATGCTTTCTGTCCGTACGGATTCGATCTATTATCATACGGGAATACACCTATGTTCTGCTATATATACGTTTCGCATTCGTTGAATCTGTTCATTGTGATCTGCTAGGAGTTAAGATATGAGATTTTGGATTCTGAGAAAACAAGGTTTGTTTACCTATGAGATTACCTTTGGAAGGTTATATTGAAGCCGAGGCTATTTGAGAAGCTGAAAAGTTGAACGCTTAGATCACCCTAATGTTGCTACAATTCGATGTATCCTCATCTGATTCGCCTAATCAATTCGATGTAAATCCTATGTATTTTCTGTACCGCTCCCTAGAGAATACGATTATCATCCGTTCCGATTGGTACACTATTCCTTTGGTCTAAATTCAGTATAATATGTCCTTCTGACAAATCCGAAGCTACTCTGACAATAATAACGAGTCATGAGAAACAAGTCTGTTACATTTCCGTTCACTGTCTATCGTGTTTTCTGTTTCGTTTCATTCCAATTTTCGAGGACGAAAATTTTTTTTTAGAGGGAAAGAGTTGTAAAACCCGAAAATTTAAAACGTGTTATAAGACCAAATTGCCCTCGTAACTTTGAAACTTAATTAAAATTTATATAATTTAAGCATTAATCACAAAACTTATGATAACGAAACAAGTATGACATAAAATAATTACGAGTCATCACAAGATAATTCTTCAAGCTACCAATAATATTAAAACACATTACGAGTCCAAATAAACCGAAAATATCATATTGCGTATGCATTTTAATTAGTAAAAACAATGAAGAATATATACTACACAATAAGAAGGAAAAACGTCAAGTTAAGTTGTGTTTATTTTGGGTCTTAAGTTGGGCCGATCCACCCTCCTTTTTCACTCCTAAATATCGACCAAAAGCCAACCCAAAACAGCCCATGTATTGTGTTATCCCCTCACATAAAATGCCGACCTTCATAGCTCCCAAAATAACCCTAGAAGCTGTCAATCCTGCCGCCATTTACTGCTGGAAATCGACCCCAAGAAAACCTCACAAACCCTCCATCTTGATCTCATTCTAAGGTAAATACTTAATCTCACATCGATACATATTCGTACGAATCAAAAACTAATAAATGGGTGCGTTTTTTTTGGTTCTTTGTGGCTGCCGATCGACAAACAAAAGGAAGGAAGGAAGAAAGATTTTTTTCGTGTGGTGTTTTTGATTCCGTGTGATCGTGTTCTTCATCTTGTCATCAAGGGTATTGTATTACTCATCTTTTGTTCACATAATCTTGTGCCTACATGAATCTTGAATGAAAAACAAATGTCACATGAAATAACAAAACAAGAAAACCTAAAAACCTTGTATCTATGGATCGACTAGTATTATTATGATGTATGATTCGATTTGAATGTGTAACAAGCAAATATAAACTGACCTAAATGTGTCTTAAACTCACCAAAATCGTTTAGTATCAAAAATTAATGAATGGGATCATAAAAACCCTAAGTATTTACATGTGATGATGAAAACAGTTTCTGAGGTAAAACTTTAACCGATTTTAACCGGCTGTAAATTAATCATAAGAACGTATATGTTCATGTTTCTGGAGTCTAAAACTAAGTTCATTGAATTGGCTACCTGGGAAAATTTAGTTTGTAATTTTTAGAGGCCTGGAAGGTTACTTTTTGATTTTTAGAAAAGTATGTGTCTGATCGTACTTAAAAGTCTGGAAAATTAGTCCGGGTTTTCGATTTTTAATTTTCAAACCGTGTCGAGTTAGGAGGAGTCCTTTGAACTGGGTAATCTATAAGATTTATACTACTTCCTGGAATTTTTATAGATTTTTATGAAATTTTCTTAAAGGGTTTCTAATTGATAACTTTTCGTATAGTAAAATTACTCAGAAATCTGGACGAGTTGGCTTAAGTGAATTTTAATACGTACCTATACTACATGATAAAATCTGTAAAAATTTGATAAAATACTTTAGACATATGAGCATCTCTGGGAATTTTTGGGAATTTTAATACTGAGTTCTTTTACGATTTATAATTTATTTAAAACCTAGCAATTTCGTACTTAAAACTATGGGAAGTTATAAAAGGGTTAAATTGTAAACTAAAGGGTGCTATGTGTTTACTGTGTAACCTAAAGGGTATAAATGGATATTTTGCTAAAACCAAAGGTCTTCACTTGTAAAATCTGTAACTTGAGGATACTTTCATAATACAACCTAAATTATGAGAATTACATACTAATCCCTAAAGTTGCGATAATTACATAAAACCCTAAATTTGGTAAAGGACATTTTGAATCTTGAACTATGAATATGATCATTTGGTAATACTTTGAATTGGCATATGAGAAAGATATAACTTAAGGTCATCTAATATGAAATGAGAACAAACATGAAACCTTTCGATGATATGAAACTTAAGAGAACTTATGATTATTTGTAGATCGGTTGAAGAAGGAGTGATCTCCTAGTTGATTGGACTTTCATTTCTTTTGCTTGCGTATTCGTTAAGGTACAGATATTCTGACCTTTCTTTTAAGGTTTCTCATGGTCTCCCTCGTATTCTGAATCCATTAGTTTCTGATTCGATTGCTATGATTTCCCTCTGCTTGAACCTTCCCGGTTGAATTCCATCTGATATGATTTCTGATCTGAAGCTATGCTATTAAAACCTTTCCTAATTATATCTTGAAAATGTTTTGAGAAAAGCTATTTTGAAAGGATATTTATAAATGAGGCAAAACCATTTTTATATAAATATTACTAACTTTTATGAAAGCTATTTTGGAAGACTAATTTTTATGAAAAACCGTTTTGAGAGAATATGTTTATGAGAATTACTTTAAAGGATCGTTTTATGAAGACCACGAATAAAGGATTTTCTAAAATGGACTTTTGGATGAAAGTTTTAAAATGAACTTTTGATATGAACCTTGATTACGATTATGAGTTATGATTCAGTTAAGATTTCCCAGGCCATTGCTATGTTCCCTTGTGTATGAACCTCTGGATATGACTTTGAGATGCACCTTCTGATATATGACCTTTTGATATGACATTGAGACCTGACTCTTAGTTTGATACCCGAGCCACCTTTCTGTTACCTAGCCAGGAAGGTAACCTGGCCGTGTCTGTGATGCACCACTGGCATGACTCCTGTGTGGGGGAGTGATTTCTCACACCGTCCCTGTTCTGCTATCTGCCGGCTATTATGATTATGTGATTATGACTTCTGTTTGGGGGGCGTATGGATTGCAATCCTAGATCTGATCTGTTTAGTGGATTTAATCTGATATGATATGACTTGTCTGGTGACTGGTGCTGTGTGCAATACACGCCTTTCACATATATCTGGGAGCTAGCTACTCCATTTGAAGAATGAGGACACCCCTCATATTATCTGATTATCTGAGAGGTCTCCCCTCTATATGATTATGAAGATTTATGGTTACACTGTTATGATATGATATGATCTGTTTCTGGGCTCGTGGTGGATGACTATCCTAAACCTTTACTCTTGTACCTTATTTATATCTCACTCATTATGATATGCCTGTTCATTTCCGTTGCTTTTGTTTCCGTTTATTATATATCTGTTCACTGGGCTTTTTAAGCTCAGCCGCACGTTTTCTTTCCGTGTGCGGCAGGTTTTAGTTGGAAGCTGGGTATGAGTGAAGAGACCTTTGGACTTAGAAGACCTTGATAGTTTTTCGGAAGTAGAAGTTTTTAGAAGGATTTGCATTGACAGACATAGTATTTAGTTTTGGTTCTCAATTGTAATCTTGTAGTTTCAGTATTTCATTTGTAACCTTTGAATTTCTATTGTATTATTTAAGTCGTATGTTATGCTTGCCTTTGATATGTCACCATTTGCGTGACACTTCTACCCTTGCCGGGTTGGGGTGTTACAACCTCGACCCTTTCAGCATGGGCTTTGGAGATAGGCCAGCACTCCGACCCGTACAACATAGCCTGTCTAATCGCCACCTTATAAAATTTACCCTTTAGCTTTAATGGGACGTTCCTGTCACAAAGGACTCCCGACGCCGCCCTTCATCTCGCCCACTCAACTCTAATCCGGTGAGTTACGTCCTCATCAATCCTCCCTGATTTATGGATCATCGATCCCAGATATCTAAAGGACTCCTTGGGCGGAAGGATCCGGTCACCGATACAGATATCCGTATCCTCGTGGTGGTCTACCTCGGTCCTCCCAAAATCGCATCTCATATACTCCGTCTTCTCTCTGCTCACTCGGAGACCATTATCCTCTAGGGCCTCCCTCCAGTGCTCAAGTCTGATGTTTATCCTTTCCGCCGATTCTGCCACCACCACAATGTCATCAGCGAAAATCATGCTCCACGGTATGCCGTCTTGAATCCCTCAAGATAACTCATCAAGAATCAGTGCGAAGAGGTACGCGCTAATGGCAGATCCTTGGTGGAGTCCCACTCCCACAGAGAAAAACTCTGAGATCCCCACTGTGGACCGTACCCAGGTCTTAGCCCCCTCATACATATCTTTAATGACTCTGATGTACCTCCTTGGGGTTCCTTTATCAATAAGAGTTCTCCAAATTAACTCTCTAGGCACACTATCATATGCCTTTTCGAGATCAAGGAACGCCATATGCAGATCCTTTTGTCTTTCTCTATACTTCTCCATGAGACTTCTGAGAAGGTGGATAGCCTCAATCGATGACCTCCCTGGCATAAAACCAAATTGGTTCTCAGACACCCTCGTCTCTCTTCTCAATCTTCTCTCAATAAGTCTCTCCCAAAGCTTTATGGTGTGGCTAAGAAGCTTAATGCCCCTATAGTTGCTACACACTTGCACATCCCCCTTGTTCTTGTAAATGGGATTGACTTCACTGATTCTCCATTCTTCTGGCATCTTATCACCGGAGAAGATCTTGTTGAAAAGGCAAGTCAACCATCCTACCCCCTCATCACCCAGACACTTCCAGGCTTCAATGGGGATTTGGTCCGGCCCTACTGCTTTGTTTCTCCCCATCTTCTGAATTGCTACCTTCACTTCTGGTTGGCTAATCCTCGAATAATAGCACTCAAGAAGTTGGCTAGGGTTCTCTCCTTCTCCTCTCTCTTCCGAATACCCTCCGCTGAAAAGAGATGAAAAATACTCTCGCCATCTTCTCCTAATATCCTCTTCGTTCACAATGGTTCGACCGCCTTCATCTTTGATATATTTAATGTTACCTAAATCCCTCCTTCTTCTCTCCCGGGATTTAGCAATCCTGAATATATCGTTAGCTCCCTCCTTGGAGTCCAATTTCTTATACAAATCTTCGTACGCTTTGTCCTTCGCCTGGGCTACTGCCTTTTTCGCTTCTCTTTTCGCAATTTTATACCTCTCTTCTGCGCTTGTAATATCAGTTTGGTGACCCTCTCGGCATGAAAGGAGCTCTTTGAACCTAGCTTGTTTCGCTGCAACTTTGGCTTGCACTTCCTCACAAAACCACCAAGATTCCCTGCTGCTGCGCAGCTTTGATCTCGCTACCCCGCTAGACACACCAAGGGAATCCTTAGCAGCGCCTCTTATTATGCCGGCCAGAGTGTTCCACATCTGGTCCGCGTCTATAGTAGTCAGGTCCTCCAACCTAATTGAAAGTCCCTCTACGACTTTCCCTCTAAACGACTCCGCCGCCTCACTGTTCAAATTCTTCCATAGAATCCTCGGCAACCCGGGCGCTCCCCTCCTATGCCTTTGCCTCTCAAAAAGTGCATCCAGAGCTAACAATCTGTGTTGGGATGAGCATGCCTCGCCCGAGAAAACCCTGCAGTCTCTACATGTTCTAAGATCCCTTCTACGCACAAGCAGAAAGTCAATCTGGGAGTGGAGGCCCCCACTCTAGAAGGTGATCAAGTGTACATCTCTCTTCTTAAAGAAAGAGTTCGCTACTACCAAGTCGTGAGCCGTAGCAAACTCTAAAATCGAGCGGCCTTCGTCATTCCTAACTCCATAGCCAAACCCTCCGTGGACCCCCGCATACCCATCCGCTCCCGCTCCTATATGACCGTTCAAGTCGCCCCCTATAATCAATCGATGCTCCGACGGGCATTCCCTTACAAGCTCATCGAGCGAGTCCCAGAAGCTCTTCTTCTCTGCTTCACTCCGGCCCACCTGTGGGGCATAGGCGCTGATCACATTAACGGTCACTCCATCAATTACCAAAGTAATCGCCATGATCCTATCGCTACTCCTGATCACTTGCACTACATTATCCTTAAGACCCGCCGCCAAAATAACTCCGACTCCATTTCTCGCGGTCCTAGAGCCCGAGTACCAAAGCTTGTACCCGTTACCCTCCCTCGTGCTAGAACCCTTCCATTTAGTCTCCTGGAAGCACGCAATATCCACCTTATGACTCCTCAACGCATCCGCCAGCTCAAAGAGCTTACCGGTCAAAGTCCCAACATTCCAACTACCCACCCTAATTCTACAAGAGGCCGCTACCCTGGCATAACCCCTACCCACCCTAGACCCGCCTACCCCGCCTACCTTGTCTACCCCTCCTACCCCACCCAAGCCGGGAAGACATGACCTCAGGTGACCATCATAAACCAAGGCGTCTATCCTAACCCAAGCAAACTACACCCAAAAGAAAGGCACACAAGCAAACAGAAAAAAACAGGACCGCGCCAACGAAGCAGCGCAAAAGGAAGACTAATAAGAAGACACTAGATAAACTAAAAGAATGGCCTAACCTAATCAGAAAACAAAAAAGGGGGAGGCGCACACACACAAGCAAAACCAGAAAAACACCCGCCCCTAAACAAAGCCATAAAAAGAACAACAGGCAAGCGGAAAATACAAACAAGCAGCTAAAGGAAAAGCAAAAAGAAAAAAGGGCAGCCTAGAAAAAGAAAAGGGCACCAACCAGGACTAACAAAAGAAGATGGGGAAAAAACAGGAAACAAGAACAAAGCACCAACAACTAGGGCCACTGTTCACAACAGAAAAATAAATAAAGTAGGAAAAACAGGTAAAAAAGATACTCCCTGGCCGGAAAAAAATTCCGGTGGTCGGAAAGCGGTCGCCTCCGACGAAGTTGCTCGGACCAGCCTCGGAAAAAGGTGGGGAACCTCCACTCGCGGGGCGTGAAGGCCTTGGAAGCCGGAAGTTAGCCGGAGAGTCGCCGGAAAAAACAATAAAAACGCCACGTAGGGCGGCAAGTGGGGGCACGTGAGAGCTCCGGCGGAGGTCCGGTTTGTAGGGTTTTGATCGTGGTAGTGAGGTGAAGAAGATGGTAGTGTTTAATTTAGATTTTAAGAGGAGATGATGGTGTTATTAGATTTGTACGGGGATGGCGGAGAGAGATAATAGAGAGAGAAGAGAGAAAATCCTAGTGCAGGTGTATGTGGATGACATTATCTTTGGATCTACTAGGAAGGAAATGTGTTTAGAGTTTGAGAAACTTATGCATGATAAGTTTCTGATGAGTTCTATGGGAGAACTTACATTCTTTTTAGGTTTGCAAGTTAAGCAATCATCTAAAGGCATATTTATTAGTCAAGACAAATATGTTACAGAGATACTTAGAAAATTTCAATTTGCTGATTCAAAAATAGCAAGCACACCAATGGACTCTGAGAAGCACCTTCTGAAAGATGAAGATGGAGAGAATGTGGATGTACACACTTACAGATCTATGATAGGCTCTTTGATGTACCTTACATCATCTAGACCTGATATCATGTTTCCTGTTTGTGTTTGTGCAAGATTTCAAGTAACTCCAAAGGTTTCTCATTTAACTGCAGTCAAGAGAATTTTTAGATATCTTAAAGGTCAACCAAGGTTGGGTATATGGCATTCTAGGGAATCTCCTTTTGACTTGGTAGCATTTTCGGATAGTGATTATGCTGGTGCTAGCTTGGACAGAAAGTCAACAACTGGAGGATGTCAATTCCTTGGGTGTAGACTTGTCTCATGGCAGTGTAAGAAGCAAACAAGTGTGGCAAATTCAACAACTGAAGCTGAATATATAGCTGCTGCAAGTTGCTCTAGTCAAGTCCACTGATTCACCTCTCATAGGAGTTAACACACCTAGAAGTGATGAGGGCAGTAACTTAAACTCTTAAGGAATTGATGGCTTCATGTACAATATTGTCTGACAACAAGTTCTATATGATGGATCAGATGATAAGGAAAGATATATTTTGGTACATAGTGAGATCTTCCAAACAAGGGGAGGAAACAAAAGTTATTTGTATCTCAGGGGAGGTAACAATAGCCCAGAAAAGGAAGATAACCCAATGTATGGAAGGAAAAGACAAGAGCATACAAGATGATGACATGGAGGTTGAAAATGACAAGAACATTCCAAAGGAGAAAGTTCTATCTAGGTCAAACGAAGAAAAGTTTCAATTTCAGTTTACCACGTTTGTTCATCACTTGCAAAGTCATGCTGATAGATGATTTCACTTGTTGAAACAAGCATCCAAGATACACAGCATCATTGCCTCTTATAATTCCTCCATCCAAGGAAATTGCACCATCTTTTAGTCCAAGATTGGAGCAATGTGTTGATATTGTTAAAGTCAAAGATCAGAAAGCAGATGAGCTTCTAAGAAAGATACAATCTCTCAGAACAGAAGAAAGTTCAGATCAAGGATCTGATCTGACTATGAAGTGTTTGAAAGATCTTCACAATCCATAAATTTAATTCAGAAACATGTTGGAATGAATTCACATGTTTAGGGGAGGATTGTTGGGAATTAAATGTTCTGAAGATTAAGTTTCAAGAATTACAAGTATTAACAGTTCCAACTGCTGAGAAGAATACTCTAACAGTTCCAACTGCTGATGTATATCTTAGGACTGCTCAAGTTATAACTAACAGTTCCAACTGCTAGTTGATACTGTTGAGTTGAGACTGCTAGATGGATAAGTATTGAAAAGATATTTGTGTACTAAAGTCAAGAATATACGGTAGATAATATCTTACACCATGTGCTTAGTTAACATGTTGTGTACACAGATACATGTTGTATCTTATGTACTGACACACTCAAGAGATAAGTTAACAAGTAGGTCGGCTAGACTTTAAGCAATATTGTAAAGATCTTCTTGGACTATAAAAGAAGATCTTAGTGTCGATATTAAGTGTCTAAGTGTGTTATTATTTTAGAACTCATAACAGTTAGAACTAGAACAAAACACAAGAATATCACAAGTTGTAAAAAGTTAAGATTCAAGGTTGTAACCCTAGTGATAATTCAAGATCACTCTTATTATTATCATTAATAATATTGAATCGTTTGGTGTTAATATTTCATTGTTCATTGTCATAGAACAAACATAACTGTTCTATTTCCATAACATACACAACCTTCTAAGTGTGATTGAGTGAATTCCGCGCACTTAATCATATTAACAAAACATATCATATACGCAAAGTTGACAAGGTTTAACCACCTTATAGTGTATCTAGGGTCCTAACAAGTACCAATTCCGAAAATTCTTGTGATTTGCGAGAAACCCTCTTATCGCCAATTCCGAAAAACCCTCTTTTCACCAATTCCGAAAAACCCACTTTTCACCAATTCCGAAAAACCCTCTTTTCACCGACTTTTTTCGAATTTCGTCTAGGACTTTTAATGATGATGATTAGTCGATAATTATGGATTTTAACGAATAAAGCTACGTGAATACTAAGATTTTTGCAACTTTGAAGGTGAAAAACTAAGATTTGGTGAAGATCTACAATTAGCAACGTTTAGAAAACTTGTTTTCAACTCAACTTCGAACAAAAAACCCAAAAAATCCAAACGTAAATGACAAAACCAAACTTAATGACGAATAAATCTACTCTTAAACACACACGATAACTATCCTTAGGCGAATGATACCACTTGTAGGTCCTAGTAATTAACGTAAAACACAATCTACTCAACTAGATAAACCACGATAACAACTACTCTATAAGCTACGAAAGAGATTAACAATAAGTAAAGTAAATACGAGAGAAGAGAGATTGATAGAGAAGAGATTTAAGAAGAAAGAAAGATGGATGATTCACATTCACTTAACATTCGGACATAGCTTACACATAAGAATGAAAAACCAACAAGAAATATGAGCTCCCTAACCTTCTATTTATAGGCGAAGATTAGGGCAACCCTTACATGAATGTTTCTAGAAGTATTTTAGCTAAGTGGCCGGCCCATGGACTCCTTATGGACCGGACCTCTAATTACAAACATAGAATCCATATTTGAGCAACTATTTATCGCAAATGACTAAGACTTGACAATTTACAAAACGTGTTCCTAACAATTATATCTGAAAGAAATAGTCTCACGACATGGAGTACGAATTTCCATTATCTCGGATCGTGACTCTCGTTTCACGTCTCGATTTTGGGAAATGCTTCAAAAAGCTTTGGGTACTTAGTTAGATACGAGTACTGCATATCATCCTCAGATCGACGGACAAAGCGAAAGAATTATTCAAACATTGGAACATATGCTCTGGGCATGTGTAATAGATTTTGGTAGAGGATGAGATAGACATTTGCCTTTGGCAGAATTCTCATACAACAATAGTTACCATGCTAGCAACAAGGCGGCACCGTTTGAAGCGCTTTATGGACGAAAGTGCCGATCACCTGTTTGCTGGGTTGAAGTCGGAGAAGCCCAAGTCCAACTTACCGGACCGGAGATTATTCAGGAAACCACTGATAAGATAGTGCAAATTCGGCAATGTTTACAAGCCGCACGAGATAGACAAAAGAGCTACGCAGATGTAAGGCGAAAACCTATGGAATATGAAGTTAGAGACAGGGTCATGTTAAAAGTATCACCATGGAAGGGTATGGTTAGATTCGAAAAGAGAGGAAAGTTGAATCCCAGATACATCGGGCCATTCAAGGTTCTTGAGAGAGTTGGCCCAGTAGTCTACAGACTTGAGCTTCCTATAGAGCTCAGTAATATACACCCTACCTTTCACGTTTCCAACCTAAAGAAGTGTTTGTCAGATGAAACACTTGTCATTCCAATGAAGGAACTTCAGCTCAATGATAAACTCCATTTTATGTAAGAACCCGTGGAAATCATGGAAAGAAATGTGAAACAATTAAAACAAGTCGTATCCCCATTGTTAAGGTAAGATGGAACTCTAAGAGAGGACCAGAATTCACCTGAGAACGAGAAGATCAAATCCGGGCAAAATATCCACACCTCTTTCCCAACACCTCAACCAACACAGACTGAATCTCAGGACGAGATTCCATTCAACGGGGGGATACTGTAACCACTGATAAATTTCACCTTGTACTAAGTTAATATAATATTCTAAATAAAGAATACTTATCCATTTTCTACATCCAATTTTTTTTAAGATTAAATATAATCAGTTTATCTGATCACAACGACTAATTAATGTGATGTAACTCACATTCTCAATAAACGTGCTCACACGCGGACCGAGACCAACAAGCTTTATATTTATTTCACATAAACATCTTTATATGACAAGTAACAAAGTTTTCAACTTTTATTTGCCACTTTACGTTAATTCGTTAACGTACGATTATTAAACGTTCAAACTAAACGTTTGTTATCTAATAGAGTTCTCACAAAACCCCTAAAGTGAACTATAACCCCTAAAGTGCACTGAGGACCCCTAAAGTGCAAACCCTAAAGAACAAAACCCTAAAGCTAATGTACAAGCTTTTAAAGCACGAAAACCTAAACTTTACCTTATTTCCCATTACAAGCCCTAAATTCACAATTCTATGATTTTATGTAATAAAATCACAAACCCTAATTAATTAAATATGATTTTTATAAAATATTAAGGTACAAGTCTTTCATGCACATGTACAAGTTTCTAAGGCATAGAAACCTTAACATTAATATAACTTATATTATAAACCTTAGTGTACCTACTTTAAAGCTCACATTACAAGACTTTAATGCACTAACTTTAAACTTGATTATCTTAAAATATATAAGTCTAATGTATAACTCCCTAAATCCCAGGTACAAGAACTTAATGCATGAATTAAAAAACTATTAATTTCTTCAAACTAAACCTAACTAAAGACATAAACTAAGTTACCTGTATTCCTAAACTCTAAGTACAACATATTCTAGCCTATTGTACAAGTGGTTAAAGCCTATAAATCAAAATCACATTTCCATGTAATCAACATGGCTCTATATGAACTAAACAAACCAAACTAGAACCCTAAACTTGCTCTAATCTAACTAAGACAATCTCTAAAACATGTGCAAGCACAATCTAACAATATCTTACCTCTTACACCTTGTCCCCTAGATATTCTTCACCATGTCAAACATATCAAGCTCTTCCATGGTTTTGTGTTGAAAAACATCGAACCACCCACAACATCCCAAGATTATCTACTAAACCCTAGGTTATCTCTTATTCCCATGTCCCATATCATCCTAACATATCCTACAAGTTGCAATAGAAATCTTGCCTATAAATTCGACCCTAAAACATACCATTTCATCTCATAAGAGCTAATGATCAAGTTAAAACCAAAACAAAAACTATATTTCTTTTCTTTTTGTTTATGGTCGCTAAACAAACTAACACCCCTAATAAGATATATTTTGTTTTAAACTTTTAGCTCTAGGCTACATGTTAGGTCATCTAAATAAGCTAGTAAACATGTTAACAAGCCACAAAAATAAGCCCATAAGTTTAAGGTTCAATTTCCATTTCTTCTTCCTTTTATTTCTGGTCTCTAAACAAACTAAACACCCCTTTTGGATCTAAATTTTAACCCACAAGCTAAAAGCTATAAGCTGAGATATTAAGGCTATGTTTGGCGCGGAGCTTTTTGGAGCTTTTTGGGGCGATGAGCGGTGGGCAACGAGCTTTTTGATTTTTATTGTTCGTTTGGCAAAGGAGCGGTGAGCTTTGCTATTTTTTAGGAAAGCTCATTTTTCCAATGCTTCTTTAAGAAGCTGTGAGCGGTGAGCTGTGGCTCACAGCTCACAGCTACTGCTCACTGCTACTTTTACCAAACGTAGCCTAAGCCCTCCTAATAAGCTCCTAAGTGACTTTACAAAACCCCAAAAAAACCTGGCCAAAAGCTGTTTATGCCTCACCTACTTTCTGTGTTTCTTTTTGATGTGTCGCGACTTAAAAAACCCAAACACCCCTTTTTAGCCTTACTTTTCAACCATAAGCTAAGGCTTATAAGCCCAGCCAATAAGCCCTTTTAACAAGCTCCTAGGAGACTTCATATAGCCCCAAGATCCTGGTCAAAACTCTATAGGCCTTGCTCAATTTTTCTTGTTCTTTTCACTGTCGCGAGTACAAAATCAAACACCCTTTTTACCATACGTTTTTGCTATACTCTAAACTATAAGCCTTGAATTGCTTAATAAGGCTTCTAGATAAGCTAAGTAAACTGTTAATAAGCTACAGAAATAATCCCATGAAGTTTTAAGGAACAAATGTGGTTTCTTTTTCTTTTCTTTCTTTACCGAGAACAAGCCAAACACCCCTCTTTGATGAATTAAATAGCCCATAAGCTAAAAGCTTTAAGCTACGAGATTTAGCCACTTTAATAAGCTCCTAACAAAGTTTACAAAACCACAGAAACGTTGTCAAAAGATCATAGGGCCTCGTTTATTTTCTTTGTTCTTTTTGGTGTCTCGACCTAAAACCTAACGCACCCTTTTTGATTGTTTTAAAACCATAAGCTAAGGATATGAGCTAATAAGCTGTTAACAGCTTATTTACAAACTTAACACAACATATTTTAGCAAACCATAATAAACTACGCCCTTCTCTAAACATAAAACGCAACTAAAATGAAATAAGGACTACGGACGTAACGACTAAAATACTTGAGGGTGAAAACTCTAACATTTTGAAACTTGGAGTTTTCTTGGGCCAAAACTGTCAATTTTGATAAGTTATATATAACAAGGGCTGAAATTGTAAATGACTCATAGTTAAGGGTATAAAGTTTCACTTTTGAAACTACAGGGGTAAAAGTTGTCATTTTATGAAAGTTGAGGGGTATAAATTGTCATTTTATAAAAGATGAAGGGTATAAGTTGTTATTTTATAAAAGATGAAGGGTATAAGTTGTTATTTTATAAAAGATGAAGGGTATAAGTTGTCATTTTATGAAAGTTCAGGGGTATAAACTGTCAACGCTTGAAACTATAAGGGTATAAAGCGTAACATTTTATATTATTTCAGGAAATATACTTTTCGGCTCGGTTTTTGATAAAAACTAATAAACGAGATACTTCCATTTCATTAACGATCAATCAAACACTAAAAATGAAATATGATAAATATTATCATCCACTAACTTTTGAAGAGACTTCATGTTGTCTCGTTCAACACTTAACCACCGACAAAACACTTGCAATACGAATATTCAAACACGTATTTAAGGTTTGAATACAAATACTAAAACTTGACATATTCACCTAGGTTGCGTGTCGGAGCAGTTTATTCACCATACTTGATTTACTTCCCAATCAGACTACTGTAGTTCATAGTCCCACTTTTATACGTTTTCCAAACTTGTGGGGAGATACATGCTACAAACCTGAACACAAGTATTTTTCTGTATGCTATCCTGATTAATATTGCCTAAGTTTACATTGTTGCCACTAAAAAGACCCTCATATCATGAGCCATTAATCACTTGCGAGTGAACGCGAATATAGTGAATAGATCTATTGGAGGTTGACGACCCATTTGTACTAGCCGGATAGATAACTTTAATGTTAGCCGGATTGATAGACAAATGCACTTTATTTGAGACTAAATAGGAGAATGGCAAGCTCCTACCCGAGGACATTATTACTTACATTTTATTATGTCAGTAATTTACATCACTCTTGTGATGTCCTACTGTTAACGTTTGCGTGTCATTAGACTTAGGGCAATATACTGTACTGCAATATTATTGTTTTACTACTACTCAACTTGTGTTCAACCAAGTATTACTATATAAACACTATGGATTCACTCAACCTTTGTGTTGACTTTTTAGCATGTTTTATCTCAGGTAACTAAAGCACGACTTGGCACGGAGTGGCTATGGACTTTCTTATAAAAAGGGTGTCAATTTTGTTATCATTCATACAATATATATGTATTTCAATAACTCCCGCTGGGACCTCTCTTTTGTAAAACTCTGATTAAATAAATGAATGATAACTGTTTTATCTAAAAATGTCTCTTTTTTAGTCGTTTTCTATTATTATGACTGTGATACCTGAAGTAATACCCCAAACCTCTTTTTGATGTGTATACCAAAATATGGGGGTGTTACACCTGCTGAGTGGAACACTAATGTAGTAGTCTGGAGAAACAAGCCTGATCTAGACACTATGAGTTTTGATGACCTCTACAACAACTTCAAGATTGTAGAACAATGGGTGAAAAGGCCTGCATGATCAAGTTCAAGCTCTCAGATATGGCTTTTGTGTCATCTCCAAGCACAAGCAATACTGAGGAGGTTAATACTGCTTTTAGAGTTAGTATTGCTAACCCTAAAGTTAGTACTGCTAGTACTGCTAGTTTAAGTGATGATACTGTCTATGCATCCTTGGCCAGTCAAGCTAATGGGTCTCAGCTTGTTCATGAAGACGTAATACAAATTCATGAAGATGACTTGGAGGAGATGGATTTGAAGTGGCAATTAGCTTTGCTGAGCATGAGGGCCAAGAGATTTTTTCAGAAGACAGGAAAGAAGATCACTATCAATGGAAGTGATACTGCTGGATATGACAAGCCAAAAGTGGAGTGTTACAACTGTCATAAGTTGGGACACTTTGCTAGGGAATGCAGAGGGCCAAGGAACCAGGACAACAGAGTTAGGAATCAAGATAGCAGAGGTTCCAGGAATTAAGAAAGCACCAGGAAGGATGTGAGTAAGGAAGAGACTTCTTCAAAAGCTATGGTGGCAATAGATGGACTTGGATTTGACTGGAGCTTTATGGTTGAAGAGGAAGCTCCTACCAACATGGCACTGATGGCTTTCTCGGATTCTGAGGTATATACAGATAATGCTTTTTCAAAATCTTGTGTAGCTTTAAAAAGCTATGAATCTCTTAAAAAACATTATGATGACTTAAGAATAGAGCTTAACCAATCTGAATTTAATCTTGCAAATTATAAAAGAGGTTTAGCTATTTTAGAAGAACAACTAGTGTTTTACAAGAAAAATGAGAATGTCTTTACTGAGGACATTGTTGTGCTTAAAAGAGACATCTCATACAAAGATGTTGAGATTAGTGTGCTTAAAAATGAACTAGACAAGATTATGCAACAAAAGGAAAACATACAGCTAAGTGTAGACACTCTTGAATATGCATCTAAAGGGGTTAACAAGATTATAGAATGTCAGCTTGTTAACAAAGCTAAGTATGGTTTATGATACAAGTCTGTTCCACCTCCCTATAGAGGGGTACATCCACCCTCAGGTATTAATTTGTCACATACTGGTATGGAGGAATTTCCAGAGCCTAAGTTTGAATATGGACCTAAGGCCAGTGAGAGTACTAGTATAGATAAGCCTGAAGAGGTTAAGGAATCTTTTGAGAGTGCTAGTGACACCTCATTGGTTGAGGAAAATGTGTCAGAAGTTAAAGAAGAAAAGAAAACTGCTGTTCCTAATATGGCTAAAATAGAAGTTGAAAAACCAGTTAGGAAACAAGTTAGATATGCAGAGATGTATAGGTCACAAAGTAGGTCACAAAGTCCTATAGAAAACCAGAGAAATTGGAATAATCTGAAGTCCAAACAGCTAGGAAGTGATTTTGTCATGTATAATAAAGCCTGTTACAGTTGGGGAAGTTTTTATCATGTTCAGGCTAACTGCAATTACCACCAAAGGGAAAGGGTGGTATATGGGAATGTAAATTATAGGGTGAATAACAATTGTTTTATTAAAAGGGATTACCCTAATGCTCAAAGAAACATGGCTCCCAGAGTAGTGTTAATGAGAACTGGCCTTAGACCATTTAATACTGTAAGGCCTGTTAGTACTACTCACCCCAAATCAACAGTTTTTGGTGCTAAAACAACATCATGTTTTTCTAAATCAGCACAACAAACTGTTATTAGGCCCTTTCATAAGAAAACAACATTAACAAACAAAAGGTTTAGCCAAACAGTTCATACTGCTAGACCAAGATTTAATACTGCTAGGCCAATAGTTAGTACTGGTAGGCCAAATTCAGCAGTGGTAAATGTTGTCAGGGCAAATGGGGCTAATGCTGTTAAGGCCTCAGCATGTAAGGTTTGATGACCTACCAAACCTGATAGTGCATCAATCATATTAAAGAAACATAACTATATTGATGCACGAGGCAGATCCAAGTCAGTGATGGCTTGGGTCCCCAAAGGAATCTAATTTCCTTATTTTTATGCGCAGGAACATCCACAAGAAGAAGAAGAAGATCAAGGATATGCTGACAGTGGATGCTCTAGGCACATGACAAGGAACATGTCTTACCTCTTAGATTTCAAATCTTTTGATGGATGATATGTTGCCTTTGGGGGAGGAGCAAGAGGAGGTAGAATTACTGGTAAAGGTACAATCAAAACTGGTAAACTTGATTTTGAAGATGTGTACTTTGTGCAAGAACTTAAGTTTAATCTTTTTAGTGTCTCACGGATGTATGACAAAAAGAACAATGTTCTTTTTACTGACATTGAACGTCTTGTTCTGTCTCCTGACTTTAAGTTACCTGATGAAAGTCAAGTATTACTTAAAGTTCCTAGAAAGGGCAACATGTACAGTGTTGATATGAAGAAGATTGTTCCTAAAGAGAGTCTAACTTGTCTTGTTGCAAAGGCCACACATGATGAATCAATGCTTTGGCATAGGAGGCTTGGTCACATAAATTTTAAAAACATTAACAAAATTGTTAAGGATAATCTTGTAAGAGGTTTACCTCAAAAACATTTTGAAAATGACCAAACTTGTGTTGCATGTATAAAGGGAAAGCAACATAAAGCCACATGTAAGTCCAAGATTCAAAACTCTATTACTCAGCCATTATTCAGGTTGCATATGGACCTGTTTGGTCCAACTTCTGTGAGTAGTTTAATGAATAAGAAGTACTATCTTGTTGTCACTGATGATTATAGCAGGTTTACTTGGGTTTTCTTCTTAGCTACCAAGGATGAGACTAGTAGCATCCTTAAGAGTTTTATTACTGAGATAGAAAACCTAGCTGATAAGAAAGCTAAAATAATCAGATGTGATAATGGAACAAAATTTAAGAATAGAGTGATGAATGAATTTTGTGATCAAAAAGGTATTAAGAAGGAATTTAGTGTAGCTAGAACTCCTCAGTAGAATGGTGTTCCTGAAAGGAGGAATAGGACACTGATTGAGGCAGCTAGAACCATGTTAGCAGACTCTAAGTTACCTACCACATTTTGGGCTGAAGCAGTTAATACTGCTTGCTATGTACAGAATAGGGTATTAGTAGTCAAACCTCATAACAAGACACCTTATGAACTTTTTAGAGGTAGAAAACCAGCTCTAAGCTTCATGAGACCATTTGGATGTCATGTTACCATACTTAATACTTTAGATCATTTGGGCAAGTTTGATGGAAAGTCTGATGATGGTTTTCTTGTTGGGTACTCTATGAATAGTATGGGTTTTTGGGTATACAACATTAGAACCAGAGAAATTGAAGAAAACTTGCATGTAGAATTTTTAGAGAATAAGCCGAGTGTTGCAGGAGAAGGTCCTAAGTGGTTGTTTGATATTGATGTGTTAACAGAGTCAATGAATTATGTACCAGTTGTTGCAGGTACAAACTCTAATGATTTTGTAGGTACAGAAGATAGTTTTGATGCAGGACAATCTAGTATGGAGACAGGATCTTGTCAAGACTACATGTTTATTCCACTGTGGAAGGATGGTTCTGTATTAAATTCATCTTCAAAGGATGATGAAACTTCTAATGATGCTGTGTGAGAAGCTAAAATTGGTGGAATGTTTGTAATGCTATTGTTCCAAGATGGAGAATTTGATTCATTATAGAGGGGATTTGGGAATCACTTGACAAGGGTTTTACACCTGAGTTGTGAGGTCCTTTAAAATCTTTTTCTTGAAATCAACTTATGCCTATCAGGTGGTATTATTGAACATGAATTGATGGTCATAGTTAGTCAGATAGTAACTGAGCTGACTCACTCTTTACCATTCTATCATTTGATAGTGTGTTAGTCTAAGGACATCTGGTATTGAGAACAGCGAGCAAAAGTGAATCTAATACATCTGTATTAAAGGTAACACCTGCCACGAGCTGGAAACCCTGTCAAGAAAGCTCTTTTAATGAGTCTATCTGATCACAGGCAGTATTTAAATTAAAAATTATTGGTTCTCACACAACCAGAGGTTAAATGCAACCGAAATTGATTAAGTGTCTTCTTTTACACTTAATCCCTTCCAAATGTATGAGTGCAGTATTGTTTTGAAAGAAAATTTTAGTTAATACTGCTGAAAAAGTTTTTGCAAAAAGTTTGTACTGCTAGGCAAAAGTTTGTACTGCTAGAGTAAAACTTAGTACTGCTGGGTAGCCGTTTGTACTGTTTGGTCATAACCGTTTTTCAAATATAGCCGTTGAGATTTTTTTGGCACTTACTTCGCTTATAGGTTTCTGAAAAGTGGATAATACTTATCTTTTCTTTAATTAAAAGATTTCTTCACGATTAGGAAAAGATTTCTTAAGTCGGTCAAATCGAAACCCTAAGAATTATCAATTAAATCTCAATTGGCTTTACCAAACACACTTTCACTCATTAACGACCATAACCCAGCACTCTAATAAACTTTTCTTGCTCATTATGGCTAATTTGGAATTTTGCGACAAGCACAACATGGTCGCATTCTAGGAGAAGAAACAGACAGGAATCTATGGTACTTCAGCCCAGATCTCCTCCTCAAATCAATGTAGCAGATGAGGCTATCCTTGACAGAATGGTGAGGGCTACCACTACTATTTCTGGCTTAGAAGCTGGGCAGGTCAGTGGTAACATAAGTAAGACCCAACCCATGGCAACATCTAATGTATCAGGTTCTCATGAACTTGGTTCAGGTGATGGACTCCCCAGCCACATGGATACTATAGGGGAAATGCCCGACGATTCACCTCTCCCAAGAGTTAACACACTTGGAAGTGATGAGGGCAGAGTGACACTTAATGAATTGATGGACATTTGTACCAACCTAACAAACAGGGTTACTGGCTTGGAGGCAGAATTGAAAGAGACAAAGAAACTCTATGGTGTTGCATACACAAAACTCATTCTGAAGGAGAAGAAATTACAGCACAAAGTCAGGTCCCTTAAGGCTAAGCGAAAGACAAATATTATAGAGTCCTCAAGTTCAGAAGATAATGATGATGATGATGATGATTTGGATGATTCTTCCAAACAGGGGAGGAAAATTGCAGACATTGATCAAGACCCAAATATTTGCTGGAAACATGATGATGCTGAGACTCAGGGGAGCAGTTTGATCAAGATATGGGTGGTGACCAACAGGATGAAGTTGAAGAAGTTAGTACTGCTGATGTAACAGTTAGTGCTGCCAGTACTGCAGAAAAAGGTAAAGGAATTATGCAAGAGTCTGAGCCACCAAAGAAGATCAAGAAGGGAGTTCAAGTGCAGTTAAGTCTTGATGAGTAAGTGGCAAAGAAAGCACAGGATGAAGAGAAAGCTAAGTTTGATGAAGAACAGAAGATTGCTAGGTTTCTGGTTGAACAGAAGCTCAGAAGTGAAGAAGAAGAGAGGTTAGCTCAAGAACAAGCTGATGTACTCTTAGCTCAGCAATTGTATGAACAAGATAGAGCAGCTATTCCAGATAAAGAAAGAGAAAATGTTCTCAACGACTTTCTTGAGATGATAAAGAAGAATCAGAGTAAAAAGATGGCTAATGCAAGAAGAAACAAACCTCCAACTCAAGCACAGATGATGAAATACATGAAGGAGTACTTGAAGAACCAAGATCATTGGACTGCCAGTCAACTAAAAGGCAGACCATTTGATGAAATTGAAAGATTGTACTTCAAGGCTTACAAGAAGGTACAAGATTTCATCCCTATGGATACTGAAGAAGAAACCAGAAGTACAAAGAGGGCTGGAATTTCATTGGAGTCAGAGTCTTCTAAAAGACAAAAGATTGGTGAAGACTTACCTTCAGCGGAAGAGGAAGAAGAGGAGGAGTTAACTGATGAACAACTAAAACAGATGATGGTTGTTATTCCAGAAGAAGGTATGAATGTTGAACCATTACAGGCCAAATATCCAATTATAGATTGGGAGATCTACACTGATGACGTAGGGAAGTTCTGGAAGATAATCAGGGTTGGAAATCACTCTGAGGTGTACAAACACTTTGAATACATGCTTAAAGCATTTGACAGAGATGATTTAGTGAACCTATGGAGTATAGTCAGAGAAAGGTTCAACTTAACAGAAATAGCTGATGACAAGGAGAAAGAATTATGGGTTGAGTTGAAGAGAATATTTGAACCTGATCCAGAAGATAGACTATGGAAGTTTCCAGCAAACAATCTAGGATTAAAATGGAAGTTGTATGATACATGTGGAGTTCACCATGTATCTACAAAAGCTGAAGTTTATGTATATATGCTTGTTGAAAAGGAATATCCATTGAGAAAGGGTATTCTCAGTGTAATGTTATTTGCTAAACTCATAGTAGATGAAGAGATAGAGATGGCAAGAGAACTACTAAGGAAGATCTTCATTCAGGATGAAGAAAAGATACAGAGAAGATGAAGTGTTTGGAAGAATCCTCTCAAGCTTAAAGGTTTAATTTAGAAACTTGATGATTTGGAGGTAAATCACAAGTTTAGGGGAGGATTGTTGGGAATTAAATGATCAAACACTTTGTACTGCCAAGATAAACTGTTGAAACTGCTGAAGAATATAACTAACAGTACTAACTGAGTTAGTACTGCTAGTTATAATAATGGTACTGCTAGTATCAGACTTAGTACTGCTGATGAAGAAGGTACTGCCAGAGATGAAGATGCGTAATGTGATATGTATAGAAGATATTTAGTGTATATCTTATATGTTTAGAAAGATACGAATATTGTATATTGATAGTTTTCTTGTAAAGTACTCCTTGTGCCTATAAAAGGAGGTCCTAGGTTAAGGTATTAGATACATCATATACATCTCTAGAATACATTTTTGTTAAGTTTCAAGGTTGTAAACACTAGTACTAAGCAAGAGTACTCGTATTATTGAGCTAATAATATTGAAGTGTTTTGGTGAATTGTTCTTGTTAATATAACACAGTTTACTGTTTCATTGTTTACTGTTACATTATAATTCTTCTAAATATTGAAGAGTAAATTCCGCATACTCTTTGATATCATTTAAAGTTTCTAATACAAGCTCAAGTGTTTGGGATCAACAGAGATAAACACGTAATCTATTGACCTCTCACTCCGAGATGTGTTAATATTAAAAAGGTGGCGTTCTACTCCAGCCTCCGCTCACCAAATCAAAACGCACAAATTGAGTCTAGAGCCAATTGAGATTCAATCTATAAAATCTCTTAGGACACATTATGACAAATAGTAAATTTCTCCTAATATTTAATTCATAACAGTTCCATTATTATGACTAAATCCCCGTATTAGGAATTTATATGATTAACACGGATAACAGACCTGCACATTGTGTCACCCAGAAAATCTCACCAAAAACAGTGAAATTATCACATCTCGCATTTTACCCACTAAATTGTAGTAAAAATGAGAGGTTATCCTAGTTTTACTCAGACTGACACCACACGCATACCAGAAATAAATCTGAGACTCAGGAATTATAGTGAATACTTAAAACATAAAATACATTCAAGTATTATGAAAACGGCTCTGAAAAGTACAATCTTCCATATTTATGATGGTTCCGGGAAGGACCCGAGTTTAACTCAGTTTAGCAAAGGCGCGGGTATAATATACCCACTCTTTAATTAAATCCATCTCTAAAATACTTAAAATAAAACCTTTCACCCACTCACACTATTTCCAAAACCTGCTACCCTAAATATTCACCACATTTTGTCCGCCCCTCCTTCTTCCCAAGCTTCATTCGATACATCCCCATCCCCTTTTTGTCTGTTACCCTTTTTCCTTTGACCTAGAAACCTATCTTCTTCACGGATCTTGAAATACCACCCAAGTCAAACCTAGTATAACACCATATAAGTGGATAGAACATGCGAATGAAAGGTTTACCCCTCCCGAATCCAAAAGTCTCTATGGAGTTACTCTCCAAACCCATCCATTTAATCCGACTCTCCAGGGGATATCGAACCACAACTCAACAAAAACACACCAAGATTCTGAAAATCACTCAAGAAAGGATAAGGGTTGTGGTGATTGTGGTTCGGTTTGGAGCAGTGTGGTTATTCGGATTTAAGTTTCATTCGAGTTCTTCATCTCTCAAAAATCACTGTAAGGATTGATTTATATTCGGATACATTTTTATTCTTTCAATTCCATTTATGTTAGGGTTCTTAGATTGAATGAAGGATTAAATTAGGTGTTGTTATGTTTAGTTAGGTTGTAAAAATTGTCCAGAAATGATGATAGATATTAAGAAATATCTTGTTAAATGTTGTTGTTAATCTTGTGTGGCGTAGGAATTAGAAAGATTAGCATTCGTTTAATAGGTTAAAATTTTGTTAGTCATAGTGACTATATGATCATTCGAATGACCCTAGGAAACACGGATTCAAGGACTAAATCTGTGAAACTTGTGGTAGTAGACAATAGGCTAGAGTGGAGGAACCATGTAGGATGATGCATTCTTGCCATATTAGCGTTAACGACCCACCATGGCTACCTCTAGCCGATTAATGACCACCCAAAACAAGGTGTGTTGGTCGTAAGCGTTGGCTAGAAAATCACATCGCATAGGGGAAGTTTTGGTCAAGTTAATTCGTGGCAAGTTAGACCCAAACCCTTGAGGGTTATACCCTCGGTTCAAGTTATGAAGGTGCTCACTCGAACCTAAGAATCCACACCCCAAAAAAAAGATAGCACCAATTCTCCCCAAAACAAACACACCAAAGGTTGTTAGCACTCGAATAGATTACCCCTTTTAACGGAAACTTGTAGGCTCAACATTAGGAGCGCAAAAGTACTTGTGGTCAAGAACTAAATTCCCTTAGAAATAGTTCTTTTTCCGTATCGAAGCGTAGACCAAAACTGAAATCACCTAGACTCCTAGAATTTAGAGTTGAGTAGTACTCAATCCAAAAATCTAACCAAGACATGAGTTTCTAGTCCCTCATAATGTCAAACGAAGGTCAAGAGTTTCCTAGGAAGGAACACTACAAGTCATTTAGACTTGAAATGTGGATATCTTGTACCTTCAGTACCAGGCCGAACCCAGGGATCAAGCCCAAGTAGGACCCAAACTCAAGCCCAATTATAAGCATTTTTGTTCTAGTCCACTCATGTAGTCTACTAGGAACACCCTCGGCCCACCAGGCCCATTGTGACCACTAGTGTATTCGACCCAACCCAATACCGAAGAATTTTCCCCCTCCTCCTCTAACCTAGTTGGGCCGCAGCCCAACAAATGATAAGTATACAAAATTTAGTTAACACTTATAAGATTAGTTGTCGCAAAAAATAAAAATTCATATAGCCGTTCATGAAAAACATTTTTGTAATAACTAACATATATACATATAAAAACTTGTATAGCCGAATACACAACCAAATTTCACCTTGAACTAGCATATATGTACATAAAACTTGAATAGCCGTAATGTAACTCTCGACAACAATAATTGAACCATTTAGAGTATACTAGCACTATATATATTGTCTCGCGATTTCATAAATGGTAAAACATACAATTGGCAAAGTAAATATAAATTTTATACACACATGAGTAGTTAAAAATGTGAAACTCAAGTGAAATAAATGACAAACTAATTACACGTTAAGTTTAGGCAATAACACACGTCGGGAAGTATATAAATTGATATCTACACTTATTGTCACACCCCCAAATTACATGACTTGCAGCGGAATGAAGCATTCGAGGGCGTGACTGAACATAGCACCACAGTTACAGTTATATTGAACGACCTAAAGTGTCGTTTAGAAAGCACATCGTTTGATCATTTAAAATATTCAGAGTTTACAAAACAAGGTCCCAAAAGGTGTTTCAAGTTTGCGGAAATCAAGTTCATACAAATCAAACGATAAGTAAGTGCATAAAAATAAAGTGAGACGCGTCGTTACCGCGACTCCATGGTATGCCCATATGCAAGCCAACATGTGATACCTTATTTACCTGAAAATACATTGCTAAAAATGGTCAACAATAATGTTGGTGAGTTCATAGGTTTATGTAAATGAAATGCTTCTACGGTAACCACAAGTATAAAGTGTATGACAAAACAATGCCACATAAAAATGATACATTAGCTCTTAAGCTCATGACCCCGAAGCTAGACTGAAATGAAATGCCCCAACTGAGTGTTTTGCCAGACACTCTGATATGGATCAAATGAAATGCGTTCGTTTGACAAGTTGGCGCTACCAACCCGAACGGAGGAGTCACCCTCAATAGATCTATTCACTCACTCTCGCTTGCTCACAATTAACGGTTCATGATAATAAAGGGGACTTTAATCTGGGCAATGATGTAACTTAAGCAATGTAAATGAGTTGATACTTTGGTCCGTATGAAAAATGGTGCAATGTATTCTCCCCCGAGTGTTTAGAAATTATGTAAACGATTGAAAGCGGGGCTATGAAAACTCACCTGATGATATAGCAACAATGACAATTATGGGTGTGATGAAACGAAGCTCGGTCTCTAACCGTGACCTATTATGAATGATATGATCTAAGGTAAGCAATGATACAATGTAACACATGCAAATACGTATGTTATCGATACCACTCGTAAATTTTGAAAATAACGTTTATCGTCGAAAAATACATTTTTGACGTCTCGTTAAGTTATAAACTACTTTTCATGTAATTATGTTGAAATGATACTCCACGATCCTCGTTTGGTGGTTTATCGGCAAATATAGTGTTTCCGTCGCAAATTAATATTTTTCATAACTTGTGAAAATATAACCAAATGACTTTGCAAAACTAGTCATAGAAGTGTGCTCATTAAGTGTTAGTGATTAAACTCGACGTTTTTGAAAACCTTGTAACAATATCTTAATGTCGTGTTATTTAACTTTTGATCATACGCTTCTCGATCAATTAGAAAATCGGCTATCAATGTAGTGTCTTGTAAAAATACTAGTTTTTACACTTAGAAATATTTTCTATTAGTGCTGTCAAAATAATTAGAGTTCGTCGGGTTTCAAACGCGTGTATCTCGGTCGTTATAAGCTCGTTTTCTACGTTCTTTATATCCACGGCTTCGTATAAACATGAACTAACATATTCTCAGTAGTTCGGCTCCTCTAGATCACGTCTAACGCCTCGTTTTGTCCCTTGAAGCTCGGAAAAACAGCAAGCAATTTTCAGAAAATAGTTTTTCGTCGTCTAACTTAGAAAAATCATATCTCCTTCGTCGTAAGTCGGTTTTTACTCATTCAAGCGCCCACGGTTTCGTTTTTGAAAGTATTTTCTGAATATGAAGGCTAAAATAGTCCAATAATTACTGAGTTTTCAAGATTTTACGTTTTTGGACAGTAGCTTTTCTATAGTGTTAAAAACTCATTTTTCTAGTTAAAGTCTTGATCAAAACTTAATCAAACCACTTCCAATCAACACCACAACTAATCTAATCTTACCATACACCTTCTTAGGGTGTCATGGGGTCTTAAAAATCACTAACTTTGGTGGATTTCATGAGGTTACACTAAAAATCCATAGATCTATGTTTATAGTGAAAATGAGTATCAAGTGGTATGTAACATATATATTTGCATAACTAGTTACTAATATAACTTGAAAATATAACAAATGAAAGTATGTAAAGATTAAAAAGTTTTCTTGAAGCTTACTTGAAGATTTGAGGTGATTTGGAGAGAAATGTGTAAGTAACCTAGGGATTTTTATTTCAAAATCCTAGCTAGGAGTGTAAATGGGACTTGATTGTAACTTATTCTTGAAAATTTTATGGATCTTCCTTGGTGTTCTTGTTGTGGCCGAGCAAAGAGGAGAGAAAAAGAGAGAATACTTGAACTTTTTGCTAGTTAGTTTGTGTAAGTATGTGTTATAGAAATTAAATCATAAAACATATAGTGTCTTCGCATTAATGATAGTCTTCTTAATCAAGTATGCATGGAACTTTAGGGGTGCTAGGGGGGGCGGCATGTGGAAGAAAAAGAAAGGGATAAGATGGCTAATTAAAGCTTATGTCCCCATTATGCAAGTATTAGTTGGTTTAGTGTATACATTAGGTATTATCGTGTACCGAGTTAACTAAAAATAAATCTTGACGAGTTAAAATAAAATACGACGAAGTTGTAAAAATCGTAAAATCATATTACTTGCAAGAATCGGGTGTTAGAGAAATTATCGGGTTGAAATATCGTAAATCGACAGAGTTATAAGCTCCTAACGAAAAATATAGCAATTGGTTTAAAAACACCGGGTAAAGTAATAATATAATCTTTATATCATTATACTGAATATGAAAATATGTTATGATCACTGACGGAAGTATCGGGTGTACTGTTAGTAGTAATAACTGAGTGGTAACGTTTATTAAATAATTGAACATACGTTAATGAAAATCACACAAACCCGTGCATGACCTAACATGATAATGATGTTACTGATGATATGTAGACTACTCTAGTCTATATGATGTGTCCTTACTGATGATGCATGAATACGAAGCTAAACCATACTGGTTACGCGCATTTGGATACCCGTAAACCTAGTTTACGTAATGATGAACGAAAATCATGAATAATGGTTTCCCTCCAGGAATGAATAGTGTTTTATGAATAGTAAAATTTTTGAAAACTTCTCAAAGTCTCAAACTGACTTCAAAAACGATGAATAGTGAAATGATGAATAGTGATCGGTGAATTGTAAATGATGAATAGTAACTCGTAAATAGTAAATTGTCGAGGTTTGGAAAATGACCTGAAATTGTGATTTGTCACAGTCGCCCACCCAAAAAGGAATTCAGTCCCTGAATTCAGCTGGTGTTGGTCTCTGGAGTGGACTCGGTGAAAAGATGTGCGTACTTGAGTCGCATCTGGTCTTCCCGTTCCCAAGTAAACTCAGGACCTCTTCGAGAATTCCAGCAAACTTTGACGATAGGAATTCGACTTTGCTTCAACTGTTTGACCTCACGGTCCATGATTTCTGTTGGTTCCTCCTCAAAGTTAAGCTTATCGTCGAGTTGAATTTCTTCCAATGGAATCACGAGCGTTTCGT
Source organism: Artemisia tridentata subsp. tridentata (assembly GCA_021014915.2). Classification (NCBI taxonomy): domain Eukaryota; kingdom Viridiplantae; phylum Streptophyta; class Magnoliopsida; order Asterales; family Asteraceae; genus Artemisia; species Artemisia tridentata. The sequence goes on from CP139506.1 coordinate 287,395,953, forward strand.
CTGAAAGACACTTCTTGAGGTTTGAGACATGAAACGTGTTATGTATACTGCTGAGCTCTGACGGAAGCTCAAGTCTGTATGCTACCGGATCGATCCTTTCCAGAATCTTAAACGGCCCAATGTATCTCGGGTTCAACTTCCCGCGTTTTCTGAATCGTATCACGCCTTTCCAAGGCGAGACTTTCAACATGACTTTGTCTCCAACCTGAAATTCTAATGGTTTGCGTCGAACATCGGCGTAATTTTTCTGTCGGCTTCTGGCTGTTTGGAGTCTTTCTCGAATCTGAATTATCTTTTCTGTTGTTTCTCTAACCAACTCTGGACCAGTGAGTTGTACATCACCCACTTCGGCCCAACAAACTGGGGACCGGCACTTGCGACCATATAGTGCCTCGAATGGTGCTGCCTTTATGCTCGTGTGATAGCTGTTATTGTAAGAGAACTCGATCAATGGCAAATGGTTAGCCCAACCATTTCCGAAATCAATCACACACGCCCTGAGCATGTCTTCCAATGTTTGAATTGTTCTCTCGCTCTGACCATCGGTCTGAGGATGGTAGGCAGTGATCATGTCTAATTTAGTCCCAAATGAATCTTGCAATGATTGCCAGAAGTTTGAAGTAAAGCGACTGTCTCGGTCGAAAATGATGGAAATTGGTGCTCTGTGCCTTGAGACTATCTCCTTGACGTAAATTCTGGTGAGCTGATCCATGGAATAAGTCTCTTTGATTGGAATGAAATGGGCTGATTTGGTGAGACGATCAACGATTACCCAAATAGCATCGTAACCGCCTGTTGTCTTGGGAAGTTTAGTGCCGAAGTCCATTGTAATGCGTTCCCATTTCCACTGTGGAATTTCCGGTTGCTGAAGTAATCCCGATGGTTTCTGGTACTCGGCTTTTACTTTAGCACAAGTAAGGCATTTGCTGACATACGTAGCTATCTCTGCTTTCATATTCGGCCACCAATAAAGCTTATTGAGATCCTGATACATCTTATCAGAACCTGGGTGAATGGAGTACTTCGACTTGTGCGACTCGTGCATAATCAACTCTCGTATTCCACCATAGAGAGGTATCCAGCTTCTATCCTTGAAGCATAATACTCCGTTTGATCTCCTTACTAAACCGTTTGCATTCTCTTGCATTCCTTTAAGTGTCTCACTTGATAGGTTTTCTTCCTTGAGTGCCTCGACTTGAGCCTCGAGGATTTTTTATGGTAGTGGCGAAATGATCGTCATTCCCAATGATCTGACTCTCAAAGGCTTGAGTCGTTCCTTCCGGCTGAGTGCATCTGCCACCACATTGGCTTTTCCTAGGTGATATCGAATCTCACAGTCGTAATCACTAAGCAGTTCCAACCAACGACGTTGCCTCATATTGAGTTCCTTCTGATCAAGTATATACTGTAAGCTCTTGTGGTATGTAAATACTACACACTTAGTACCATAAAGGTAGTGCCTCCAAATCTTGAGTGCGAAAACCACTGCACCCAATTCTAAGTCGTGTGTGGTGTAATTCTTCTCATGTGTCTTAAGTTGTCGAGATACATAAGCTATCACCTTCTCGTTCTGCATTAACACTGCTCCAAGTCCTTTATGTGATGCATTACAGTATACCACGAAGTTTTCAATCCCTTCTGGTAGTGCCAAAACTGGCGCGCTGCAAAGCTTCTGCTTCAATAACTAAAAAGCGGTCTCTTGTTTCTTTCCCCATTCGTACTTCTGGTTCTTTTGCGTCAACTTGGTCAATGGCTTAGCTATCTTAGAAAACCCTTCAATGAACCTTCTATAATATCCGGCAATCCCTAAAAATTGACGAATTTTTGTGGGGGTCTTGGGCGTCGCCCAATCTTTAACAGCCTCGATCTTTGTAGGATCAACCTGTAGTCCTTGACTATCAATGACATGACCAAGGAATTGTACTCTTCGGATCCAAAAATCACACTTCGAAAATTTAGCATACAACTTCTCCTGCCTGAGCAGTTCTAAGATCGTTCTGAGGTGTTCTCGGTGCTCTTCTTCACTCTTTGAGTAGATCAAGATATCGTCAATGAATACAATCACGAACTTATCCAAATATGGCTTGCACACCCTGTTCATGAGATCCATGAACACAGCTGGTGCGTTGGTCAGTCCGAACAGCATTACCTGAAACTCATAATGACCATACCGAGTTCTAAATGCTGTCTTCAGGATATCATCCTCCCGAACTCTTAGCTGATGGTAACCTGATCTCAAGTCAATCTTGGAGTAATAACTGGAACCTTGCAATTGATCAAACAAATCGTCGATCCTGGGAAGTGGATAACGATTCTTTACCGTTAACTTGTTTAATTCTCGATAGTCGATACACATTCTGAAAGATCCATCTTTCTTCTTTACAAACAAGACCGGTGCTCCCCAAGGAGAGGAACTCGGCCTAATGAATCCTTTATCCAAGAGTTCTTGCAATTGGTTAGACAACTCTTGCATTTCTGAAGGTGCGAGTCGATAAGGTGCTCGCGCAACTGGTGCAGCTCCTGGCACTAAGTCAATCTGAAATTCTACTTCTCGAGTAGGTGGAAGTCCTAGTAAGTCTTCAGGAAAGACTTCTGGAAAATCTCTAGCAGTTGGTACGTCTTCAAGTAACTTCTCATCCGACTTCTTTTCTGTGATATGAGCCAAGAAAGCATAACAGCCTTTCTTTATGTACTTCTCGGTTTTGATGCATGAAATGATACTGAGTCTAGTTCCACTTCGTTCACCACGAATGACCAATGTTTCGCCGTCGTAAGGAAGATGAACAACTTTTTCATCACAAATGATTCTTGCATGATGTCTGGATAACCAATCCATACCGATAACGATGTCGAAACTTCCAAGTTCTACAGGCATGAGATCTATATTGAATGGGTGGTTTAGAAAGTTGAGAGTGCAACCACGGACGATGGTGTTGGTGCCAACTAAAGAACCATTAGCTAGTTCGATGTGATAAGGAGTGTCTAATGTGGTTGGTTCAATGTTGAGTAAAGGTGCAAATGCAGTAGAAACAAAACTTCTATCGGCTCCTGAATCAAATAAAATGGATGCATAACGATTATTGACGAGGAACGTACCTGTAACGACATTTGGGTCCTCCCTGACATCTTCACCTCCAAGGACACAAGCTCTTCCTCTAGCTGTTCCACCTTGGTTACCGTTTCCCTGATTCTTTCCTTTTGGACATTTATTCTTGAAGTGTCCTACTTCTCCACAACCAAAACATGTTACTGGGGGTTTCTGATTATCAACCACAAACGGAACCTTGCAATCTCTGGTCGAATGACAAACCTTCTTGCAGTTACCTCACGGATTTGGACAATTTCCTGGGTTATGATTGGTTTGACATTTGTTGCACTTGGGTAAAGTACCATTGTAACCTCTTTTCTCAGCTGAACTTGCAGCATAGGCCTTTGCAGTTTCTTGTCTCTTGGGTGGTGGTTGAGTAGTGTTTCCACTTTGATTGTTGTCCCAATGCCTTTTGTTGTTGTTGTTATTATTGGAATTGTTTCTGTTACTGTTATAGTTGTTGTTTCGGTAGTTGTTGGAATTCTTGTTGTAGTTACGGTTACTGTTGGCGTTGCTGTTGTTGTTGTTTGAAGTAGTTCCTTTCTTCACTATCTGAGCCATAAGTTTCTGAGACATTCTGATTGCCTCGTCCAATGTTTGCGGGTCAAAAGAAATCACATCTCCACGGATGTTGTTGGGTAGTCCACCAATGAAATTTTCTAACAGCTTCTCATTGTCTGGAACCATAGTCGGACATAATGCGGCTAACTCCTGAAACCTCCTGATATATGTCTCGATATCATTTCCTGCTGTCACTAGCTCATAAAACTCTGTCTCCAATTTCTTTACTTCCGTGCGTGGACAAAACTTCTTAGTTAACAACTTCTTGAACTCATCCCATGTAAGCTTGTGAGCATTTTCCATTCCCATGGGTTTTGCATACGAATTCCACCACGACATAGCTTCCTCAACAAGCGTACTAGTAGCAAACTTTACTTTGTACTCCTCTGGACAGTTGCATAGGAGAAACACAGACTCTATCTTCTCGAACCAACGAATCATGGCAGTGGCCCCTTCATTGCCTTTGAATTTTGGTGGATCTCCACTCTTGAAGTCCTTGTACGTACATTTACGTCCATTAGTACCATTGGTAGCTTCTTCGGTTTCTGCCCGAGAAGCGACTTCAGCAGCGGCTACAGCTACAGCAGCTCTTTCAGTCACTAATGTAACACCCCAACCCGACAAGGGCAAAGGCGTCACAAATACGGATTCTTATCAGAACAAACACAAGCATATGACATACATAATACAATAGGATTCCAAGGGTTACAACTGAAAACCTGATATTACAAGGCTACAAATGAAATACACAATAATTACTAAGCCTGAATATAACTCTTCTAATCATCTCTAATCCAATTTAGCTAGTAAGGTCTTCTAAGTCCAAGGTCCTCTCTATTAATAGCCCAGCTTCCAACTAAAACCTGCCGCACACGAAAAGAAACGTGCGGCTGAGCTTAAAAAGCCCAGTGAACAGATATATATAATAAACGGAAATGAAACAAACAGAAATGAAAGCAAACGGATCTGAACAGATATAGCATAATGAAAAGATATAAATAAGGTACAAGAGTAAAGGTCTAGGACAGTAATCTACCACGAGCCCAGAAACAGAAATATCACATCCATGTAACCACATCAGAAATCCAGAGGGGATGCCTCTCAAGTAAACAGATAATATGAGGGGTGACCTCATGTATCCAACAGAAATATATGGAGTAGCTAGCTCCCAGAACATGAAAGACGTGGATTGCACCCATCATCAGTCACCACATATCAGATCATATCATCACATATCAGAAACAGAACGAACCTAGGATGCATCCATTCGCCCCCCCAGAACAGATTGGCCATAATAAATCATATAGTGTGCATGCATATCAGAATCAGAATGGGGACGGTGTAACCAAATCACTAGGGCTACACGCTAGTCATGCCAGTGGTGCATCACAGACACGGCCATGTTACCTTCATGGCTAGGGAACGAACTTTGGCTCGGGTATCAAACTGGGAGTCAAAGGTCAAGGGTCAAAGGTTCATAGCATAATCAGGGTGTCATATCAGAAGGTCAACATCAGAAGGTCAATAATCCAAGTTCCATAGTAACAGTTCATTTAAAAAGGTTTCTAATTAAGAGTCCATTTAAAGAATCTTTTAATAACGGTTTTCATACAAATGATATTTCAAAATGGTTTTTCATAAAGATAATCTTTTAAAATGGTTTTCATAAAAGTTATTAAAATCATATCATTTTAAAATAGCCTTTTCTCCACTCATTTCCAGGTCAGGATTAAAGAGGTTTTCACAGTCTAGGTCCATATCATAGGTCAAAGGTTCAAAGCAAGGAATCATAGCAAAGGTATCAAATCAGAGGTTAAACAGATCAGAACATGACAGAGATCATAGGAAACCTTACAGAGAAGGTCAGAATATCTGTACCTTATTACGGATGCAAATACGAATCACAGAAATAGAAGCACAGAACAGATCAAGGTCTCCCTTCTTCACACCTAAAGAATAGAAGACGGATTACAAAGGGTTCTAACTCAGATTACTATTTAGTTTACTTCTCCATTTTAAGTACTTTCCATTTTTAGTAACTTTCCAGATTTCTATTTTTAGCAGGTTTCCAGAATTAGCAAGTTTTCACTTTTAGAAAGTTCCCTTATTTAGCAGTATTTGATAGTATAACTTAGTTCAATCATTATTAAATGGAAATAAGGTCTCTTTGATCAGATTTACACATTTGGTCCTTAGCGTTTCATAATTTACATTTTACACCCTTTCATTACATAAGTTACACTTTAAACCTTCAAATATTCATAGTTACACATTAAACCCTTTATTTATCAATTTTACACAATGAGTACTTATTTTAATAAGTTATACGAATGAACCTTTAAATATTCATAATTTACACATTAAGTCCCTCAAGTTATCAAAGTTACATATTAAGTCCTTTAATTTACAATTTCAACCTTTAATTATCAATAATTACATATTAAGCCATTAATTTACCAAAATAGCACTTAACCCCCTGAATATAATTAATTACTCAAATCAACCTTAAGTTTCCGGAAATTACATATTTAGTCCCTCTATTTTAATTATTTTCAAAAATCGATTTATACTTTATCAAATAAACATTTTAACCCTTTTAAATGTAAAAATTACACATGGCACCCTCAACTTATATTTTATTCGAAATGTTCACAGCCCATAATAAGTTATAAAAATAACCCTTGAGTTTTAAAAGTTACAAAACACCCCCTTATACTTTAAATACAAAACGTTTAACACTTTAAATCCACAAATCCAAACCCTAACATATCCAACACATTTTTAATCATTAAACCATCATTAAACACCATTAATTATCACCAAAACAAACCCTAATTCCCCAAACCCTAATCGAATCCATTTCTTTCCTTTTTCTTTCTTTTTAGCCGATTAAACATAATTCCAAAATAATTGTTCTAGGCCTCAAAAATTCGAAGTATCATTTTTCCAGGTCTATTATGATTGTATAGAGCCCAAATAAAATAAATATGAAGCCTCAAAATTTCGGATTGAATTATTTAGGGTTTATGCATGTTTTTAAGATTTAATTCACAAATATTATGTAGAGCATGCATGGATCGATTTAGACATTTTATTTGGTGTTCATATGATGTAAGGGACCTGAGAAAATTACCAAACCAAGGATCGAGCGTGTGAAAAGGGCTGTACCAATTTAGTGATATGCGCATGATCAAATCGAACCAATTTTCCAAAACGACTCCAAAAGCTTCTTCACAACCTTTCCAACATTTTTCCCAGAGTATACACGATATAAGGATTATGAGAAAAATCATGAACGAATTTTATATAGCTTGATCGAATTTATTTAGAAGATACCTTAAAAATAGGCGTGATAAGAACAATAATCCACAAAACTCGAATTCAGCCAAGAACAGCCTCAAATCTATTTTTCATAGATCACATATGATACAAGGAACATGAGAAAAATAAGAAACGAATTTTTAGAAGGTCGTATGAATTATTTCAAATCATACCCTTTTTACACCTAGCGACAAAGAAAGAATTCACCAAGATCGAATCGAGCTTCAAACAATTCGAAGGTTATTTTTCCTAGCTCCTTTAGATGATGATCTAACCCAGAAAAATGCTCCAAGGATTTTAGGATGTCGAATGGAGACTATAGAATCTGTGTGTGTGTTTTATTTTCACTCGGCAAATTAGGGTTCCAAAGAAAATGTGTTTGGTTGATTTAAAAATGGTAAAACCGAGTCTTGGGGAGGGCCTTGACCAGAATTTTCGACATTATAGGTTGGCAAATTGATTGGGTTGATTTAGTTCCATATTTATCCATTATATTTTATTTTATATAATCATAAAATACTTAATTATTCCATTCGGTGCTATTAGGGGTATTTTGGAAATTTTGTAGCTTGTATAAATGTTAAATGAAGTTTTCAAAATTATTTGGTATCATATCTTGTTCATTGTCAGAAGTTTGGAATTGTTTTGATACTTTATAAGCTTTTAAATAAGTTTTTTTTTTTTTTTTTTTTTAAAAAAAACTTGTAGGGGCAATTCTTTTTGCTTGCTTTCAGATTTTAGGGTTTTACAACTCTTCCCCTCTAACAGAAAAATTTCGTCCTCGAAATTTGCAGAAAGCAGAAAGAATAAAGAACGGAATACTCATACGGGATGCGAACAAGATTTCAAATCGAATTAATTGTATCCATAGCAGAGAGCCCTTCAAGGAGTTTAAGATTCCTAACTGAGGTCGACAGAATGCAACACGAGAGTCCAAATTCACCCGGATATTTAACGAACGAAGGTAGAGTATACGCATAGGTAGAATGAACCTAAAGTCTCACTAATTACGGATAATCCAACGGGGTCAAATTCTAAACTTCTTAGGTACTTCCCAAGATATCCTATGGCCACAATGAGGGCACGTTATATGGTGTAAGTATTATCACGTTAATAATACCAGCACCACATAATTATGCCTTCATGATGATCATACTTTATCTCAAGTCGTAAACAAAGCCACCTATCTTAATCCACCTAGTACTCTATAGTCTCAGAGGTCAACAAAATCGATGTCATAGTCAAGAGGGAAAACAACTACTTGCAAGAGTATCGGAATCCCAGATTGCCTATCAGATTAAGGTATGTCGTCCACAAGCGTCAGATCTTCTCCAATTCATCAAAGCCATCATTGGACGTACGAATAGACACGGAACTGAAATGCTTCTAAGGAACTTAAATCATCAGAGGATCTTAAATTTGAGAATACTCGGAGGTGAAACAAAATTGTGAACTTGTGTCTGGTTCGTCAGGCCTCCTGCTGTTCTTCTTGGAGTAATGTGAATTTCTGGCACGATCTTCAAATCCTTCATCCTCCAGTCTGCCTCCGCTCTCAATTCATCTTAGTACAACCAAGGTGAATAGGGAAGTTAGACTGCATGTCCTCATCAGCTCCAGGTTCGCCGTCTTGAGTAGATTTCTTCTTCTGCATCACCAACACTTCTGCCTTGTAAGGGATGCCTTCACTCTTCAGGGTAGCCGCCATTGTTGTTAACATTTCGAGCGCTCAATCAACCAATCCCTTATCAGAATGGAATCGAAGTTGACTATCCAAGAAAGACGGATCAACCAGGCAAATCTTATCATTCAAAAGTAAGAGGGAAACATTCTTATATGCATGGTTAACCATCACAAGACTTTTCATAGGGATAGAGAGGGGTAAGACGGAATCAAATAGCGTCAGAAGATTCATAGGTGCTTATCAAGAGCAAGAGACAAACAACAGAATGTATCTAGTACGTCATCATCATGGAGATTCTCAGAATTGCCCGGAGAGGCATCAAGATGATTAACAAATGGATTAGATATCAGAGTCGGAATCTAAAGATAAGGTTCAATAGTGTCATGCAATTACTATACAGTTCTCAAAGACATAAATCTTGTAGGCATAAACTTTCAATCTCCAAGAGGGATTCAACAGGCTTAAACCAAAAGTAAGGCACGAATCAGAGTGATGCGGAAGCAATGATACTTAAACAAATGCCTTAGTCTACCCATTCCTCACTGGTCAAAAACTTACGTTCCTATAGGGAAGTCCTAAAGCAATTCTTACAGGTTATCTTATGAGCGCCTACAGTGGAAACTTAGTGGTCCTAACTTCACAGGTCAAGGGTAAATGTATTACAAGTCGCAGCCTGGGCTCTGATACCATAATTGTAACACCCCAACCCGACAAGGGCAAAGGTGTCACAAATACGGATTCTTATCAGAACAAACACAAGCATATGACATACATAATACAATAGGATTCCAAGGGTTACAACTGAAAATCTGATATTACAAGGCTACAAATGAAATACACAATAATTACTAAGTCTGAATATAACTCTTCTAATCATCTCTAATCCAATTTAGCTAGTAAGGTCTTCTAAGTCCAAGGTCCTCTCTATTAATAGCCCAGCTTCCAACTAAAACCTGCCGCACACGAAAAGAAACGTGCGGCTGAGCTTAAAAAGCCCAGTGAACAGATATATATAATAAACGGAAATGAAACAAACAGAAATGAAAGCAAACGGATCTGAACATATATAGCATAATGAAAAGATATAAATAAGGTACAAGAGTAAAGGTCTAGGACAGTAATCCACCACGAGCCCAGAAACAGAAATATCACATCCATGTAACCACATCAGAAATCCAGAGGGGATGCCTCTCAAGTAAACAGATAATATGAGGGGTGACCTCATGTATCCAACAGAAATATATGGAGTAGCTAGCTCCCAGAACATGAAAGACGTGGATTGCACCCATCATCAGTCACCACATATCAGATCATATCATCACCTATCAGAAACAGAACGAACCTAGGATGCATCCATTCGCCCCCCCCCCCCCCCCCCAGAACAGATTGGCCATAATAAATCATATAGTGTGCATGCATATCAGAATCAGAATGGGGACGGTGTAACCAAATCACTAGGGCTACACGCTAGTCATGCCAGTGGTGCATCACAGACACGGCCATGTTACCTTCATGGCTAGGGAACGAACTTTGGCTCGGGTATCAAACTGGGAGTCAAAGGTCAAGGGTCAAAGGTTCATAGCATAATCAGGGTGTCATATCAGAAGGTCAACATCAGAAGGTCAATAATCCAAGTTCCACAGTAACAGTTCATTTAAAAAGGTTTCTAATTAAGAGTCCATTTAAAGAATCTTTTAATAACGGTTTTCATACAAATGATATTTCAAAATGGTTTTTCATAAAGATAATCTTTTAAAATAGTTTTCATAAAAGTTAGTAAAATCATATCATTTTAAAATAGCTTTTTCTCAACTCATTTCCAGGTCAGAATTAAAGAGGTTTTCACAGTCTAGATCCATATCATAGGTCAAAGGTTCAAAGCAAGGAATCATAGCAAAGGTATCAAATCAGAAGTTAAACAGATCAGAACATGACAGAGATCATAGGAAACCTTACAGAGAAGGTCAGAATATCTGTACCTTATTACGGATGCAAATACGAATCACAGAAATAGAAGCACAGAACAGATCAAGGTCTCCCTTCTTCACACCTAAAGAATAGAAGACGGATTACAAAGGGTTCTAACTCAGATTACTATTTACTTCTCCATTTTAAGTACTTTCCATTTTTAGTAACTTTCCAGATTTAGTAACTTTCCAGATTTCTATTTTTAGCAGGTTTCCAGAATTAGCAAGTTTTCACTTTTAGAAAGTTCCCTTATTTAGCAGTATTTGATAGTATAACTTAGTTCAATCATTATTAAATGGAAATAAGGTCTCTTTGATCAGATTTACACATTTGGTCCTTAGGGTTTCATAATTTACATTTTACACCCTTTCATTACATAAGTTACACTTTAAACCTTCAAATATTCATAGTTACACATTAAACCCTTTATTTATCAATTTTACACAATGAGTACTTATTTTAATAAGTTATACGAATGAACCTTTAAATATTCATAATTTACACATTAAGTCCCTCAAGTTATCAAAGTTACATATTAAGTCCTTTAATTTACAATTTCAACCTTTAATTATCAATAATTACATATTAAGCCATTAATTTACCAAAATAGCACTTAACCCCCTGAATATAATTAATTACTCAAATCAACCTTAAGTTTCCAGAAATTACATATTTAGTCCCTCTATTTTAATTATTTTCAAAAATCGATTTATACTTTATCAAATAAACATTTTAACCCTTTTAAATATAAAAATTACACATGGCACCCTCAACTTATATTTTATTCGAAATGTTCACAGCCCATAATAAGTTATAAAAATAACCCTTGAGTTTTAAAAGTTACAAAACATCCCCTTATACTTTAAATACAAAACGTTTAACACTTTAAATCCACAAATCCAAACCCTAACATATCCAACACATTTTTAATCATTAAACCATCATTAAAAACCATTAATTATCACCTAAACAAACCCTAATTCCCCAAACCCTAATCGAATCCATTTCTTTCCTTTTTCTTTCTTTTTAGCCGATTAAACATAATTCCAAAATAATTGTTCTAGGCCTCAAAAATTCGAAGTATCATTTTTCCAGGTCTATTATGATTGTATAGAGCCCAAATAAAATAAATATGAAGCCTCAAAATTTGGGATTGAATTATTTAGGGTTTATGCATGTTTTTAAGATTTAATTCACAAATATTATGTAGAGCATGCATGGATCGATTTAGACATTTTATTTGGTGTTCATATGATGTAAGGGACCTGAGAAAATTACCAAACCAAGGATCGAACGTGTGAAAAGGGCTGTACCAATTTAGTGATATGCGCATGATCAAATCGAACCAATTTTCCAAAACGACTCCAAAAGCTTCTTCACAACCTTTCCAACATTTTTCCCAGAGTATACACGATATAAGGATTATGAGAAAAATCATGAACGAATTTTATATAGCTTGATCGAATTTATTTAGAAGATACCTTAAAAATAGGCGCGATAAGAACAATAATCCACAAAACTCAAATTCAGCCAAGAACAGCCTCAAATCTATTTTTCATGGATCACATATGATACAAGGAAAATGAGAAAAATAAGAAACGAATTTTTAGAAGGTCGCATGAATTATTTTGAATCATACCCTTTTTATACCTAGCGACAAAGAAAGAATTCACCAAGATCGAATCGAGCTTCAAACAATTCAAAGGTTATTTTTCCTAGCTCCTTTAGATGATGATCTAACCTAGAAAAATGCTCCAAGGATTTTAGGATGTCGAATGGAGACTATAGAATCTGTGTGTGTGTTTTATTTTCACTCGGCAAATTAGGGTTCCAAAGAAAATGTGTTTGGTTGATTTAAAAATGGTAAAACCGAGTCTTGGGGAGGGCCTTGACCAGAATTTTCGACATTATAGGTTGGCAAATTGATTGGGTTGATTTAGTTCCATATTTATCCATTATATTTTATTTTATATAATCATAAAATACTTAATTATTCCATTCGGTGCTATTAGGGGTATTTTGGAAATTTTGTAGCTTGTATAAATGTTAAATGAAGTTGTCAAAATTATTTGGTATCATATCTTGTTCATTGTCAGAAGTTTGGAATTGTTTTGATACTTTATAAGCTTTTAAATAAGGTTTTTTTTTTTTTTTTTTTTTAAAAAAAAAAACTTGTAGGGGCAATTTAGTCTTTTTGCTTGCTTTCAGATTTTAGGGTTTTACAACTAAATGCTGCCTCTATACTGTCGGCAACAAGCTTTCTGATCTCAGCGGGCGTCATAGCGGTAGTAGCTCTTTTGGGTGGCATGATTCTTCACAATCACAAAAGACAACACAATGAGTACTCGCAATAGAAACGATCATCATACACAATATATACAACCACAACATGTATATACATCCACAACATGTATAAATACAATGAAATCACAATGAGAAACAACCACGAAATATCATAATATAATCACAACACATGAATATAGTGCATGAAATTTTCGGTCCACGTAGGCCGATATCATAAAATAGCACAACAAATCCTGCATAGTAGAGTCACACTAGATATATTTGTTTGTACTACAAGCAAAAGACAACAAGTTCTAAACTATGTCCCACACCCCGGGACTAGGAAAATAATAGTACAAGCTACATGATAACAGTCTAACACTAGGCACCCCCTGGTGCTCCACCTAGTCGACGACTAATCCTCTGGAGATCTCTAGTCATAGCAACAACAATCTCCTCTAAGTGCTGAACTCGAAGCTGAAGATCGGTCTCCCTACTCTCTGATGCAGAAATCCTAGCCTGAACTGAAGCTAACTCACCGGCCTGACGGTGATGCTCCTCCTGGGACATCTGTGCCCTATCAAATAACTCAGGCATCTCCTGCCTCAACTGGGTAATATGCTCGGAACTCTCCAACTGCCTAGCCTCCAATCCCTGATATGAAACATCTATAGAAACTCTGCCTACTACTAGCCCCTCGACCTCCTCCTCTATAGCCTCAATCCGGCTCACTGGGATCTCCTCTATATGGCCTAATGCCCTGTCAATCTCTCCCTGCAGATGATCTAGTCGCGAGTCAAGTGTAGCAGCAATGAGTAGTCTGGCAGCAGCAGCTCTCGAACTCTCACCAACCTCGAATCTGCTGGGTGGTGCAGTCTCTGTCGTCCCTGTAGTGTCTGGTGATGGGATATCGAGCCGTGCCCGCTTCTTGAGCGGTAGGTCGGACATAGGAGTAGGATCCCTGGGATGAACAGGTGCTGATGGTACCATAGATACTGATAGGGATGGTAATGATGGAGACAATGATGATAAGGATGGTAATGGTGATGATGGTGACAACGGGGTACGAAAAGCAACTCTCTTTCGCGCTGTCGCACGACGTCTGAGTGAATGGGATCTAGTAGATACAATGGGATGGCTACCTGAAGCAAATGATGATGGTGGTGGTAAGGATACGAATGCAGCTGGTGATCTGACCATAGGACGACGAACCCGCTTAGCAGCAGTGCGCTTCATGCGCGGTCCATCTGGACGTACTCGGTAAATCTGACCATAGGGTATAAACTCTCCTGGCTGGATAACTGGAATAACTGCAGGCCCACGATGAATCGGTGGTGACACAGGTGGTGTAGGCGCGACTTCCCCCTCCTCAAAGGGTTCTGTCTCGGCCTCAGATACCACAGGTGATGACTGTGGAGTAGGCTCCACTAATGACAGAATGATAGTGGGTAGTGAGGATGATGTAACCGACTCTAGTATAATGGAGGGTAGTGAGGAAACCTCATCTGACTCAGAGTCTGAGGAAATAACAATAGGGTGCGAGTTTAAAGACATTCTGTGACAATCGATGCGAAATAAAAGTAAATAAGCATCTAGATAATGCAAGTTATGATGAAATGATGTATGTATGAAATCGCATGTATAATGAATATGCACTTATGCTACAATGATGAGATGCTATGATGGTGTAGTTATAGTCTAGGGTATTAAGGATAACCTAGTTCGCTATAACCTTTGCTCTGGTACCAATCTGTCACACCCCCAAATTACATGACCTGCAGCGGAATGAAGCATTCGAGGGCGTGACTGATCATAGCACCACAGTTACAGTTAGATTGAACGACCTAAAGTTTCGTTTAGAAAACACATCGTTTGATCATTTAAAATATTCAGAGTTTACAAAATAAGGTCCCAAAAGGTGTTTCAAGTTTGCGGAAATCAAGTTCATACAAATCAAACGATAAGTAAGTGCATAAAAATAAAGTGAGACGCGTCGTCACCGCGACTCCATGGTATGCCCATATGCAAGCCAACATGCGATACCTTATTTACCTGAAAATACATTGCTAAAAATGGTCAACAATAATGTTGGTGAGTTCATAGGTTTATGTAAATGAAATGCTTCTACGGTAACCACAAGTATAAAGTGTATGACAAAACAATGTCACATAAAAATGATACATTAGCTCTTAAGCTCATGACCCCGAAGCTAGACTGAAATGAAATGCCCCAACTGAGTGTTTTACCAGACACTCTGATATTGATCAAATGAAATGCGTTCGTTTAACAAGTTGGCGCTACCAACCCGAACGGAGGAGTCACCCTCAATAGATCTATTCACTCACTCTCGCTTGCTCACAATTAAGGGTTCATGATAATAAAGGGGACTTTAATCTGGGCAATGATGTAACTTAAGCAATGTAAATGAGTTTGGATACTTTGGTCCGTATGAAAAATGGTGCAATGTATTCTCCCCCGAGAGTTTAGAAATTATGTAAACAATTGAAAGCGGGGCTATGAAAACTCACCTGATGATATAGCAACAATGACAATTATGGGTGTGATGAAACGAAGCTCGGTCTCTAACTGCGACCTATTATGAATGATATGATCTAAGGTAAGCAATGATACAATGTAACACATGCAAATACGTATGTTATCGATACCACTCGTAAATTTTGAAAATAACGTTTATCGTCGAAAAATACATTTTTGATGTCTCGTTAAGTTATAAACTACTTTTCGTGTAATTATGTTGAAATGATACTCCACGATCCTCGTTTGGTGGTTTATCGGCAAATATAGTGTTTCCGTCGCAAATTAATATTTTTCATAACTTGTGAAAATATAACCAAATGACTTTGCAAAACTAGTCATAGAAGTGTGCTCATTAAGTGTTAATAATTAAACTCGACGTTTTTGGAAACCTTGTAACAATATCTTAATGTCGTGTTATTTAACTTTTGATCATACGCGTCTCGATCAATTAGAAAATCGGCTATCAATGTAGTGTCTTGTAAAAATACTAGTTTTTACACTTAGAAATATTTTCTATTAGTGCTGTCAAAATAATTAGAGTTCGTCGGGTTTCAAACGCGTGTATCTCGGTCGTTATAAGCTCGTTTTCTACGTTCTTTATATCCACGGCTTCGTATAAACATGAACTAACATATTCTCAGTAGGTCGGCTCCTCTAGATCACGTCTAACACCTCGTTTTGTCCCTTGAAGCTCGGAAAAACAGCAAGCAATTTTCAGAAAATAGTTTTTCGTCGTCTAACTTATAAAAATCATATCTCCTTCATCGTAAGTCGGTTTTTTACTCATTCAAGCGCCCACGGTTTCTTTTTTGAAAGTATTTTCTGAATATGAAAGCCAAAATAGTCCAATAGTTACTGAGTTTTCCAGATTTTACATTTTTGGACAGTAGCTTTTCTATAGTGTTAAAAACTCATTTTTCTAGTTCAAGTCTTGATCAAAACTTAATCAAACCACTTCCAATCAACACCACAACTAATCTAATCTTACCATACACCTTCTTAGGGTGTCATGGGGTCCTAAACATCACCAACTTTGGTGGATTTCATGAGGTTACACTAAAAATCCATAGATCTATGTTTATAGTGAAAATGAGTATCAAGTTGTATGTAACATATATATTTGCATAACTAGTTACTAATATAACTTGAAAATATAACAAATGAAAGTATGTGACGATTAAAAAGTTTTCTTGAAGCTTACTTGAAGATTTGAGGTGATTTGGAGAGAAATGTGTAAGTAACCTAGGGATTTTTATTTCAAAATCCTAGCTAGGAGTGTAAATGGGACTTGATTGTAACTTGTTCTTGAAAATTTTATGGATCTTCCTTGGTGTTCTTGTTGTGGCCGAGCAAAGAGGAGAGAAAAAGAGAGAATACTTGAACTTTTTGCTAGTTAGTTTGTGTAAGTATGTGTTATAGAAATTAAATCATAAAACATATAGTATCTTTGCATTAATGATAGTCTTCTTAATCAAGTATGCATGGAACTTTAGGGGTGCTAGGGGGGGCGGCATGTGGAAGAAAAAGAAAGGGATAAGATGGCTAATTAAAGCTTATGTCCTCATTATGCAAGTATTAGTTGGTTTAGTGTATACATTAGGTGTTATCGTGTACCGAGTTAACTAAAAATAAATCTTGACGAGTTAAAATAAAATACGACGAAGTTGTAAAAATTGTAAAATCATATTACTTGCAAGAATCGGGTGTTAGAGAAATTATCGGGTTGAAATATCATAAACCGACGGAGTTATAAGCTCCTAACGGAAAATATAGCAATTGGTTTAAAAACACCGGGTAAAGTAATAATATAATCTTTATATCATTATACTGAGTATGAAAATATGTTATGATCACTGACGGAAGTATCGGGTGTACTGTTAGTAGTAATAACTGAGTGGTAATGTTTATTAAATAATTGAACATACGTTAATGAACATCACACAAACCCGTGCATGACCTAACATGATAATGATGTTACTGATGATATGTAGACTACTCTAGTCTATATGATGTGTCCTTACTGATGATGCATGAATACGCAGCTAAACCTAGTTTACGTAATGATGAACGAAAATCATGAATAGTGGTTTCCCTCCGGGAATGAATAGTGTTTCATGAATAGTAAAATTTTTGAAAACTTCTCAAAGTCTCAAACTGACTTCAAAAATGATGAATAGTGAAATGATAAATAGTGATCGGTGAATAGTAAATGATGAATAGTAACTCGTGAATAGTAAATTGTCGAGGTTTGGAAAATGACCTGAAATTGTGATTTGTCACACTTATCATTTTAAAACTAAGTCAACCAATAAAGGCATCGCGAATGAAAACTAAGAATGATATATCAAACTTAACCCTCACTTGAACAAATTTGACGATATATATTGTTCTGAACTAATAATGTATAAAAGGAGTCATAATAAATTAATAACAAGGCGAACTTAGTTAAATCACCCAAGTTTATTAAAAATTAACGTTATATTTTCTCAACACATTTAACTAGTAGATAATAAACGTCACTTACGTTAGATCTTACTTCTAAAATCAACATAATTGGATATAACGATCAAACTACACAACTATAATATATATATATATATATATCACATCCCGATTCAATCCATTCGTACTTTAAATTTATTCAATATTGTTGGGAATTATAATTTGATGATTACAAAACTACATATGCATAAATGAAGACAAATGAAACGACAAGGACTAAATGTAATAATTTAGTTATCTTCCTGTGAAAGTTAGGTTATCTTGTAAACCCTATATATAAAGGGTATTAGCCGTCGGGTTTAGATCATATAGAAAAACACAGATCTCTCCAACGAGAGTCTAGTAGAAACGTGTGTGTGTACACGTTAGGTAGTAGTGTTAGTATGTAGTAGTTTATTTATGAATAAAGAAGCGCGCTTGATCTAATAAAACCTTGTTTAACATTATTGATGTTTTGTTAATCCCGCTGTGCATATCAATGATGTTTGTAAAACATATCCTAGATGGGCTAAACGATCTTCAACAAGTGGTATCAGAGCCTATAGAGGGATTCTGAGTACGAAGAAACACAAAAACCACAAACACTCATTCACTAAACAATCCTGCACAATGTCTCAAAAGGGTGGTGATGAATACTCAAACCATATCAGTGATGATGAAGTTTCAAATCATGAAGATTCTGCATCAGAAACCAATACAACTAAACAACAACAACAAAGCATCCCCGCAACAACCACTATCTCTAACATCAAACTCCCAATTCTGAAGAAGGAGGAGTATGATATCTGGGCAATGGAGATGGAGCATTACCTAGAGTATATTGATAATGATGTCTGGAAAGTAATTCAGAATGGCAATTCAAAGAAGAGGATCTCAGTTGGAAAAGATGGTGTTGTTAGGGTTCTTCCACCAGTATCTGCTGCAGAGATACATGTTGTGGAGAAGGAGAGGAAGGCAAAAACCCTCTTGCTGATGGCTCTTCCCAAGGAGCATTTGAGAAGATTTCATGGAATGGATGATGCCAAGGAAATTTGGGAAGCTATCAGAACCAGATTTGGAGGGAATGCAAACTCAAAGAAGATGCAGAAGGCTGTCCTCAAGCAAGAATTTGAAGCATTCACTGTAACAAGTTCTGAAGGGTTGGAAAAAGGATATGATAGATTCCAACATCTCCTCTCACAGTTGGAAGCTCATGGTGCTGCTGTGTCTAATGAAGATGCAAATCACAAGTTTCTCAGATCTTTGCCAAAAGAATGGTCAAATGTGGCAATGAACATGAGAATGAAAGATGATGTTGACACCTTGTCAGTTGATGATTTGTACAACAACCTTAGGGTCTTTGAACATGACATCAAAGGTGTTTCAAAGGCATCTTCAAGTGCTGCTAATGTTGCTTTTGTCTCCCAAAGCAAGAGCAGTACTAACAAGGTTAATTCTGGTGGCTATACTTCTGGTGCTTTTTCAAGAAATATGAGAGAAAGAGAAGTTCCTGCTGGCTTTGCTGATGAAGTTGTTTATTCTCTCTTTGCAAAGAATTCAGAAGAACCAGATCTTATCAATGATGACCTTGAGCAGATTAATGATGTTGACATTGAAGAGATGGATATAAAGTGGCAGATAGCAATGATTGCTCTCAGGGTAAAGAAGTTCTATAAGCAGACTGGAAGCGCGCTTCTTTATTCATAAATAAACTACTACATACTAACACTACTACCTAACGTGTACACACACACGTTACTATTAGACTCTCATTGGAGAGTTCTATGTTTCTAGATGATCTAAACCCGACGGCTAATACCCTTTATATATAGGGTTTACAAGATGACCTAACTTTCACAGGAAGATAACTAAATTATTACATTTAGTCCTTGTCGTTTCATTTGTCTTCATTTATGCATATGTAGTTTTGTAATCATCAAATTATAATTCCCAACAATCTTCCCCTATTTGATATTACAAAACTATCTCCATGAAACAATCTTCAATGCTTCCTTGAGGTCTTCTTGAACATGTCACCACAAATAATAAGCTGCAAACCAATCATCTTCCCCTTTTTGTAATCATCCAAATAGGGGTCTTCCATGCAACTTGAATCAAAACGCTTCCCCTTAAGTGGTGCATGTAGATGGTCAAACAAACTTCCCCTGAAACCAATATGTTTACCATCTCTTGAATCACGAACTCTGTAGGCTTTATGAAATGATCACTGATGAAGAAAACCGAGTATAACGAATTTGATGAAGAAGTTGAATTTCCCAAACTTGCGTCTTATATCTTGTACTATCCACGTGACTTCAAACTTATACTCGAAGTAGGTCGCAACCTCTTGACAAATCCTCAACTATATGAGACACTGAGCACTACAATGTAACTCCTTAAAGTGATAGCAAATGTGAGCATTAAGCACCCTAGTTTGTAGATCACACACCTTTGCTAGATTCATCAAGTCTTTGTCACCGCATTAACGCACAAACAAGTTATCTCCAAAGTGTAACACCCACTTTGAGATATGATAAGAACACGCACCTGTGAAACTCAACTACAACATCAAATAAGAAATATTCAATTGTCTTCTTCAAATAATCCCCATAAAAATAAACTATTTTGTCTGCGATCCAAAACTGCTCTAGCAGTACAAACCAGCAGTACACACAAAAGCCAAGCAGACTTAACTGAGTACTGTAGCAGTATTAAAAATATGAGAGCAGACTTAACCATCAGAGAAACCAGAATTAATCTTGAAACACAGTAGCAGCATTAATAATGAGAGCAGAATTAACGAAGAGTGAGAGCAGAATTAACTTCCAAATGAGCAGTATTAACGTCAGACCAGAATTAATTCAACACAGCGACCAGAATTAATCACCACTGTCCAACACATGTATGTCAGATGTATCATAAGTCACCATCTGAATAGGAACAACATCAGTGCCATCGAATCATAACACTGCTCCTTTCAAATCAACACACCATGCCAATCAAACCCACATAATACAACAAAAAAATGATCAACATTAACTGACCCATGTGTAAACTTCGATCAGATCCAATACAAAAGCAATCAACCAATATGACATGAGATATAAAAAGTACACCGACCCTCTTTAATATTCAAATCAATCCCATACACCGATAATAAAAGAGTCAACAACAGCAACAACCCCACAAATTCTTTATTGCCGATCATAAACGACAAATCAGTATATTGACCATAGCCCCACACGTTCCAATAAATTAACCAAACATTCTATTGACCACCGACCATGCGTAGTCCCACAAACCAACCAATTTAATGATAGTACGAGGTTAACAATTAAAATAGCCAATCGATCTGCTCATATTGATACAAAAAAAAAATACGATTACATCAAGCTTTCACCAGATCTGCTCTATTTCTTTGAATTTGCTCCATCTCCAACAGTAACAATCTTGTAGATCCTAGATATCGAGAGCAACCCGCTCTGATACCACTTGTTGAAATCCCGTTGTGCATATCAATGATGTTTATAAAACATATCCTAGATGGGCTAAACGATCTTTAACAAATATCCCTAAATTCCTTATTCCCGTACACTTAGGTCATTCGTAGAGCTACACCTTACCATTTTTAGAAAAGTCCTTATTAACCACACTTGCTGCCACACAAGTGACAACAACATAAATACTCTAAAACATTGAAATTAAATTATGAAAGGACTTAAATTTAATACTTGAAACTAAGACATGGGTATTTAATCTAGGTTGCGTGTTGGTGCCGTGCACTCCCTAATTTCACATCATTCACTGTTCAGGCCATTAAAGGTGAGTTTATAGCCCCTTTTTACTTATACTCATTTTATATGAATGGGGTGAGAAACATGCAAAACCAAATTTTGTGGACCATTAATACTATTTATACCAAAGTTATTGCACAGTTAGCCTAAGTCCTGATATCCCCTACTGCCCGAATTTCATGAACCGTTAATTCCCATCAGGAAGCGTGAATGTTATAAATAGATCGATTGGGAGTAACGTCCCCGTTCGGTTACCGGATAGGCAAACGAGCGTATACCATATCAATGTACAAGTGTCTGGGATAAACACTTGCCAGGGCTTTTATGATTAACATGCTTCTAGGGCATGCAGACCTGTTAAAGCTTCGGTTGCATGAACTTAGCGCTAGCGTAATAAAATATAAATGTGACATTTAAATGCTCAGATAAAACTGTTGGTCCAAATATGATATATTTGTTTTAACTAAAACCTATGAACTCACCAGCTTTTTGCTGACTTTTAGCATGTTTTTCTCGGGTGTGGCAAGGCTTGGCAAGGCGGCAGACTTATACTATTGACCAACGCATTTTTAATTAGTGATTTAGACTTGTTTTTTAGGGACCGGTAAACTTGTAAATAAATTTGCAACCTAATGATTTTTTTATTTTTTTATTTTTTATTTGAATTAACAAATGAGTACGTTTTTATAAAGTGTGTAATTGGTTCTTCGTTACCTTGTGTTATGATTTCCATTCCAGTAGCACCCCATGATATTAATGCTTCCGCAAAGTCAGATTTTGGGGGTGTTACAGATTGGCATCAGAGCCTAGGTTATAGAGAACTAGGTACATATAAACCCTAAACTATAACCACTTTTTCAAAAACAAGTCCCTATGACCGCCACTTGCCTTACCTGCCATATTGCTTGAGGTTTATTTGACTTGACTGCATGTTATGATTTGTGGCTGATTTACATGATTAAGTGTACTATAAGTATTATATGTATATATCTATATACACTTGACCCACACTAGTTATTATTCTGATATACTTACACACATATACCATTTTGTCACAGACTATGCCTTCCCGCAACATCACTCAGACTTCACTAGGCTCAAAGGATTCCAGCACATAGATGCCTCAAGATCACCATAACCCTAACACCATTGAGCCTACACCACCATCACATACTCATACCACATCAGCTACCCAGACTACCCTTACTATCCCTCGCCGTACTACGCGCATAATCATACGCCCATCTATTAGACCATCACCTCACACTTCAGAGAGTACCCAAAACCCTGCTCATATTCTTCTAGTATCCCCATCCCGTTATAGGTCCTTATGCTCACACATAGACACCCCTACTACCCCAACATCACCACCACCCACCTCACCACCACACTCACCTACCCATTCACCCCCACGTTAGAGACTCAGGAGAAGCAATGACTCCTATTCAGCAGAGGGTGTGGGACAGACTTTAGACGGGAGTGCTCCTGCCGAGGGTACAGGGGTCGATGCTAATTCAGATTAGGGGATGGAACAGAGAGCAGTTGTGCCCCGAATCAGCATAGTACTGGAGGATGTGCCTAGTACCTTTGAGACTGGAGAGAGATCAAGGAGAGCTCAGGATGAGATAGAGGATGGCACAGAGATATCACACCCCTCACTCCCAGTAGCATCACCAGCAGCTACAGAGACCGATACTATCTCACAGATTCAGACCCAGCTAGACTTGCAGACTGACATACTAGGTCTCCACTCTGACTTATTTGACGAGTTACATCCAGCTCGTTTCAAGCAGTATGATAGAGACTTCAGCCGACTTTATGCTAGGACGCACTCCAACAGTCGAGACCTTCTTGACTTAGGTGACAGATCCGGTAGACTTGAGCAGACACAGGTAGTAGCTCAAGAAGCAGCTCAAATGATGCATGGGAGGATGCTGATCCTCGAGGCTCAGGTTGCAGCATTGTTAGGAACTGATCAGGCACACCATGATGAAAACTTAGCATTAAGGACTCGCCTTGTGGAAGTCGAGGCAAAGCTTGGGGAGTACGCTTTTAGGTTCCGACACATGGATAGGACCAGGAGCCAGTCTTAGTTATGATTAGTAGTGATTTACTTAACTGAGTAGTCCTCAGTCAGTGTAGGATCTTATTAGTGAACTTGTAATTTTCAAACTTTGTAATCAACTCTAAATCTATAACAAGTTCATTTTGTTATATATTTCCATTATTCCCTTTCATAAACTACCGTGATGTTATAACTTTACCTTACTTTCCCCAAAAACCTCACAATTACCCTTAGACAAATGACGTCTATATTAAATTATAGAGTATGTTTTGTTAATAACCTGTAAATCGTTTTGTCCATTTCTTTTAACCACAAACTTCCCAAAACCCTAAGGGTTACATAACTACCACTTCATAAAAATCCCCAAAAATATGACCTTACTTGAAATTATCAATCAACCGACCAAATTACCCCACTCCTTACTCACAAATCAAACGACAAATCTCCTACTATTTCCCAAATAATAAACCATATTTTAGACGTCCCATGAAATTTCTCGAAAATACTTCCCATTACCACCCTTACCAACAAATACATCCCCGTCAACTAAACTCAACGCCCCTTTCATCCCTAAATCATAGTTCAAATTATATACAAGAAATAATGACCCCAAATTCTTGCCGCAAGGTAAATCATCTACCCCCATCCCAAGAAACCCAAAGGATTACATAGAATGGAAATGTGAGAATTAGGTAACCGTACTAGTAACAACGACGGCAAATTTAACCTAGATATCATAGAAGTATACCTTGCCCCTATTACGACCTAGTTCAATAGGGAACCCACAACTCCTGACCGTCATCAGAAAACCCCACCGATTAACATCTCATCACATGCTACCTCTTTCCAATCCTGACCCATTCCAGCATCAATCTGATCAATCTTTAGAATCGATAAACTACTAAGTATATTGTAACCCCGAAGGCGACTAGAACACATATTAACCCTATAGCAGAAGTGTTAAAGGACCGCGACGATTATATTCAGACCCTTAAACCTCCATCCTGTACAATACACTGCGCATTTGAACGAACGGACTGGTCGATTAAT
This sequence comes from Artemisia tridentata subsp. tridentata, assembly GCA_021014915.2. Classification (NCBI taxonomy): domain Eukaryota; kingdom Viridiplantae; phylum Streptophyta; class Magnoliopsida; order Asterales; family Asteraceae; genus Artemisia; species Artemisia tridentata. The sequence continues at coordinate 287,420,783 of CP139506.1, forward strand.
AGTGGAAATCAACATGGTTCTGCCCAAAATAAGACTCTATGCGTCAGATAATCCACGCCCTACTAAAGCTGACCGGCTGACTGATAGCAGCAGTCAACATCGTCCTTTCAAGACTGAAATCTAGAACTACGAGACGTTAGCCACAAAACCCGGAGGTTTGGCAGTGTCCCCAGTATACACTGGATGTCACAGTGCCCTATCATAAACCTTCACGGGTGGAAAATATGTCCATAAGACCCATAAGATTCTAGCCACCAATAAAGGACCCCCCAGCAAGAACAAATGATAAGTAGACCATAAAACCCTTGAGAACCCGGAGAATTACTAGCATTAACTGATGAGACCCTAAAACATCACGAAATGACCCGAACCATTATCGTAAGAGTAAATTGTTAGCCTTTCACTAAACCCTTAGGATTACAAACTGACTTAGGATAAGGAGTTTTATCAATACATTATAGATCACCAAAACAAACCTAGGAAGACTAATCAAACGCTATCACCCAGCCTATAGATATCGGCATAACCTGCTTTAGTGAAGTTCACCGAAATACGACTTATTATCTCTAGCCCTTAAGACACCAGGGACACCTTGGGAGTTCAGACTGTAAGCCTGCTACAATTACTGTAAGACTTAAATCCTAAGCAAAATCATTTAAGAGCCCTAAGAGATTAAGGGATTTCTCATACACAATTATCGCTAGAAAATATATCTCAGTGTAATGTCCGACGGTATATATATTTTTCGACCAAACAATTTAGGACAGGATATCTCCCGAACGAAACTTGAAGTAGAACGTATATTTAAGACTATAAGTTTCGCTCGCTACCAGATTTCGAGTTTTACCCAGCTAGGCAACCAAAGTGTACTCTAGGATATTAGTAAGAATACGGACCTCATTTATACTTTCTTCTCCGATAGTTTTCCTTAGAAATCTGCCCATCCCAAAATGTGCTTTATCAATTATAAAACACATATGATCTCCGTTTAAAATCTCACTCATTCTCATCTTTTATGGTATAGATGAATCCTACAGGAAGGACAGCTGGTGTTGTTCATGACCAGCCATGCTAGACATGTTAGTTAATCATCGGGTGACAGCAACCCTAGCTGCAGCAAAAGCCAACAACACGACTGCTGAGATCGGAAGCTCCAAACCTAAGGATGACAGCAACCACACTGGCACTTATCAGGAGTTTCGAAAGGCCATGTATGGAAATCTTAATGGAACTGAAGGAACCATTGCTGTGATAAGATGGATGGAACGGCTGGAAGCCATGTTCCAAGCATGTGGTTGTGCAAAGGAAGATAGGGTAAAGTATGCTTCACTCACCTTCACTGATGATGCTCAGACTTGGTGGAATAACCATCTGAAGACCACAGGCATTGATGCTGCCTATGCAATGCCATGGGAAAGTTTTAAAGAGATGGTACGTAGGAAGTACTGCTCCTACAATGAAATCAAGAGAATGGAGGAAAAATCTTGGAATCCCAAAGTACGAAGTGACAGTGCTGCCGCACGCCGTCAAGGGAAAACACCAATGAACCCCGAGATGACCCAGACGAAAACTCGGCTAAGGGAAATGACACTACCTCCAAGACCACTAAGCCCCAAAGACCCACAAATGTGGCCCACAAGCCAATAGGATCAACGGCTAGGACAAATGCCGGGAGAGCGGCTGAACACAAAAGAAAATGGGAAGATCACTCCAAGGGTCGAGGAAATGTTGGTCCTGACAAGCGATCAGGAATGGCCACTACCCCTACTGCAGGCACCAGCATGAATAGGGGATATGCTGGAAACCTACCTAAGTGTAGTGTGTGCATGTTTCATCATCGTGAACCTTGTCCCATGCGGTGTGGAAATTGCGGGGGAGTCGGCCATCGAACTAAGAACTGCGAGGCTTTCACTCATGAAATTGACTCAAGGAGCACCGCAGCCTGCCTCGAGTGTGGAATGATTGGACACTACAGGAATAATTGCCCAGGGCTCAGGAGTGGAAATGAGAGGGTCGGCCAGGACCCAAATGGCATGATGAGTGGAAATGCAGCTTGGAATCTTTTCTTCGCATGACAACATCCACCTTTAGATTCTCTTAGGTCGTAATTCCTCGAATAATTGTACTTCTTAAAAGACATGTTGTAATGTTGTTTTGTACGAACCTCTCTGTGGTGAATTTCCGTAACTTTTGAGATTAAGATATTATGATGCCTCTTTTCCTATCTCCATCACTTTTGAGACTTTTTCATTTATTTGTACACTTATGATAACTTGTTATGATTCCAAACCAATAGAAACCAAATAACATGGTAACTAAACCCGGCATCGCATCATCAGTCCTAAACTAAGCATAGCCTGATCACCTATGATTAGTTCAGGGAAGATCATGCCTTGATGGGAATAGTCATCGTGAAAGACTTCCGTACTCTAGAACTTCCAATACATATCTCGACCATAGAAGTTCAACCGTCACTTACCAAACCCTGAATTCACATAGAGATGTGATGTAACCACCCGTAATTTTCCAGACTGATTTTTAAATAATAAATTATATTTATTATTTCTTAAGTTTCACTTTCAGACTTTTCCGAACTTATTTGAATCGAATACGAGAAGTTATCTCGCATTTACTATGAAAAACGAGCCCGAACGAGTTCCGACCTTACACTAGTCATGGTTCACATTAAACTAGTACATTATAACACCATAAACTTAATTTTTATAAATTTTGCATAAAACGCATATATTTTGCAGTTTTGGTCACGCGTGCACACATTTTAATCACACCTTTTACTCAACTAATACAACTATACATACAAACACTAAAAATTCAAAAATAATTTTTGTTTCCTCCTCTCTTTGTCTCATTCAATCGAAGTCTCACCACACACACTCTATGCATGCCTTTTTGTTGCTTAGCATAACTAACCATGTGTAATTTGTCATATTGGAACTTTGTCTCATCCATAGTCTTTTGGTTTCTTTCTCTCCTTTCCTTTTTGCTTGAACCGAACCCACAAAAACATACACAAAGCATGAGTTTTGTTCCTTAGCTACCTATTTGTCTTATTATTTTTGGTCCCTAACCAACATTGTTTTGTTATATGACTAGACCCCACTCCATATGATGATTCTTGTATAAAAAGAAAGAGATAGAGTAACATTTTACATCACAAAACACATAACAAACTTTCTTCTTTCTTGCTCTCCCTCTTTGCTCGTTCGACACACATATACAAACCACATGCACCTTGTTTTCTAGTGTAACAAACTTGTACTAGCATGATATCATGCATTTTGTTTTGATTTGTAATATCAATTCTTTTGGCTATATAAAGACACTTATAATACATACCACACAAAAACCCTAACCTCCCTCCTCTCAACTTCCGGCGCCGTCACCGGAGCTCCGGCGAGATTCCGGCGACACCATCTTCTCACCACCGTTTCAAGCACAAGTAGATCGGGTTAGATCGTGAGGCCGGGAGTCATTTAGGGTTATTTTGCTCGCGTATTGCTCGTGTTCCACCCCAGCCGCACCACCACTTCATCTCATCTTCGTCTCCTTCTTTCTTAAACCATGGTATGACGAAAACTTAGATCTAATTTATTATGACTTTGCTTAAAAATCGAATACAAAACTGTTGATATTAATTTCGTGGATAAAAAGTGAATTAAAAACGTTTTTTTTAAACTTCAATTCGTGTGGTTTAAAACAAACTTTGAAGCTAATTCGTGTGGTATAATGATTTAAAGGGGTGTTCGTTAGATTCAGTTTGTATGCGGGTCGGGTAAAACCCACTTGGGTCGGGTCATACCCGTTTTGATATTTGATATTTTTATAACCAGTTATGTTATTATCGTTGTTGATTTAGTCGGGTCAAGTTTTAACCCGTATAGAGTTGGGGTTGTTGGTCTCGGTTAGCCATGAGCCACCTATGAGGGTGGTTAGGTTGTTGTGTGTTGCGGTTCACAGAAAAACACCCAAGAGGGTGTGTTGGATTAGTGGTCGAGTCAAAGAGTAGCATAGGTTGTTGTCGCAATTTCTATGTTCATATATGTATATCAGTACAGTACATGAGTCTTTCAAGCTATTAAAGGAAGATGCAAAACATACTTTGGATCAAATGTTTGAGCAGTACGATATTGTCAAACATAATCAGTAGTGAAAGCAACACTTTAACAAACATATAAGATACAACATGGTAATTGTGTATAAACCCGAGTTGAACCTGTGTGAGCCTCATTCAATTTGGGATGCGTTTTTGCAGTATATGGGTGAGTTTGATTTAAGCTTGGGCCAAACCCATAGAGTGCATAAGGCCTTAGAATGGGTTGCAAGCCCAACAAACATGATTTCAAAATACAGTTGGATTTGCTTGTCTAAAACTTGTTTAGTGTAATAATGTGTTAAAATTTTGAAACTTGTATTATACGAATTTTGACTCGACATAATGGACTTATACCGGATTGGTAATATTTGGACAATTTAACTATATCGGACATTTTTTTTTTAGACGACTGATTGATAAAAAAAAAAGAAAAAAAAAGAAGAAGTAAGATTAATTATTAAAGTCAATTGTTATCGTTATAAACTGTCGGGAAATATTATTTTGAGAAACTGAGTTTTATTGAAGTCACGACAACTTGTGAAAAATTATATAAACGAACCTGTCATGTCAGATTTTATAAAACTCTCTAGACCTAAACTTTGATGTCGAAAAACCTTTTTATCTTACAAAAACCCGAAAATAATCGAAACTTAACATGAAGACATTTTCCATGAGATATACTAATTTAAGTTTTCTTTTAAAACTTAAATTACCCTTCCAAAACTTTATTAATAAATTCTGAACTATTTGAGATTATTGGGAAACACCGAAACATATTAACTTATTTGGTCGACATTTTCTTTTGTCACTATTTTCCTTGACTAGTTTGTAAATCTTTTCTCGAGTTAAGTCCTCGTCGGTACTTTCCTCGACTATGTCGATTTTCTATTCCTATTTGGCGTGTGTATACTTGAGTCCTCATCAGTATTTCTTGACTGTTCTTCTATTACTTCCTTTATAATATATTAGGATATATATTATACTTTGGCGTGAGTTACATTTTGAGTCTATGTTTTCTTATCACCACACGAAGTGTTGATACTAAACTTTTTACAAACTTTGATGCGAGTAATCCACGAAAACTAAGACGATTGTCTTTTCAAAACTCTTTACTTTTCGAGACATATTCTGAGATAACTATATATATATTAGGTTGTGCCGATCCGGCACCATTCTGCCTGTACTCTCGATATCGTTATGTTTTGCTCTTGATGCCAGTTGTGACCACTGTGATATTATGCGTTGCTGCAAGCTAAGGTGAGTTCATGGCCCCTACTTTTACTGGTTTTTAAACTGTTTTAGGGGGAGAATACATGCTCGTTTTAACTAAACTCAATGACTGTTTGTTTTTGAAATATGCGAACTGTTTACTCAATATCTGACTGTTGAGCTGAATTATTTGAATTGGTTATTTAAAGGCATTATGTGATTGACTGATATGTAACCTCACTCTATTTGAACTTGTTTTACAATCGGGATGAGAAACGTGCAAAACTATTTTATGGACCAACACTGTTGTTACCAAACTATTACGCGGATTAGCCTAAGCACTATTATGTCCCAAATTGCCCAAACTCATGAACCGTCAATTCCTGCTGGGAAGCGCGAATGTTATAAATAGATCTATTGGGAGTAACATCCCCGTTCGGGTTGACCAGATAGGCAAACGAACGTATACCATGTCGAAACACAAGTGTCTGGGATAAACACTTGTCGGGCCTTTGTATTTAACATGCTTCTAGAGCATGCACACTGTTATAGCTTCGGTTACATGAACTTAGAGCTAGCGTAATAAACTATTTTATTTTGGGTTGCATACCCTACTCTTGGTCCACAACTCTAATCTCGCTATAAGGTAAAATGTATTTTTAGGACATTGTGAGCGACACAATGGTCACAAAACTCTTATTGAACTCATACTATCTTTACTGTATTATCATAAACCTATGAACTCACCAACCTCGTGTTGACACTTTAGCATGTATTTTCAGGTATAAAGCGATAGCACACTAATGGAGGCTTTCGGTAGGGCATGGCATGGTCATAGAAGACTCTGATATATTTGGGACCACTTGAAATCTTTTATGGGCTTATATTTCCGCACCATTTTTGAAATATTGTAAACAAATCATTTTTTGAATATGAAATCTATTTTAAATGGTTGAGATAAAACCATTCTTTATACTTTGTGTTGTGATACCAATTTAGTAGCACCCAAATATATATGCTTCCGCTAAATCAGATTTTGGGGGTGTTACATGTGAGAAGTAGAACCAAGGGCACTGGAACCTTCAAACCCCAAACCCGTCAGGTATTTCTAAGTGAAAACCGAGGACGGATTCGTTCCTAAGATGGGGAGGATGTGACAAATGGTAAATTTCCTCTAATATTTAATTCATAACAGTTCCATTATTATGACTAAATCCCCGTATTAGGCATTTATATGATTAACACGGATAACAGACCTGCACATTGTGTCACCCAAAAAACCTCACCAAAAACAGTGAAATTATCACATCTCGCATTTTACCCACTAAATTGTAGTAAAAACGGGAGGTTATCCCAGTTTTACTCAAACTGACACCACACGCATACCAGAAATAAATCTGAGACTCAGGAATTATAGTGAATACTTAAAACATAAAATACATTCAAGTATTATGAAAACGGCTCTGAAAAGTATAATCTTCCATATTTATGATGGTTCCGGGAAGGACCCGAGTTTAACTCAGTTTAGCGAAGGCGCGGGTATAATATACCCACTCTTTAATTAAATCCATCTCTAAAATACTTAAAATAAAACCTTTCACCTACTCACACTATTTCCAAAACCTGCTACCCTAGATATTCACCACATTTTGTCCGCCCCTTCTTCTTCCCAAGCTTCATTCGATACATCCCCATCCCCTTTTTGTCTGTTACCCTTTTTCCTTTGACCTAGAAACCTATCTTCTTCACGGATCTTGAAATACCACCCAAGTTAAACCTAGGATAACACCATAGAAGTGGATAGAACACGCGAATGGAAGTTTTACCCCTCCCAAATCCGAAAGTCTCTATGGAGTTACTCTCCAAAATCATCCATTTAATCCTACTCTCCAGGGGATATCGAACCACAACTCAACAAAAACACACCAAGATTCTGAGAATCACTCAAGAAAGGATAAGGGTTGTGGTGATTGTGGTTCAGTTTGGAGCAGTGGGGTTATTCGGATTTAAGTTTCATTCGAGTACTTCATCTCTCAAAAATCACTGTAAGGATTGAGTTATATTTAGATACATTTTTATTCTTTCAATTCCATTTATGTTAGGGTTCTTAGATCGAATGAAGGATTAAATTAGGTGTTGTTATGTTTTGTTCGGTTGTAAAAATTGTCCAGAAATGATGATAGATATTAAAAAATATCTTGTTAAATGTTGTTGTTAATCTTGTGTGGCGTAGGAATTAGAAAGATTAGCATTCGTTTAATAGGTTAAAAATTTGTTAGTCATAGTGACTATATGATCATTCGAATGACCCTAGGAAACACGGATTCAAGGACTGAATCTGGGAAACTTGTGGTAGTAGACAATAGGCTAGAGTGGAGGAACCATGTAGGATGATGCATTCTTGCTAGATTAGCGTTAACGACCCACCATGGCTACCTATAGCCGATTAATGACCACCCAAAACAAGGTGTGTTGGTGGTAAGTGTTGGCTGGAAAATCACCTCGTATAGGGGAGGTTTTGGTCAAGTTAATTCATGGCTAGTTAGACCCAAACCCTTGAGGGTTATACCCTCGGTTCAAGTTATGAAGGTGCTCACTCGAACCTAAGAATCCACACCCCAAAAAAAAGATTGCACCAATTCGCCCCAAAACAAACCCACCAAAGGTTGTTAGCACTCGAATAGATTACCCCTTTTAACGGAAACTTGTAGGCTCAACATTAGGAGTGCAAAAGTACTTGTGATCAAGGACTAAATTCCCTTAGAAATAGTTCTTGTTCCGTATCGAAGCGTAGAACAAAACCGAAATCACCTAGACTCCTAGAATTTAGAGTTGAGTAGTACTCAATCCAAAAATCTAACCAAGACATGAGTTTCTAGTCCCTCATAATGTCAAACGAAGGTCAAGAGTTTCCTAGGAAGGTACACTACAAGTCCTTTAGACTTGAAATGTGGATATCTTGTGCCTTCATTACCAGGCCGAACCCAGGGGTCAAGCCCAAGTAGGACCCAAACTCAAGCCCAATTATAAGTATTTTTGTTCTAGTCCACTCATGTAGTCTACTAGGAACACCCTCGGCCCACCAGGCCCATTGTGACCACTAGTGTAATCGACCCAACCCAATACAGAAGAATTTTCCCCCTCCTCCTCTAACCTAGTTGGGCCACAGAGCAACAA
>CP139506.1:287429382-287542262 GCA_021014915.2 Artemisia tridentata subsp. tridentata
CTGGGATTTGCTTATTTGGACTTAAAAATAAGGGAGAATTGCATATATACCCACTAAAACTCAAAAACTTGCATATTTCCCCAAAATACAAGTTCTTAATGCATGATTTACAATGCAAGTTAAGCATGTTTTGGGTATATATGCAAATATGCAAGTTTTAGTGGGTATATATGCAATTGCCCCTAAAAATAAAAGGGTAAACCTATCGCACAAATACGCAAGAAATACACGGAGACAAAAAGTATTACAAAAACAACATTAATGTTTTATTTTTTTGCAAAACAGCTACCGAGAGCGATTTTTTGCTAACTGTGACAAATGGTAATTTTCCATTTTAATAATTATGATTAATTATCAGAAAATGCGCATTATTTATTTTCTGACACTTGTTAATAAGAAATTATCTTATTTAATTACGTTATCACACTACGATAACTTAAACATTGATACATGATTACAATACAATGGAACGAGCTCACACACGGACCACGAAAATCATTTATACGAATAAACACCAAACGGATCTATACTACTATTCCTAGCCCAACAATTTGGCCTGTTACTATTCAAAAGTCCAACCCAAATTTCTTTTGTTTTATTTCTCACTCGACTGAACCTACGAAGCTTTGCCTGGATTTCTTTTATATTAGACCCATAACATATACAAGTTTTTATACATCTCAAATCTCCATACATTAAAGAATCAGGGTGACGAGTTTCACATTATATTACGAACGTTTGGTCATAGAACGAGACACAAAGTAAATCACATCCGAGACACGTACAAGTTCGACCAATATTTATTTAATTTAACTTAAACTCGACCGAATCAAATTTCACCTATGTATTTTATGTTTTCTAGTCGAATACAAGTTCCCAAGTTCATTTACCTCACTTCTAAACGTTTTGGTCACGTTACAAAGTCGTTTTGGACCCTTTTAAGTATATCGAATGGTACATATATACACACTTTGATCATAACCGAACCCAACAAGCAAACCCCCTCCTAATGCCTATGTACTCAAGTGTAATCTCATCTTATCTCTTAAGAATCCCTGCTAGGGAATAAAATCTCCCAACTTGCTACATTTATATATATATATATATAATATATATATATATATATATATATATATATATATATATATATATATATATATATATATATATATATATATATATATCGAGACATATGCATGCACATATATACACCCATTTACTTCCTTTCACATACACCCATTTACCTCATAATTCCCTAAGTATTCCCCTTTGCCGAAAGCCCTCAAGAACAGGAAGAATCTCTACCACCATTCGAGCTCTTTTCCAAGTAGAAAATCCCTCATTCGAACAATTTGTGACCAATTCAACGAGTGAAGTACATAAATCTCAAGTTCTAGTTCATATTCACGTGTTTCACACAACCTTTTAAGTGTTGTAAGTCATTCCAACTCGTTTCATTTCATTCTAGCGTTTTAATATATATCATGCATCGTACATACATTTTGCTCGATCACATTTACTTTCTACGCTTTATTTCGAGTTCTTTTATTTATTTTATGTCGTACACATGACCTCCTATTTATGGATGGCTAGATTTTTCGAGTTTTACGTTTATTCGACATTTACATATTCATTTATATGCTTATCGAACTCCATTTTATTCATATGTTACATCGCATATAACACAACACATTATAATGTCATATTTTGTTTTTAGACCATTTAATCATTTGTCACACCCCCAAAATCGGGTCCAGCTGAAGCTTACATGTCGCTGGGGTGCAACTCAATTGGTATCACAACACAAGTACAAAGAACGGTTTTCACCACAATCATTTAGAATATATTTTGTTCAACAAAAGTGTTGAATCTACATTGTTAAAAGTAGTGCGGAAATAGGCCCTTAAAACAATTAAAACGGTCCCCAAATGAATATCAGAGTCTTCTATGACCATGACATGTCCTGCCAAAAGCCTCCTGTAGCATGCTATTGCTTAATACCTGAAAATACATGCTAAAAGTGTCAACACGAGGTTGGTGAGTTCATGGAGTTTTGTGTAAAATGTAAGCATTTGAATGAAGATTTCTCAGCAAAGGCATTGTAAATCCACCCAGTTACAAGCCCCGCCCATACAAGACTTGCAACCTGTGTGTTTACAACCCACTGCTAAATAAGATCTGGTTTATGTGAATGTCAATTGATTTATGGACCACAAATGTTAAATGGACAATATATTCCCAATATATATGTAGAGTTATTGACAACTAAATTTCATGACACCGAAGTCTTAAGATTCTAGGTTGGGCATACTTTGACATCACAGTCAAGTGGGGAAACCACAGTCCGTTTGAAATATCAGTCAAGTGGGGAAACCACAATACGTTTAACATCACAGTCAAGTGGGGAAACCACAATACGTTTGACATCACAGTCAAGTGGGGAAACCACAATACGTAGTCAAGTGGGGAAACCACAATACGTTTGACATCACAGTCAAGTGGGGAAACCACAGTACTACGTTTGACATGCCATTCAAGTGGGGAAACCACCCGGACACCCAAAGCTTCTGATAGATGTACACCTAGGACATTCAGGGTTCCATAAATGATTATGCGTCCGTTTGACTTAACAGTCAGGTGGGGAACACCACCCGGACAGGGAGTTCAATCCTAATAGATCTATCCACAACATTCGAGCTTAACGGGTCATAACATAGGCAAAATGAAATAGCTTAATGTACTAGTGTCCATAAGAAAATGATCAAGGGTGAAAAATGTAAACACTAAATACTTCCGAGTAACGACTCAAGTATTTTAGCCAATCAATAATGTTTGAAAGACAAATCACGTTTCAAGTAAAACAAGCATGAGTTTAATTAAAAACGAGCATGTATTCTCCCCCAAAACAGTTACAAAACAAGTAAAATAGGGGCCATGAACTCACGGTAATCCTTAAAAGATTAAAGTGCTTGTGAAGGTAAATGAAAATAATTGAGCATGTATTCTCCCCCAAAACGTAATCCAAAACGTATAAAGGTAGGGGCTATGGAACTCACCTGATGCGATAGCAACAATGACAAAAGTGGATATACTGAAATGAGGCACGATCTCTAACCGCAACCTAATGTGAATGATAGGATCTAATGTAAGCAATGAAATGATGCTACACATGCAAATACGTATGTTAACGATACCACTCGTTAATTTTGAAAACAACGTTTATCGTCGAAAAATACATTTTTGACGTCTCGCTAAGTTATAAACTACTTTTCGTGTAAATATGTTGAAACGGTACTCCACGATCCTTGTTTGGTGTTCTATCGGTAGATATAATGTTTTCGTCGCAATTTAATATTTTTCACAACTTGAAAATGTGACTAAATGGCCTCGCAAAACTAGTCGCGAAATATTGTACGTTGAGTGTTAGGACATAAGCTTGACGTTTTTGAAAACCTTGCAACAACGTCTAGAAGTCGTATTATTTAACTTTTGATCATACGTGTCTCGTTTAATAAGGAAAACGGCTCCCAATATAGTGTCTTGTAAAAATAATTGATCTTACACTTAGAATTATTTTCTATTAGTGCTGTCAAAAATAAATAGAGTTCGTCGGGTTTCAAACGCGTGTATCTCGGTCGTTATAAACCCGTTTTCTATGTTCTTTATACCCACGGTTTCGTATTAACATGTACTAACTTATTTTCAGTAGGTCGGCTCATCTAGATCACGTCTAACGCCTCGTTTTGTCCTTTGAATCTCGGCAAACAGCACGCAAATTTTCAGAAATTAGTTTTTCGTCGTCAAACTTAGAAAAATCATATCTCCTTCGTCGTAAGTCGGTTTTTACTCATTCAAGCGCCCACGGTTTCGTTTTTGAAATTATTTTCTGAATATGAAGGTCAAAATAGTTCAATGTTTACTGAGATTTCCAGATCTCACGTTTTTGGACAGTAGCTTTTATATTGTTTGTAAAAATCACTTTTATGGTTCAAGACTTGTTCAAAACATAATCAAACCACTTCCATTCAACACCACAACTAATCTAATCCTACCATACACCTTCTTAGGGTGTCATGGATTCCTAGTCATCACCAAAAATGGTGGATCTCTTGAGATTATAATGAAAATCCATAGATCTATGTTTAAAAATGAAAATGAGTATCAAGTGGTATGTTTAACATATATATATTTGCATAATTAGTTGCTAGCACAACAAAATACATCAAATGAAAAGTATAGAAATTTATTTCTTACTTACTTGATATTAGAAGGTTTTTGAAATGTTTTGAACAATATATCCCCAAGATGACTCCTAATCGATTTGTGGTTAGTTATTAGCTCGTGAATGATTGAAATATACTTGAAATGGATGAAAATCGGATCTCTCTTCTTCTTCTTTATATGGAACGAGCAACAAGAGAGCAAGAGAGAAAATTTTTTGCTAGTGAAAAAATGAACTAGTGATTTTCTATATATAGTGGAAATAATGGCATTTTTGTAATTTCAATAGAATGGCATTTTGGTAATTTCCTTGACTTGTGAAAATATCTAGATAGTTTTGAGAATATATATATATATATATATATATATATATATATATATATATATATATATATATATATATATAGATTTATGTTCATATGGTGCACACTTTAAAGTAGGATATATAATAGGCACCAATAAAGGATTGACAAGTGTAATTTTCATTTAAAAGAAAATGTAAACTACTTAATAAATGTTTAAGAGTATTAAGGGTATTTCGTCCTCAATCATCCTATTTTTTCTATCATAACTGTACATTTATTTCTCTCTCATCCCCCATCAAGAATACATGGCAATTACGAAAACCAATAGAAAAAGTGTATAAACAATCTTGGGACCCGTTAACACAGTAGCACTACCCAAACCGATAACAAGATAGGAGCGCAAGATGAAGCAATACTCAAATGTTCTCGATAAACCCCTTAGCAAAGGCAGACAAGAGGTATATGAACAATCCATTCTTTTATTCATTTCACTACCTTCAAGAGATTTTGTAATCTTGAATGTTCTAATGGTTTCGAAGAGAAGAGCCGGCGATAGTTACAAGCGAGAGAATAAGTACAAGCGGCGACGGTTACAAGGATGACACAATTTTTCAGTTTTGGTAAGGCTTCGAGTTTGCAACGATTTTTCAGATCGGGGTGGTTGGTTCATTTTATATTAGATTCGTAATTTCCAGATTCTATGGTTAGAAAAGTGGTGATTTACTATTTTTTTTTTAGTTTCTCGTTTCTAGATCTTGTTTCTAAGATCTATTTTTTATTTTTTTGTTGCATCAGATGCATGAAATGTTTAAATATTGAGATGTATAGTTAGATGTAGCTTATTATAACTAGATATGACATGGTTTCTGGATCTCTCAGGTTGTGTACTAGATAATGTGTTTATGGATAAGATTAGGGGTGTAATCGAGCCGAGTCGAGTCGAGTATTGACATGCTCGAGCTCTGCTCGTTTAAAATCGAGTCGAGTCGAGTATTTTTCGAGTCGATCTCGAGTTGTTCGCGAGTTGTCTCGGCTCGATTACACCCCTATTTACATATGTGTGTATGTATATATATATATATATATATATATATATATATATATATATATAATATATATATATATATATATATATATATATATATACATATATATAGGGGTGTAAATGTGTAATCGAGTCGAGTCGAGTAGCTCGCGAGTTGTCTCGGCTCGTTTAAAATCGAGTCGAATCGAGTATTTTTCGAGTCGATCTCGAGTTGCTCGCGAGTTGTCTCGGCTCGTTTACACCCCTAGATAAGATGATATGTAATGTTGTGGGGAAAAAAAAAAAGATATGTAGTAATGTTTATTGTACGAGTATATATATATATATCTTGTTGAAATGTATTATGAAATTAAGTGTGTCAAAAAACTCAAAGTGTGACATTGAATGTATCAATAAACTAAGTGTGTCACTTAAAATGTATAATGAAATTAATTGTGTTGAAAAACCTAGTTTGTCACTTGAAATGTATCAAGAAACTATGTGTGTCAAAATTATAGTATGTCAATAAAAATGTGTAAACAAAAAATTATCACTACTAATGTATCAAACGATTAAGTGTGTCACTAAATATGTATAAAAAAACTTGACGTGTCACTAGAAATGTATCACAAAATGAAGTGTGTCTAAAAATATATTGGGTCATTAAAAATGTATCATGAAACTATGTGTCATTAAAAATGTGTCAAAATATTAGTATGTCATCGTAAATGTATCATGAAACTATGTGTCACTAAACAATAAACATATGCCAAAAAAATGTGTAAAAAATATTAGTGTGTTTCAAGAAACTTTACAAAAAAGTGTTTTAAAAATATTAATGTAGAGAAAAAAATTCAAACATTACAAATCGATGTTAAAAAAGAGAAAGAAACTGACGAAGTGAAGGGTTGCGTAAATCTAGTCTAGGGGTGTTCATGGGTCGGGTAATATCCGCAGTAACCGAAAACCGAAACCGAACCGAACCGAAAATAACCGAACCGAATTCTTAACCGAACCGAATTGGTCAAAACCGAACCGAACCGAACATTTTATTCGGTTTATGGTTCGGTTATGGGTTTAGGATATTGACCCGAGAACCGAACCGAAAACCGAATTATAATTAATATTTAATATTTTTTATATATTAATTAAAAAAATATAACTTGACTAACCCTAGGTCCTATGATGTTAGGGTATTTTGTGTTCAATAGATGTTAAAACTTGTCTAGGTATGTCGTTTTGCATATATTTTGGCATACCGTAATGGGGACATGTGCTATGATTAGTTATTTTTTAGGAAAATTTCGGTTTTCGGTTTTGACCCATAACCGAACCGAACTTCGGTTCGGTTCTCGGTTCGGTTCGGTCACAAATATTTTCGGTTCGGTTCGGTTTTCGGTTATGACCCAAAAAAAAATTTTAACCGAACAACCCGAACCGAATAAACCGAATACCCGAGAACCGAACCGATGAACACCCCTAATCTAGTCAATTGGTTTCTATTATTTGTCATCAATGTTTGATTTATTTACATAAATGTCATTTCATATATTTTAATCTTGTGATATAATGATTAAAGATCTAACGGTCCACAACTGTACCTATTGTTTTTCATTTTAAGGTGTATACCACAATAACGCTCCCCTATATATATATATATATATACTTGTGCACACACAACTTACCCTCGCTGTACTCGATATCAATCGTGATGATGATTACATTTAGCCCCTAAATCGAAACCGTGCTTTTTGCGTTGAACACTAAGTACACTAACGAATCAACCAACTAATTGTTGGTAGCAATCAACACCATTCTTCAAGACTCTACCTTTCGCGTTAAGTATTAAGTGTACCACCGAACTAGCCATTTGACTGCTAATAGAACCGATGTCATCTTTCGAGGTTGCACCCTAAACCTATTAGATACCCATAAGACATCAACTTAGTGTCCACAGAACTTGAGGCCTAGACATTTTGGTCTAGTTGCTGAATTATCCACGATGAGAAACTCGTCCGCGCACCTTATGGTAATAAGACCTTAACAATACGATAAAGACCCCTAGAGGGAAGTAAACAATGAAAGGACAAATGAAACTCTTGACAAGGGCTAGGAACATACAATGGGATGACTTATAACCTGACGAAAGTCTAAGACCTTACAAAGCAACCCGAGCCACTATCTTGGGAAATTGCCAAATCTTTCACTAATTCTTTGAGGGTATAGCCTGACTGGGATGTAAGAATGATCCAAAACACCGTTGTTCACTAAACCAAACCTTAGAAGTGAATCAAGCATCTCTGTACGCGATTAGGAATGACAAGATACCATGACTTGACACTGTTCGGTCAATGTACAATTCACCATTTCCACACCGTATAATAAGATTTCCCTTATAAGTAATGGATACCTCGGATTGGATAATCAATATACGATCACCCTTACAACGTGTCCTCTAGGAGTCTAGATTATTCAGCCTCAAATATCCATTTTGAATTAACCTCACTCCCACGCTGAAATACCAAACAGTCTCAACGTACCAATCGGCCATTGATACACAACTATCACTTGTAGCCAAGGAAAATACCTCATGACAGAATATCTGACTCACTCATAAGTCATGCTACATCCCAATACTGACCTAGTGAATTAAGTACCATATCTATAAACTTCACCCGACATTTAACCACCAAACACTATCGAACATTGGAAACTAGACTTTGTCCTTAAAATTTTCGAAAACTTATATAAATGCCATACCCAACTATACCTTCAAGTTTGATGATTTCGCTTTCAAGAATCTTTCTTTAAAAACGCGTTTATATCAACTACAAAAGTATCTCTCCGAGATACTCATTTTGTGAAGTTACTTTATCTACACAATGCTTAAAAACCCACACTACTAAATTATATATCTATTTTAGTCAGACCTTATCAAGCTTTCGTATGTTAACAAATGTCTAAACATTGATTTATGTGAAATTGTCTTATCTACACCGCATTTAAAATTCGTTTCACTAAACTTTAAATTTTTCAGGGTCGCATTAATTTACTCAACTATTAACCTCAAACAAAGAAATTTGTGTCTTTTGAATTATTGATTTGGTCGGATTCGTGTAAACGC
This sequence comes from Artemisia tridentata subsp. tridentata, assembly GCA_021014915.2. Taxonomy (NCBI): domain Eukaryota; kingdom Viridiplantae; phylum Streptophyta; class Magnoliopsida; order Asterales; family Asteraceae; genus Artemisia; species Artemisia tridentata. The sequence goes on from CP139506.1 coordinate 287,438,057, forward strand.
ATACTCAAATAAAAATTTCGAACAAAACTTTTATCAATACCTCTAAGCAAGAAAATGCACAATACCTGACTTGCCTAAGATTGACAATAGCGATATGCCATACCTTAACACTATTCCTTCGAAGTGCAACTTTCCCACTCATCCTGTAAAAATAAGATTCTCACACTGGTAGAAGCGCGTGAAATTGAATAAGCAGGTTACTCAAGAGACGACGTGCCCTTTCAGAGTTTTAGATAGCATAATCACTTTGGCACGTGACATCACTTTCACTTGGGATAATAAGAGGTCATCATCTGACCGTAAGACCTTTAACTTCCTTTTGTAACGAGACAAACATCCCTCGACAGAGTACCCACCTGACTTAGACCACTATACCACGATCTCTAGTCAAGATACACCATAGTTTTATCTTAACAAGTTAAGCACTTGCAATCACGAGCATTATCCGATGATAACTTTCCCAATCATTGGCATCCGAATTTGCCCTTAGTTCCCTTGACTCATGGACCATCACTCTTGACTAGCCATGTATGCCTACTGACATGTTATTCCTTGTCATTCACACCAAGGGACTTTTCCCCTTAAATTCTCTATAGCCGCCATGGGAATAATAGTGATATCTAGCCTCATTGTTCTAACTCAAATGGGATCCACCCTTTCATTTCGGCGTCGGCAACTACACCTACCTCTCTCGAGAGATGAGGACCAATCAGGCCCTAAGAGACACATTAATAGCATGAGTAAACGAATTTTTGAAATAACTGGGATAACCATTTGGCATTAATCAAATCCTCCTACAACCACAAAGTATCTGACTCGTAGGAAGGCAGTTTCATTGAAGCATTTTATGGTCAGAAGTACCGATCGCCCGTTTGTTGGGCAGGAGTTGGAGACGTTCAGATCTCAGGGCCTAAACTTATTCACGAAACAACTGAGAAGATAGTACAAATCAGACAACGTTTACAAGCCGCCCGAAATCGACAAAAGAGTTATGCCGATGTGAGGCGAAAACCCATGGAATTTCAGGTTGGGGATAGAGTCATGCTAAAAGTATCTCTTTGGAAGGGAATGATTAAATTTGGGAAGCGTGGAAAGTTAAATCCTAGATACGTTGGACAATTCAAAATGCTAGCAAGGATTGGTCCAGTGACGTACAAGCTTGAACTCCCTAAAGAGCATAGTATAGAACACAATACCTTTCATGTATCGAACCTGAAGAAATGCCTATCGAATGAAACCCTTATCATTCCATTAAAAGAAATTTGACTTGACGATAAGATAAATTTTATCGAAGAACCAATGGAAATCTTGGATAGAGACGTCAAGCAGTTGAAACAAAGCCGTATTCCCATTGTCAAGGTTAGATGGAACTTTGAGAGAGGACCAGAGTACACCTAGGAATGCGAAGACCAAATTCATGCCGAATACCCACATCTATTCGATAAGACAACCCCGACATCAAGCTTAGCTTAGGATTCCGGGACCGAATCCAGTCTAACGGTAGGTGTTGTAGTAACCTGTAATTCCCCATGTAATTTATTAACAATAAACACGAATAAACTCAATGAGAGAGTTTAACTAAACTTTTTTTTTTTTTTTTTTTTTTTTTTTTTTTTTTTTTTTTTTTTTTTTTTACATTTCATCTACAAATGTATACGAAGCAACTAATTATGTGACGTGACTCACATTTATTTATAAACGACTCACCGATATGCCAATGCTATATTTGTTCTTGGGCTAAGCAAACCCGACGAATCAATTGAGCCATAACTCAAACGAACACACTTTATATTGGGCTCGATCTAACCCAACACACCCTTAATATATTAATGGGTTTTACAAATTATTCGACTAGACAAACTCACCTCAACATGGGCTACCACTATATGAATTCACTAGCCCATCATGTGTTATAATTATTTTGTAGTCTATTAATAAACGAACGAACAAACACACCTCTCATGAATTATATTCAAACGCACCATAATATATGCATAACACATTTCATTTTTAAAACTAGATTCTAATTCATAACTTTTTCTTTTCCACTTCATCGACTAACAATCCAACACACCCTATTAACTAGCAACATGCACCATATATTCTTTTAACTTAAACTACAAATTTACACCAATATACACACCAATGCTGCCCCCACCCGCTATTTCTTTTCTTAACCTTCCATTGAGTTGATTCCAATCATATCCTAAAGGCACTACTAGTCCTCTCATGTCTCCCCATTTAACCTTAAACCCTTGTGTAAATCTAATATCCAACATATTGTCAACCATCATGGATTTCACCACTTTTCATTCATCCTTTCATTTCCCATGCATAGTACTACCCTTCTCATCTCATATTCCATGCAAAGTCGATCTAGATACCATAGAACAATATATACACTTTTTTTTTATTCCTTGGAAGACTTATAAGATCTAAATCCCATCACAAGCTTCTAATCACATCCAATATGTAACTTTTTGTTCCCCTATAATTTATTTAACACAATGTACAAATACAATACCCACAAGAATGTCAACTCCCATAAATTTCATCACCTTCTAATTGTCCTCCTATGTGTCGACTAGGACTTATACACTCACACGATCTCTTGTCTTTGGAAACTCACAAGTATGTTAAGAAGGTGCTAATCTTGTCATATTGTACCCTTGTCTCCTCTTAAAACACTTTAACCTTTGGTTAAACACTATAACCACCATATTGTCAACTATTATAGGAATCACCATATCCTTTCTTCTAGTTCCCATGCAAGTCGACAGAGCAAGGACAATTTTGGACTTGGGTTATCTTCTAATCTCCTACAAACTCCTCTATTTAAGAAACCTAACTCTTAAACATTTTTCACTACCAAGATTCAAACACAAACACAAAACTAAACCTCACATACTCACGCTCTTGGCTGTGTCGAGAAGGAAGAAGGAAGAAAAGAGCTTTGGTCATACTACAAGTCTCATAAGAAATTCATTAGGGTTTGGTTCGAGTACAAGTTCGAATAGTTGGAAGAAGAAGGCTAGGGTTTTCCTTGTTTCTCTTTGGTTCTCGTCGCTATCTATTCCATTCGATCCTCTTCACCACCATACTTGGTGTAGTAAGTCCTCGAAACTATTTCAATATATCTAGAGTATCATGAGCTTCATTCGACATGTTATGTACATTTTAAATCCAAACTTATTTCACCAAACATAATCACGTACACCCTTAAATTTGGAACCATGCATGCATGTTATTCATATAAGCTAACAATAAGTAAAACACAATAATGAAGGAAACTAACTCACTTGAACGTAGACATGAATTGTAGTCGAAACCCAATATGTTTTCATGCATGAAATCTGTGTCGGATGGAAGAATATATAAACCCAGTCGAGTTCTTTTATTTTACATACGAGTTAAACATACAACACCATTGAGCCTTTGGCTCAATGGTTGTGTCGTTGGTACATGAGTCGACAGACCCAGGTTCGAACCAGGCAAGGATGCTTGGAATATATTTTTTTTCCTTGTTTTGTTCACTGCTCGACCCTTACTTTCTTTTAAAAACCAAACAGGCCTTTGTTGGGCTTGTAAGCCCAATGACGAAATCTATATATTAAAAACCCACTCGAGTTGGTGTTGGGCCTTAAAGCCCATTCGACATTTGTGTAAGTGCAAGCAGTCTCGTTGGGGAGATTGCTAGTGCAAGCAATCTCGTTTGTTTTGATTGATGACAAACATGTAACTTGATACATAAAGTAAAATGTACAAGTTACTTGTAATCTTATCTTATCTCAACATACATTCAACATCTCTCGACTTCTCAAGTCCTCGTATGATACAACAAAGGTTCGTACATGTTTGTTATGTGGCATTATGATCAAACCCTTAACAAACCATTTAGAATGTTTAAAATACGGTTAGGTAATTAAGTATTTTAAAAAGGCTAATCATTCTACTTAGAACCTCATTTTACACATGCTACATGAACACTAGGATACATGTTACAAACATATATACATTTACATGTTTTACTTTTATTTCTTAATTTAGAAATATTAACACATGACATCATGGCAAACATCATTGACAAATCTTGTAGATTTAGAAAGATCTTAGATAGATTTTATATGATTTGATTTTGGAAAGATCTTGATAGATTTAGTAAGATTTGATTTAGGTAGATTTGATTTTGGAAAGATCTTGGATAGATTTAGTAAGATTTGATTTAGGTGATATTTTGGAAAGATCTTCAAGCTACTAAGTTGACTTTGAAAGATCTTGAAATGACTTGACAAAGATATGGAAAGATTGTGCTAGATTTGGAAAGATTTCCAAAATCTCTTAGCTGTCATTCTGACGGATCCAAATGGCATAACTGACGGATCCAAATTTAGGGATCCGCCAGATCCGCGGGGAAAATTTCATGTTGGCTATAAATAGCAGCCCATTGTTTACCCATAGATTCACCACTTAGAATACACATTCCCTCTACCCTTTGCATACATTTAGATCAGTAGTTAATCATGTAGAAACAAACATTAATCACCCATTTCATAATGATCATAATGTTACTAACTTTCATTATGTTGTAAGCATACTCTGTCAATAATCCCGTGAAGCATGCTCAAGATCATGAGTCGTCATTCATCAAGCATAGCATACTTCATGAAGGTCAGAAGATCTTGAAGTTATTATCCATCATAGCATTCCAACATATGAAGATTCAAGGACACTTGACATCTTCAATGATTGAAGACTTCTCGTCAATGGAAGTTCATGTAGATTAGGAATCCATATCCATGATACACTTATGTCATGGATCATCATTGTAAACAATCTATACATACTAGATTAGATGGTTTATGTGTTTATGCCATAAAACACAAGGTTTCTATGTTGGGCCATAAAACATAGCGGGAGTGGTTGTACCCTTGTAAAGAATTCGACATCTAGCTTAGTATCGGTAATTGTATAAGCAACGACGGGAGTGGTTGTACCCATGTAAAGAACCCGGTGCTTAGCTTAGTACTGGAAAAGGAAGTGAGCGATGTGTAAGGTTTTCTCCGCCGAGAAGGGATCTTGTTGATCTAGTGAAGTAACTCTCGAGTTGGGTACTCGGGGAGTGGAGTAGGGCGGAGAGGAGCTCCGTGACCGAACCACTATAAATCATCGTGTTCGGTTTGCACTTTCTTTTACTCATCTCTTTACTTTTATGTTTGCATTATATGATTGTTTGTGTTGTGATTATTTGATAATACTTGTGTGACAACTTGGTAGTCATAAACTACTACAAACATCTTTCATATTAGAACAAGCCAAATTGGAAATTTGATACAACAAGTTTTAAGATTTTAAAATGAAAACGTATTCACCCCCCCCCCTCTACGTTTTCACAATTGGTATCAGAGCCTCGTGGCTCTTATTTTCAAAACAAATGGTTTTTAAAATAGAGTACGATCCATGTATCAAATTACCATTGAAGCGGAATATAATATGAAAAATGTTTCGTTAAGTATACTTAGAAACTTTGTTGTTAAATGTTACTTTGTATACAAGCTTAAAGATATATTTGGAAAATCAAAAGAAAGGATTTCTTAAAAGGATTGAGTGTCAAATTGTGTGCGTAAAGCTAATTTACTAAAAACACGGTTTTTAAAGGAGTGTTTGGGATAACCACTAATTTAGTTGAAAAATCACCTCCGTAATGTTTAGATAAGTCACATTAGTAGAAATAATGTTAAATAAGTGTAGTGTAAGTTTACTATCTAATCTAGTAAGTCCCGCACACTTTCGCTATGTCAAAATACGAGTTTAGGAGAATCTGTCACAGGTCTCGGCGGATCCAAATGACACAAAGGGCGGAACCCTCAAAAAGGATCCGCCAAATCCGTCTGTGCAGTTTACAGTTTTTGTCAAACTTCAAAAAATCATAACTAATTAACCGTAAGTCCGTAGGAGTCGTGCCACCTATCATTTTGAAGGGAATTAAGTCTACTTTCATTTAAAAACAATATCATGGCCTGAATCTAAATTGAAATAGGTAAAACAAATCAAAAGCTACAACCTGTCCAAAATATTAAGTATAATTTTGACACAGTAACGTAAACTTTTGAGTCGAACAATGTAAGTTGGTATCCTTTAAACATTGATATGATTTCTATTGAAACTAAAGAATTTGGTAATATAAAGGAAACAAATCAAGCTTGGCATACATCGTCATATTTAAACGCAAAGTGACGAAAAGTATATTTTCATTTATGCTATGCTATGTGACTATCTGTTCTAAGTTATTTGCATACATGTGATTTGCCTGTTGGTAATTGTGATTGCATTTTTTGATAGGATATACATAAGTGTTTTGCCATGACTATTATTTGCTTGTTTATCAATTGCTTGTTTGATGCACAATAGGACTTTTGCTAGATCTTGTACACTAAGTTGATAAACTGTGTTTGTTTTAGACATTTTTGTTTGCATATGTTATGTGAAAACCTTGCATAACTTACTTAGGAATGAGAACTAAGTGTAACTAGTTTAGTGTCTTGAATAGTATTGTCTTGCACAAACTCTAGCTCTAGTATTAAAATGTGTAAACATATACTAACTTTGAAAAAGAGTGTTTGGTACAAATAATTTGAAACAATAATATGTTGAATTGTTATGTCTTTAGGATATTATCTTGTTGTTAAACCTTTATGTGTACTAACCATGTCATACAGGACGATAACACTTTGACGTTATCAATTTTCCGAGATTAAGCCCCTGTTTGGCTTAACTCCAATTAAGGTAAGTTATTATGAACGAGTTAATCTATATGTATACGTGTGTTAGAATCTACATATTTAGTAGTTTTGCATTACATATTAGATAATAGATATGTTCGAAAAGAATTTTCGGGTCTTGGTCGAAAAACGCGAAATTTGCATATCTCTCTGTCTCTTTTAGTACCCTTGGACGACGGATCTGGCGGATCCCAAAAATCGGATCCGCCATGTGTAACCTTTGGCTCCGCCATCCCTGAACCTACGGATTCTGCGGATCCCTAAAATTGGATCCGCATGTGTTATCGATTGGATCCGCAGGTTATAACAGTAACATTTTTAAAATTTTCGACTCATCCCAATTCTTAGACTTTAGTTTCTAGTCTTCTTTAGATTATGTTCACTGATCATTAAACATCTTAGATTGATTTAAGCACACTTAGAACTATAAGAAAGCAACTTCCCACCAGAATTTGAAAATTCAAACTTTCATCCAAATTACCCTTCTGTCACAAGCTAGGAACCCGGAAATTAGTTCCTTGCAATACGTAGGACCACTGTGTATTTATGATCAGTACACACATTCACTGCATCCTCCCGTCCTTTACTCATTCACTAGCTTGATTTGTAAATTGACAACTTCCAAACTAATCCAGACTCACTGTTTGCAAATATATCACAAATTACAAACCCGACTCACGACTGATATTATCTTGTATTCACGAATGTTGCCTCACTTGGTTAACATGTCATCCTTCAAGACATCGAGTCATAACTCACACTTAGGTTATAGATGTAATTATCAAGTCTTGTTATCCTTTTCTCAAAGTAGGATTGACAACTTAAGCATTTCGTCCGAAATATTCAAGTATATCTGACTTACGATTGTAGTCATTAAAAGTCATATCCGAAACAATCAACTCCTAAGTATTTTAACAACGTATGTTAAAACACTTATCCTATCATAACTAGAACATTTGTTCTTCATCCCATCACATTCAGCTCCTAGGTTTCACAAACAAAACTAAGCACTTCATCCACTAGTAAACCACAAGAAACAGTATCTATTCTTGTCGCCTTCAACATCCATGTAACCTAAGTACACTTGTACTTTCACCATCATCCTGTCACATTCACCTCTGTGATATATCTCAGGCCCTAAACTTTAGATCACATCACACACTAGTTGTACCTCCCTATGAAATCACAAAAATTAGTCTCCATCATTGTTGTTTTCAACATCTATAAAACCTAAGTACCCCCATAGCACAACAAACCCATACAACACCATAATCCTTACCATTATTTGAATCCATTAAGTGCACTGCTCAAAAATCCCTTTGTCCAAACACTCGTATTAAATCAAGTATGCGTTAAACAAATTCAACCACACTTTACCACCTATAGGATTAGAACCTTCACCATCAAATGAGCATGATGCTCGCATTCAATGTTTATCATTGTTCACTAGGTTTAAGTAGTACAACTTTCACAAGTCATCAAAGTATCGGTAATACTTTGTAATCAAACCTCCGCATAAGTTTCATTAAACAACATATGTTAAAATGCGAAGCCAATCTCATGCACCCCAAGTAACAATGACTCTTGAGGAGTATACATAAGAAACTCAAGTGAATTCCTCTTGTCATCATCTAGTAAATTCAGGATAGGTCTATCCAATTCAAACACCTACTTTGTATATCTTCATTTAGGAAAACATGATGTTTCAAGAAAACGTTATGCCTAAAATATCATATGTTTAGTTCTCATATTATTAAAAGGATAATATATATCCTATGCATCATTTTCTCTTTGCAACATGAATGGTTATGTTACAAGAGATTTCATTACACCTCATCGGCTAAATGATCTTAAAACAAACATCCACTAGTTCTATGAACTATCTTCCTCATTGAGCACGAGTTAAATCTTACTTGTTGAAAGATACCATACGTATCTTTTTCCTTTCAAGCGTACATTAAACCTTGGTCAAACCTTGTGCATATCTACATCTCTGGAGCATACACAAGACCTATTAAAGTTGGTAACTTTATTTAGATTCTTGTTCCAAAGAACTTTCTTCAGAACGTGCTTGACATATCCCATTACCACACACAAACGTATGTCTTGATCTTAGATGATCAAATCACTTGCTTATAGTGTTTAAATAGGATTAAGTTTTAGAGGTTTGAAATTTGTGTTTGGGTCTCTTTCAATATAACTCTTTCCAAATCGCATTATTGCTTCCGATTTCCTAACAATATCTCCATCATCCTTTAGTTATAACAACACACCTCCCATGAGGAAACCACATACCTCGTCATGCGATCATCTCGCATTGATAGAGAAGAGCTACGTGACTTCAAGAATAAAGTTCTTTGTATGCCAACCAACATCCGCAAAAACATTACCAAGCTCATTGCTTTCATTAACCTGCATCATCATTCTTCACATTACACATTATGTTGAATGTCCACCGATTAAGGGGGAGAGAAACTCATTCACATAATTATCTTTTTCGCATTAAAGAACATGTAGTCATGTTTCTTACATCCTCGAATACCGACATATAGGTTCAAACCATTCAGTTAAAACCAGTTCACAAAACCACAAGTTATTCAAACATTCTTAGCTCAACATCATAGTACCTCGTCAAGTGAAAAACACATCATGTGTTTGACAAACTTCTTAAACGAGAAGCTTTAAGTCTCCTTAGACTCTGACTAGGATTAGTGAAACCAAATCCGTAGTTATAAGTAAATAAACCTTAGCTTAAACCTTCGTTTGATCAAAAAATGACAAAACATGACCAAATCTATTCTGGTCTCACGGAACCCTTGGATAAGTCGGACGGAACCAAAAATTTGGTTCCGCCCAATCCGCGGGTACCAGGTTCAGTTTTTAGATCATTTAAACCAAACAACCCTTCATTCATTCACTTCATTTGTAGAGAATTTTCTTTTGTAGCAAATAAATCAAACATCAAGGTACAACGTACTGTTGCAAACCTATTAGTATAGTCACTGTGTGATTTAGTTGTAGTTCACACATCATTGTTAAATCAAACAACCCTCTCACAACCAACGAGTCTAGGATTTACTTTCACATCTTCATTGTCTAGAACAACTTCATTATCTAGAACACCTTCATTGTCTAGAACACGATCATAGGATCTCATCCTTTTCATTCTTGATACATATCAAGCACGTCATTGTCAGTGCAAACAGAACCATCATTCTCAACACGTTGGTTCAACCAACACTCTCATCATATGATGTCATCCGCATATAGGTATCTAGTATTTCTAATTGTTACATATGGAATCTCTATTCCTAAGTGATCATTGTCTTCACTTCCTCTTATTTCCATTCAAGCATTTAACATGGCACGATTCATCATCTTTGGTAGATGATAATACCATCTTCAATACTCTTATAGCATTTGCTAAACATTAGAGTTTCTGAATTCATTGCTTTCATTATAACCACCACCCTCCATCACCTCTTTCACTAATCATCAACCCCATGGATTAGCGAAAAACCTACTTACATCAACCTTTAGTCATCCATTGAGTTATCATTCACTAGTCAACCAACACCAATATTAACACCACTCTCTTTAAGCATTCCAACTTCACTTCATATCCTCCTCATAGGCACTGTTTTGTAGGATTTTATCATATTATATTCTTGTAAATGTAATTCTTATTAGAAGATTACACTCTTTATAACATGGTTTACTTGATAATCACGATTGATATCACAATTCATATGTTGCATCATATTTTTCTTTAATTAGACAATCATAATTGGTATGTTGCTTGTGATTAGATTATTGATATGTTACATAATATTTTTCTTTGAGATAAAATATATTTCACTAACCATTTCATTGTAGGTTCATCATCATATACGCTCGATCGTATATAGCTTACTCATCATAGGATGAAGTTTGCTTCGATTATTTTTCTTCTTTTATAGGTGCTTCTTGACGATCTCAAACCAGGAGGATTATCAGTCTAGCATTCATATTGCATCGTCTATACACATTGGTCGTATATGACTTAAGACATAGCTTCTAGTGCACTAATCTTTTGTTTTGTAGGTTCATCTTGACGCCCTAGAGCAAGGGGGAGCTTTCGTCAAGCATTTTTTTGGGTGCATCATATACACGCATTGGTGTATATCACATACTTGTTCAAGGACAAATATTGTTTTATACTAACCTTTATTTTGTAGGATTCTTCATCCTTGGATCATATACCTCGGTACCCTAGCAACGGGGAGTATTGATCAAGGGGGAGCACATCATGTACTAATCCTTGTTTTGTAGCATTCATAATCCTTACATCATATACGTTGGTACCCTAGCAATGGGGAGTATTGATTAAGGGGGAACTATAGTCAAGGGGGAGCATGCTCGCAGTCTTAAGAATTCTCATTCTTCGACACACTTTTGTGTTTCGACAAAAAGGAGGAGATAGGTCAACATAGTCCAACATAGCATACCCACGTGTATCGTTGGCTATTTGCATTTCATTCATCATGCATTTTTCATATATATTCTTTTTAAGCTGCACACCACTAACCTTGATGTAGAATAAGAGTCTTAATTTGATCTATGGATCCGCTTACAACCTAGGAGACGCAACAACCATAGGAGATTGGAGTAGTATAATTAACTTCACTAGGGATGATGCAAGCTCGCCATTTTGGGGAGAAATGAAGATTAACTCCAAGGACACTCCCTTTTTGCTTCGACAAAAGGGGGAGAAAGGTGTAAACGGAGAAAGTAAGTAATTGCGAACACAAGGAGAAAAGGGAGAAGGGTGTAAACAGACACAAGGAGAAAGTAAGTAATTACGGACACAAGTAACTTTTTGCATTTTACTTTCTATCACGTTTACATATTTTGTCATCATCAAAAAGGGGGAGATTGTTAGTGCAAGCAGTCTCGTTGGGGAGATTGCTAGTGCAAGCAATCTCGTTTGTTTTGATTGATGACAAACATGTAACTTGATACATAAAGTAAAATGTACAAGTTACTTGTAATCTTATCTTATCTCAACATACATTCAACATCTCTCGACTTCTCAAGTCCTCGTATGATACAACACAGGTTCGTACATGTTTGTTATGTGGCATTATGATCAAACCCTTAACAAACCATTTAGAATGTTTAAAATACGGTTAGGTAATTAAGTATTTTAAAAAGGCTAATCATTCTACTTAGAACCTCATTTTACACATGCTACATGATCACTAGGATACATGTTACAAACATATATACATTTACATGTTTTACTTTTATTTCTTAATTTAGAAATATTAACAAATGACATCATGGCAAACATCATTGACAAATCTTGTAGATTTAGAAAGATCTTAGATAGATTTTATATGATTTGATTTTGAAAAGATCTTGATAGATTTAGTAAGATTTGATTTAGGTAGATTTGATTTTGGAAAGATCTTGGATAGATTTAGTAAGATTTGATTTAGGTGATATTTTGGAAAGATCTTCAAGCTACTAAGTTGACTTTGAAAGATCTTGAAATGACTTGACAAAGATATGGAAAGATTGTGCTAGATTTGGAAAGATTTCCAAAATCTCTTAGCTGTCATTCTGACGGATCCAAATGGCATAACTGAAGGATCCAAATTTAGGGATCCACCAGATCCGCGGGGCAAATTTCATGTTGGCTATAAATAGCAGCCCATTGTTTACCCATAGACTCACCACTTAGAATACACATTCCCTCTACCCTTTGCATACATTTAGATCAGTAGTTAATCATGTAGAAACACACATTAATCACCCATTTCATAATGATCATAATGTTACTAACTTTCATTATGTTGTAAGCATACTCTGTCAATGATCCTGTGAAGCAAGCTCAAGATCATGAGTCATCATTCATCAAGCATAGCATACTTCATGAAGGTCAGAAGATCTTGAAGTTATTATCCATCATAGCATTCCAACATATGAAGATTCAAGGACACTTGACATCTTCAATGATTGAAGACTTCCCGTCAATGGAAGTTCATGTAGATTAGGAATCCATATCCATGATACACTTATGTCATGGATCATCATTGTAAACAATCTATACATACTAGATTAGATGGTTTATGTGTTTATGCCATAAAACACAAGGTTTCTATGTTGGGCCATAAAACATAGCGGGAGTGGTTGTACCCTTGTAAAGAACTCGACATCTAGCTTAGTGTCGGTAATTGTATAAGCAACGACGGGAGTGGTTGTACCTATGTAAAGAACCCGGTGTTTAGCTTAGTACCGAAAAAGGAAGTAAGCGATGTGTAAGGTTTTCTCCGCCGAGAAGGGAGCTTGTTGATCTAGTGAAGTAACTCTCGAGTTGGGTACTCGGGGAGTGGAGTAGGGCGGAGAGGAGCTCCGTGACCGAACCACTATAAATCATCGTGTTCGGTTTGCACTTTCTTTTACTCATCTCTTTACTTTTATGTTTGCATTATATGATTGTTTGTGTTGTGATTATTTGATAATACTTGTGTGACAACTTGGTAGTCATAAACTACTACAAACATCTTTCATATTAGAAAAAGCCAAATTGGAAATTTGATACAACAAGTTTTAAGATTTTAAAATGAAAACGTATTCACCCCCCTCTACGTTTTCACAATTTGTAAAAACTCTTTCGAAATAAGCTGTGTGCTTAAGCTCAAAATAAGCTCTTTAAATCGTATGAATAAAAAGGAAATATATTTTAAGAATTATAAACTTTTTGACTAAAAATGTAATTTTTGCGAAAAGTGGGTTAAAAGTGTAAAAACTGGAAAAAGGGTGGTTCGAAACAGGAAATATAAATTTTAATAAAAACTGAGGGTTAAAACTGTAAATAATAGAAAGTTTAGGTAAAAAGTGTAATTTGAAGGTTTTGGACTAAAATTGTGAATATTTTGAACCTAGGGTTAAAAGTGTAACTTTTATATAAGTTAAGGGCGAGATTTGTAAACTTTATAATATTATCAAAAACTTATATTTACAACTAATTATGTCAAGATTTCTTTTTGTATAAATACAACAATATCGAATTATATATATATATCGACGATATTCTTAACGAATAAATATAAATCACTATCGAATATGCGTAAGAAATAAAACCCACACAACATGAATAATACTTCAAAAACCATATTTTTGAACTTTAAGCATTTTATCACCCAAGCATCGATAATCTAACACACATCAATACTTACAACGAGTTATAAACCAACGAATCTAAACACTTGCCATATTACTCTAGGTCGCGAGCCGGAGCCACTCATTTACATCACTTGATTACTACTTGACTACTATATCACCAAGGTGAGTTCATAGTCCCACATTTTTATATGTTTTCAAACCCCGTGGGGAGATACATGCTCTAAAAATGAACACAAGTATTTTCTGTATGCTATCCTGATTGATATTGCCTAAGTTACCGATATTGCCAAAAGCCCCTCACATCATGAGCCATTAATCACTGCGAGTGAACGCGAATACTGTGGATAGATCTATTTGGGGATGACGACCCCATTTGTGTTAGCTGGAAGAGCGACCCAAATGCACTTTATTTGAATAACTAGGAGAATGGCAATCTCCTACTACGAGGGCCCCTTTCACTCACATCATTATCATGATGTGAGTTATATCATTTTATGATATCACACGATGTCAACGTTTGCGTGTCATGAGACTTAGGGCAATATATATATTTTACACAACGATGTCACCGTTGTGCTACTATTCAACTTGTGTTCAAACTATTTCAATTTAAACACTATGGATTCACTCAACCTTTGTGTTGACCTTTTAAGCATGTTTTATCTCAGGTAATTAAAGAGCACAAGGCACGGAGTTGGCATTGGACCCCTTTGATGATATTAAACGAAGTTATCATTCATTACAAACTTTTTATATCTTTTGTGAAATTCCCAAACAATTTGATCTATGTTGTGTACCCTGAATTTTTAAGCTTTCAATGAATGATAATGCTTTTCAAATCGTCTCTTTCGAGTCGTTTTCTATACTTATGACTGTGAACTAAGAAGTAATACCCCGTTTAGTCTTCCGCTGCTACATGAAATTTTACGGGGTGTTACATGAGCTGAGAGTTTGATGAACAAGGTTGATGATATGAGATGGGTAGGTTTGTGTGAAATTGTGAGAAGTAAATGAAGCCAGTGATATAGGTAGTTTGTGTGTAAATGTGAGAAGTTAATACTCATTTACCTCACACAAATAAAGTCAAACGGGTTTATTTCAAAGGAGTCTGACCCTATATTTGAGTACACAAAAGTAAATTCAAAGTTCAAACTAGGTTAGAAAGAGTGTGTGTTAATCCTCAAGTAAATTCTCCTACCAACTAGTATGGAACACCGTTCAAGTAAAAAAATGAAGAGAAACAATATGGATGGTACTCATACAGACGTGTGGTGTGTGGATGACAACAGCGAATCAACTAAAATGAGTTGCATTGGCTGTTATATGGAAGTTAAAATATGGCTGGTTTAACTTTTGAAGCAAAGCTACCTAGAGGAGAAAGTATGTGGTATTCCTGTTGGAGGCATGCTTACAGAGGCAAAGGAGTTGTTGCAGCTGCTGGAGGTGGTGGTTCAGTAGCTACAAGTGGTGGTGTTATAGGCTTAGGTGTTAGAAGTGGAAACATAACTAGAGGGGGTGGTGCAGTGGGTAGTGGAGATGGAAGTGGGACAAGAACAACACCTAAAGATCGGGAAGAAGAAGCAAGTCAAGAGGAAAGTGCAGAAGAAACCTGTTCAGGAGCAAGTCAAGAAAAAAGAAGCAAAGAAACTTCATTCAAAATAACCAAGAAGACCGGATGTAGGTTCATTCTGTGATTACCAAATGGTTGTTGGATGTTGATGGAAGTGTGTTACTCTTTTTGTTGGTTTTATGAGATAAATAAAATGCTTATTCCATGGTTGATCATTTATCTATATAATTTGCATACAAATTACTATCTTTGTAGGATAACAAAGATAAACCACTATTAAAATAAGTATGCCGATAATCTCATATGAAAAGAATATGGAAAATAACAAATTTAACCAAACGAAGTTGCATTACTAATAGGATACAAAAGATAAACCACTGTTAAAACAACTGCCATCCAAATACATAATTATTTAGCAACAACCTATTACAACCATATCAAAAGTTAGGAGGAAAGGTTTCATTTTTTGTTAGCTTGTTCCTTCATGAGCTCCACAAATTACTTGTGAATGCTTGTCCACATGAAGCGCGCCTCTTCCTTAAACACACGTAGTTCCTCACGAAACTTAAATGTATTTTGGCAACACTAACAATTAGAGAAATGTGGTTATGGCATTGCTTCAAGTGGTGGTTCAGGGAGACGGGTGTGATAAAGAAGAGAAGATCCCTGTACGGTTCTTTTGATACCATAGGTGTGTGTTTTTGGGTTTGAGGATTGTGCATCCATGGTGACTGAGCGTATCTTAAGAGTGTGTGTACGGTGGACAGGTTGAGTGTGTGATTGTGTGAAGTGATAACTGATAAACAAGTTCTGTGCTTTTACAAGTTAAGCCATTGTGATAAAGTCGTGCATTGGGACGCAAAATAGACAGGTGAATTAAAAATGAACAGCGAAAAGATGATAATACCCTCAGTGACGAGGCACTTAACGAGGAGAATAACGGGCGTTAGTGTAACACCCCCAAATCTAATCGCAGCGGAAATAATATCTGGGTGTTACTTATTTGGATCATAACATGAGTAATAGAGAAACGAATTTATCAAATCCGTTTTAAAAGCTTCATTTATTAAAACATAAGTTTTACATAATTGAAATGCGGAAAACAAGGCCCATAATATTTATTAGTTGTCCCATAGTACAAAAACCCTGGTCATGAGTGTTATGTGTACACTCCAAAAGTGTGCCTATGCCCCTGCCACGCACTGCCTTGCATCATCATATATCAATTAACTAAACACCTGAGAAAAACATGCTAAAAGTCACCTAAAAGCTGGTGAGTTCATAGGTTTACATAAATCAGTAATGTTGGACTAGTAAGTTCATGAGTCAACATTTCAAAGTGAGAAATGTTACTAAAGTGCTATTACTCTGCTCTAAGTTTCATGCTACCGAAGCTACGACAGTGTGCATGCAAAGTGCGCATGTAAAAATAAAGCCCGGCAAGTGTTCTATCTCTAGTCACTTGTAATTCGACATGGTATACATCCGTTTGTCCTATCCGGACTGTTGTATCTCAACACGGATGGAGGTGTCACCCTCAATAGATCTATTTATATCACTCGTGCTTCCAACAGGAATTAACGGTACATGAATCGGGGCAATGAATATGGTACTTAGGCTAGCAGGTAATAGTTTTGTCAAACAAAAGCATTGTTTAAGTAGTCTAGAAAAGAAACCATGTTTCTCACCCCCAAGTAGTTTAAAATGAGTAAATAAGTAATAGTGGGGCTATAACTCACCTTGAGTGTAACTGGCAAGGTGAAATATGTAATCAAGTAAGTTATGGGAACGGCTCCAACACACGACCTGAATTAATAATGAAGTCTGAGATTTTTACAGTTTTGGTTTTATACGAATAGTGAGTGTGAAACTGAGTAACGGATAACGATTTGGTTTGTGAAGTGTGTGTTTGATATGCTTAAAATGCTTAAAGTTCAAAAATAATATTATAAATAATATTATCTTGTTTTTATGTCATTGATTCCATGAATTATCGTTTCCTCGAATATCGTTGAATAATACGTTAAGCAAATCGTTAAAAGTTCGTTATATAAATATAACCGTAACGAAAGTAAATATATTGAAACGAATGATGAAATGCACATGTTTAAGTGAAAATGTGTAAAACATGAAATAGAAATGAATATGGTTAAATGTTACTGTTCAGTCCTTGCATTTACATAGAATTTACACTTTCTACCCTAACGGTGTAAGTTTTGCACCATTAGTCCTCCGTTAGTTATATGTTACATATTTAGTCCAAAAGTTTCCAAAATGACATTTTTATACTTCTAGTTACTGTTTTAACCATTTCCACCCTTAAGTTATGAAATTTATAGTTTGTAACTTAATTATAAGAAATTGACACAATTAACCCGAATAGTAAACTATGTATGCAAATTTAGTCCAAATTTCACAAAAAGTATGTTATGAATTTTCCGAAAGTTCCAGTAGCCTTAAAAAGCTTATTGGAGTCTTAATAAACTGCTTATTATCAAAAATGGCTTATTTTCTGCTTAACGGGCTTTTAACGAATTAAGCAAAAGCCCATTAAGAAATTTAGATCCGAAGGGTCGTGAAACAAATTGGGCTCATATTTGGGCTTATTAAGTGGACTTAAAAACATGTTCAAACTGCTTATACCACAGCTTAATCGCTATAGCTTATTGGGCTTATTATAGGGTTTAAAGCCTAATCGGATATTATAAAGGTTTTAAGAACTGCTTAAATAGCGATTATATATGGCCGCTTCTTAGTCGAATGATTAAATGGTCTAAAAACAAAATATGACATTATAATGTGTTGTGTTATATGCGATGCAACATATGAATAAAATGGAGTTTGATAAGCATATAAATTAATATGTAAATGTCGAATAAACGTAAAACTCGAAAAATCTAGCCATCCATAAATAGGAGGTCATGTGTACGACATAAAATAAATAAAAGAACTCTAAATAAAGCGTAGAAAGTAAATGTGATCGAGCAAAATGTATGTACGATGCATGATATATATTAAAACGTTATAATGAAATGAAACGAGTTGGAATGACTTACAACACTTAAAAGGTTGTGTGAAACACGTGAATATGAACTAGAACTTGAGATTTATGTACTTCACTCGTTGAATTGGTCACAAATGGTTCGAATGAGGGATTTTCTACTTGGAAAAGAGCTCGAATGGTGGTAGAGATTCTTCCTGTTCTTGAGGGCTTTCGGCAAAGGGGAATACTTAGGGAATTATGAGGTAAATGGGTGTATGTGAAAGGAAGTAAATGGGTGTATATATGTGCATGCATATGTCTCGATATATATATAAAAATGTAGCAAGTTGGGAGATTTTATTCCCTAGCAGGGATTCTTAAGAGATAAGATGAGATTACACTTGAGTACATAGGCATTAGGAGGGGGTTTGCTTGTTGGGTTCGGTTATGATCAAAGTGTGTATATATGTACCATTCGATATAATTAAAAGGGTCCAAAACGACTTTGTAACGTGACCAAAACGTTTAGAAGTGAGGTAAATGAACTTGGGAACTTGTATTCGACTAGAAAACATAAAATGCATAGGTGAAATTTGATTCGGTCGAGTTTAAGTTAAATTAAATAAATATTGGTCGAACTTGTACATGTCTCGGATGTGATTTACTTTGTGTCTCGTTCTATGACCAAACGTTCGTAATATAATGTGAAACTCGTCACCCTGATTCTTTGATGTATGGAGATTCGAGATGTATAAAAACTTGTATATGTTATGGGTCGAATATAAAAGAAATCGAGGCAAAGCTTGGTAGGTTCAGTCGAGGGAGAAATAAAACAAAAGAAATTTGGGTTGGACTTTTGAATAGTAACAGGCCAAATTGTTGGGCTAGGAATAGTAGTATAGATCTGTTTGGTGTATTATTCGTATAAATGATTTTTGTGGTCCGTGTGTGAGCTCGTTCCATTGTATTGTAATCATGTATCAATGTTTAAGTTATCGTAGTGTGATAACGTAATTAAATGAGATAATTTCTCATTAACAAGTGTCAGAAAATAAATAATGCGCATTTTCTGATAATTAATCATAATTATTAAAATGGAAAATTACCATTTATCACAGTCTCCCAACCTTATTTGAATGTCGTCCCGACATTCAACTCGTGTTATCAGGTGAAGATACAAAAAGATGGGGATATTTGGCCTTGAATTCATCTTCACGTTCCCACGTGAATTCAGGGCCTCTTCGGGAATCCCAGCGAACCTTGACAATTGGTATTCGACTATGTTTCAATCTCTTGACCTCTCGGTCCATGATTTCAACAGGTTTTTCGATAAAGTGTAGTCGATTGTCGACTTCGATTTCTTCCTGAGGAATAGTAAGAGTTTCCTCGGACAAGCATTTCTTTAGATTGCATACATGAAAGACATCATGTTTAGTTCTTGTGATAGCTGGAGTCGGTATGCTACCGGTCCGATTCTTTCTAGAATTTCGAAAGGTCCAATGTAACGAGGATTTAGTTTTCTACGTTTTCCAAAATGTATCACGCCTTTCCATGGCGAAACCTTTAACATGACTCTGTCCCCTACTTGGAACTCAAGAGGTTTACGTCTCTTGTCTGCATAGCTCTTTTGTCTGTCTTGTGGAGCTTGCATCTGGTTACGAATCTGCACAATCTTTTCGGTCGTCTCATGAATGAGTTCGGGACCTGTGAGTTGACTGTCTCCCACTTCTGTCCAACAAATGGGTGATCGGCACTTTCGTCCATAGAGTGCCTCGAATGGTGCAGCTTTTATACTTGTATGATAGCTGTTGTTGTACGAGAATTCGACTAGGGGCAAATGTCCGTCCCATTTCTTGCCGAAATCAATAACATAAGCTCGAAGCATATCCTCCATGGTTTGAATGGTTCTTTCAATTTGGCCGTCTGTTTGGGGATGGTAAGTTATACTCATGTCGAGTTTAGTTCCCAAAGCTTTCTGGAGTGACTGCCAAAAGTTTGAAGTGAAACGACTGTCGCGATCGGAGATGATCGAAATTGGTACTCCATGTCAGGAGACTACCTCTTTCAGGTATAAACGAGCGAGTTGATCCATGCTGTCAGTTTCTTTGATGGGAAGAAAATGTACAGATTTGGTGAGTCTGTCAACAATCACCCAAATCGTGTCATATCCACTGGATGTTCTTGGTAGTTTGGTTATGAAGTCCATAGTGATTCGTTCCCATTTCCACACAGGGAGTTCAGGTTGCACTAGTAATCCGGACGGTCTCTGATGTTCTGCCTTAACTTTAGAACAAGTTAAGCATTTACTGACATATAGTGCAATATCCACCTTCATGTTAGGCCACCAATATAGTTTCTTAAGATCAAGGTACATCTTATCAGCTCCGGGATGAATAGAGTACTTGGACTTATGCAACTCGTACATAATTAACTCTCGTATCCCACCATAGAGTGGTACCCAACTTCTATCGTTGAAGCACAGTACTCCGTCTGATCTCTTTACAAAGCCGTTTGCGTTCTCGGGCATACCATAGAGTTTTTCACTTGGTCTATTTTCTTCCTTGAGTGCCTCAATCTGAGCAGTGAGGATTTTTTATGGGAGAGGTGAACTGATTGTCATTCCTAGTGATCTGACTCTCAAAGGTTTGAGTCGTTCTTTTCGGCTAAGAGCATCTGCCACAACGTTGGCTTTTCCCGGGTGATAACGAATTTCACAGTCGTAATCACTGAGTAATTCTAGCTACCTATGTTGTCTCATATTCAACTCTTTTTGGTCTAGGATATGTTGCAGGCTTTTGTGGTCCGTAAACACTGTACACTTAGTGCCGTACAGGTAATGTCTCCATATCCTAAGAGCGAACACAACTGCTCCCAGTTCTAGATCATGGGTTGTGTAATTCTTTTCATGTGTCGTGAGTTGTCGTGATGCATAAGCAATCACATTTTGTCTCTGCATCAATACAGCACCTAAACCTTTGTGTGAAGCGTCGCAGTATACGATAAGATCATCGCTTCCTTCAGGTAAGGCCAATATGGGTGCACTACACAACTTTTCTTTGAGTGTCTGGAATGCTTCTTCTTCGTCTTTTCCCCAAGCGTACTTTACGTTTTTTCTGAGTTAGGGTGGTTAAGGGTTTGGCTATCTTAGAGAATCCCTCGATGAACCTCCTGTAGTAACTGGCAAGTCCTAAGAATTGGCGTATTTCCGTTGGCGTTGTTGGTGTTGCCCAATCCTTAATTGACTCGATCTTTGCAGGGTCCTCGTGAATACCCTGGCTGTCAATAACGTGACCGAGAAATTGTACAGTGGAAATTCAGAAGCCACATTTTGAGAATTTTGCATACAATTCCTCCTTCTTGAGTAATTCCAGAATCATCTTGAGATGTTTTTCATGTTCTTCTTTGTTCTTGGAATAGATCAGGATATCGTCTATGAACACAATCACAAACTTATCCAAATATGGTTTGCACACCCTGTTCATAAGGTCCATGAATACTGCTGGTGCGTTTGTTAAACCAAATGGCATAACCTGGAACTCATAGTGTCCGTAACGGGTTCTAAAGGCTGTTTTTGGGATGTCTTCTTCTCGAACTTAAAGTTGATGGTATCCAGATCGAAGGTCGATCTTTGAATATACGCTGGAACCTTGTAGTTGATCGAATAGGTCGTCGATTCTAGGAAGTGGGTATCGGTTCTTTACTGTTAGCTTGTTCAGCTCTCTATAGTTGATGCACATCCGGAATGATCCGTCTTTCTTCTTTACGAATAGAACAGGGGCTCCCCAAGGTGAGGAACTAGGCTTGATGAAACCTTTTTCTGAGAGTTCTTGTAGTTGTTCTGACAATTCTTGCATTTCTGAAGGAGCTAATCGGTATGGTGCTCGTGCTACGGGTGCAGCACCTGGTACTAAGTCAATTTGAAATTCTATTTTCCTGACTGGTGGAAGTCCAGGCAAGTCCTCAGGAAAGACTTCAGGAAAGTTACGCACGATCGGTACGTCTTCTAGGCGGTTTTCTTTACGTTCCCTCTTTATCTTCTCGACTTGTGCTACAAAGAGGAGACATCCATCCTCAATGTACTTTTGAGCTTTGGTGCATGATATGATGTTCAATCGAGATGTATTCCTACGGTCGCTTCTATCTCCTAATACTTCTAATACTTCATTACCGTATGGTATACGAACAATCTTCTCGTCGCAGATGATCACCGCATGGTGTCTAGATAACCAGTCCATTCCAATAATAACGTCGAAACTTCCAAGTCCTACTGGCATAAGGTCTATGTTGAACGGATGGTTTAACAGGTTTAGCGTACAACCTCGAATTATAGTGTCTACTCTTTCTACGTTACCATTAGCTAGCTCTATGTCATAACTAATGCCTAAAGTTGTTGGGATGATATCTAGCAACTGACTAAATGTGTTTGATATGAAACTCTTATCTGCCCCGGTATCAAATAAAATAGATGCATGGCGGTTATTTAGAAGGAACGTACCCGTAACAACGTTCGGGTCCTCTGGTGCTTCTCTTCCTCCAACCACATACACTCTTCCTCGGGCGTTTCCTGCATAACCCTGGTTTCTCGGTTTCCTGCACTCACTCTTGAAGTGTCCCTTTTCCCCACACCCAAAGCAGGTAAGGGAAGATTTGTCCTTGAAGGTAGGAGTTCTTTGATTAGTCACTGGTGCCCTTTGAGCAGTAGCAAGAACTGGTGCTCTGCAATTTCTGGTCATATGACCGATCTTTTGACAATTTCCGCATTTCACGGAACATGGCCCGTTGTGATGGAGTTTACAACGGTTGGCTCTCGATTTGTCCTCCCATTTTCTTTTGTTATCTCCTCCTTTTTCTGCCATATCTTGGATTACTTGATCCATTAAGTTGTGAGAGATGGAGATTGTGTTATGCAAGTCGCTAGGATTTGCAGCCAATATATTCCCTCTGATGTTCATGGGTAATCCTCCGATGTAACGTTCTATCATTCGTGATTCAGTAGCAATCAATTCGGGACATAGTAATGCTAATTCTTGGAAACGTTGTGTGTACACCACAATGTTGGTGCCTTGAACCTTCAAGTTCCAAAATTCTGCTTCCATCTTTTTACCTCAGTGCGAGGGCAATATTTCTGGAGCATTAAAGTTTTGAATTGCTCCCACGCCATAGCGTAAGCAATATCCATTGCTGATGACTTCATATAAGAGTTCCACCAAGTTAAAGCACTTCCTGTCAAAGTATACGAGGCATACTTAACTTTGGATTCTTCTTCGCAATTGCAGATGCGAAACACAGTTTCCAACTTTTCTAGCCATCTTGCCAGGCTGACAGCTCCCTTAGTTCTTCCAAAACTTCCTGGATCACAAGCACGAAATTCTTTGTATGTGCAGCCCCGACTGACATTAGTGGGTCTCGCGGCTCTGTCACCGGTGTTAGTGCTTGATCCCACATTGGCAGCAGCCGCCATGGCTTCTGCCACATGCTGTGCCACAAGTTGTGCTAAAGTTGGCTGGTTGACTACGTTTGGAGGGGAGTGGCATTAGTTGTGTTTCGAGTACGGTTTGATTTGCGTGGAGCCATTTTTCTACAAAAGAAAGTAACAAATGATGAGATTTTGCATAAGAGTATGAGAAGTCATCACATGAATGAGTAGCATTACAGTAGAGTATGAAAGAAAAGATTAAATCATAACAGAGAGATATGACAAAATGAGCTTGTTATAGATTAAAAGTCGGTTACAAGATCTGAAAATTACAAGCTTATTGGAAAATACATTAGACACTAACCGAAGACTACTCGGTTTAGTGGGTACAAAAACGATACATATGAATTCTAAGATTAGTTACGTCCTCGACGTAAACGCTTAACTTCTGC
The DNA here is from genome assembly GCA_021014915.2 of Artemisia tridentata subsp. tridentata. Taxonomy (NCBI): domain Eukaryota; kingdom Viridiplantae; phylum Streptophyta; class Magnoliopsida; order Asterales; family Asteraceae; genus Artemisia; species Artemisia tridentata. Next base: position 287,462,427 of record CP139506.1, read on the forward strand.
CTCAAGCTCCATTTGTGCAGCTTCCATGTCTGCGAAGCGTCTCTGGAACTCCTAGCACATCCTCATCTGAGTAGCTAACATAGCCTCTAATGCGGAAATCTTCTGAGCTTAGATCCTCGCCGTGTCTCTGGCCATCCATAGGGTCCTCTCAACATCTTCTACCCTACCATGTATTTGAGCATGGTCTCTACCCAAACAGCGGACTCTGGAATCCAAGTTTCTAAGTTCATAGTTATAAGTGTCCTGCATTTTATCAACTCTCATCCCTAAGTCAAACACTTCTCGCCTCTCGGCATCAGCTCTTTTAAACAAAGTGTCAATGTTTCGATTATACCATTCAAAACGTGTTGGTTTTAACCTTTCCAGCTGATCAGTATGGGCGTCTAGTGTGCTGGCTTGTTGATGAAGAAGGGTCCATATCGAATCACGAGCACTTATAGTATAGTCAGTGGGATTTAGTGAGGATACGTCATCTGGGATGTCTGGCATTGGGGAGTCAGGAACGTCAGACAGTGGAGAGTTTGGCTCAACGTCCTTCCAAATTGTCTCTCGGCGCGTTCCCCTTGAACTCTGCCCAATCTCGAATGTTACCGGACAACCAATCATCTCTTCGTCTGAATAAGTCAGTAGCTCTCCTAAGTGGAGGTGAGTGAGTAAGTGATGATGTGTTTAGAGTAAGTTCCGTATTAGGTTGCGGTTGTGACACTTGTACATAGGGATCTTCAGCATCTGGAGTGATCTGAAGGGTAGGTAATGTACGAGTAGCACAGAGAATAGTTTCAGTGGTATCAAATGATTTGGAAGACATGGTCTGTGACAAAAATGGTATACGTGTATAAGTATATAGAAGATACCTATAACCTTTAGTGTAAGGCTAGAAAGTATTAGCCATAATATAAGTACATATGTATATGTATACAGTTAACACGAAAGTATGTGTCCTCAAAGTAGCACGTAAGTATATGCTAGGCATTTAACACGAAGTATGTGTTTATCAAAGTAGCACGTAGTATATGCTAGGCATTAACACGAAGTATGTGTCATCAAAGGCATTAACACGAAGTATGTGTTATCAAAGTAGCACGTAGTATGTGCTAAACTTGCTGAAACAAATAAGTAGAGTAGCAAGTAAAGTGGCAAGTAAGGCAGGCTGGCACTTGGCGGTCATAGGTTGAGTTTTTGTAAAAAGCGGTTATAGTCTAGGTTTTATGTGTACCTAGTTCTCTATAACCTTAGCTCTGATGCCAATCTGTAACACCCCCAAATCTGATCGCAGCGGAAATAATATCTGGGGTGTTACTTATTTGGATCATAACATAAGTAATAGAGAACGAATTTATCAAATCCGTTTTAAAAGCTTCATTAATTAAAACATAAGTTTTACATAATTGAAATGCGGAAAACAAGGCCCATAATATTTATTAGTTGTCCCATAGTACAAAAACCCTGGTCATGAGTGTTATGTGTACAATCCAAAAGTGTGCCTATGCCCCTGCCACGCACTGCCTTGCATCATCATATGTCAATCAACTAAACACCTGAGAAAAACATGCTAAAAGCTGGTGAGTTCATAGGTTTACATAAATCAGTAAAGTTGGACTAGTAAGTTCATGAGTCAACATTTCAAAGTGCGAAATGTTACTAAAGTGCTATTACTCTGCTCTAAGTTTCATGCTACCGAAGCTACGACAGTGTGCATGCTAAGTGTGCATGTAAAAATAAAGCTCGGCAAGTGTTCTATCTCTAGTCACTTGTATTCGACATGGTATACATCCGTTTGTCCTATCCGGACTGTTGTATCTCAACACGGATGGAGGTGTCACCCTCAATATATCTATTTATATCACTCGTGCTTCCAGCAGGAATTAACGGTACATGAATCGGGGCAATGAATATGGTACTTAGGCCAGCAGGTAATAGTTTTGTCAAACAAAAGCATTGTTTAAGTAGTCCAGAAAAGTAAGCATGTTTCTCACCCCCAAGTAGTTTAAAATGAGTAAATAAGTAATAGTGGGGCTATAACTCACCTTGAGTGTAACTGGCAAGGTGAAATATGTAATCAAGTAAGTTATGGGAACGGCTCCAACACACGACCTGAATTAATAATGAAGTCTGAGATTTTTACAGTTTTGGTTTTATACGAATAATGAGTGTGAAACTGAGTAACGGATAACGATTTGGTTTGTGAAGTGAGTGTTTGATATGCTTAAAATCCTTAAAGTTCAAAAATAATATTATAAATAATATTATCTTGTTTTTATGTCATTGATTCCATGAATTATCGTTTCCTCGAATGTCGTTAAATAATACGTTAAGCAAATCGTTAAAAGTTCGTTATATAAATATAACCGTAACGAAAGTAAATATATTGAAACAAATGATGAAATGCACATGTTCAAGTGAAAATGTGTAAAACATGAAATAGAAATGAATATGGTTAAATGTTACTGTTCAGTCCTTACATTTACACAGAATTTACACTTTCTACCCTAACGGTGTAAATTTTGCACCGTTAGTCCTCCGTTAGTTATATGTTACATATTTAGTCCAAAAGTTTCCAAAATGACATTTTTATACTTCTGGTTACTGTTTTAACCATTTCCACCCTTAAGTTATGAAATTTACAGTTTGTAACATAATTATAAGAAATTGACAAAATTAACCCGAATAGTAAACTATGTTTGCAAATTTAGTCCAAATTTCACAAAAAGGATGTGATGAATTTTTCGAAAGTTCCAGTAGCCTTAAAAAGCTTATTGGAGTCTTAATAAACCGCTTATTATCAAAACTGGCTTATTTTCTGCTTAATGGGCTTTTAACGAATTAAGCAAAAGCCCATTAAGAAATTTAGATCCGATGGGTCGTGAAACAAATTGGGCTCATATTTGGGCTTATTAAGTGAACTTAAAAATATGTTCAAACTGCTTATACCACAACTTAATCGCTATAGCTTATTGGGCTTATTATAGGGTTTAAAGCCCAATCGGATATTATAAAGGTTTTAAGAATTGCTTAAATAACGATTAGTTTGTGCCTTGAAAAGGGCTTATATGAGCTTATTAAGGGAAACTCATAACATCAATTTATTAGTTGGTCTTGTAAAGAAATTGGTCGAACAATAAAAACAATATGGTACATGTATAGATTCGATTATATATGGCCATTTCTTAGTCGAATGATGTCACAAATCACAATTTTTGGTCATTTTCTAAATCTCGACAATTTACTATTCATGGGTTACTATTCATCATTTCACTATTCATCGTTTTTGAAGTCAGTTTGAGACTTTGAGAACTTTTCAAAATTTTTACTATTCACGTAACACTATTCATTCCCGGAGGGAAATCACAATTCATGATTATCATTCATCATTACGTAAACTAGGTTTACGGGTATTCAAATTCGCGTAACTGTAAGGGTTAAGCTGCGTAATTCAAGAATATCATTACGAGCACAACAATAGACTAGAGTTAGTCTATATATTACCAGTATCATCATTTTCATTTTAGGTCTTGCATGTGTTTGCATTTTTATTTGTTTATATTTAATCAATATAAACGCTTTTACACGATTTTTATGCATGAACAATATACCCAATACTTCTAATATATATATATATATATATATATATATATATATATATATATATATATATATATATATATATATATATATATATATATATTAGTGTAAAAAAAACCCGACCAAAGGGTAAATTCAATCTCTAACCAAGATTGAACAATCGTAAAGATCAAAGAATTTCAAACAAAATAGAAAACCAGAAGTATTGATTATTCCCGGGTCGCGAGGTTCCGAATGAAGCGTGAATGGAATGGTGAATTTCGTTTGTGATCGGGTGATTTGATTGAGAGAAGAATTTTGGGATTATATTTAAAATTAATAAAACATAGACTAATAAGTAACTAAAAAGCATATAATAAGAATAAGCTAAGCACAAATTACCAAAAACGCAATTAAAACTAAAAACGAGCAACTTAAAACGGCTAAGAAAACCAAAATCTTAAAAAACTAATCTAGATGTGCAAATTTAGTTCCTAAAAGTCCTAAATGATAAAAAAGAATTTTAGAAAAAAAGAATTGTATTTTTTTGATTTTTATTTTATTTTTTATGAATTAAAAACACTTTTGAAATAAAAAATATATAAAAAATACTAAATTAAAGAGAAAAATTACGAAAATTTCCAGAAAAATACTTTAAGTGGTAAAGGTCCTAGGAAAAATAAGAAAAAGTTCACTGCTTATTAGAATAAGCAGTTAAAAAGCAAAGAAGAAAATAAGCTTAAATTTAAAAAACTGGTTAAAAGATTAACCAATGCACCCTTGGTCAGAAAAGACCCACGGGCGCAGATGGTGATGTTGTGTGTGAGTAAAGTTCGAGGTGGTTGAGGTCCCAGGTTCGAGCCTCGGCTCACCTTGGACTTCCCACTTCCTTTTTTTTTTTTTTTTTTTTTTTTTTTAAATTTCTTTTGGAACTTGAAAATAAGCTGAAATTATTAAACTTTTGTAAAAGGAATATTTTTAGAACTAAGAAAATAAGCCAGAAAAAGCTTTTAAAAATCAGACTGCTTATAAGACTATAAGGACTAAAATGACTAACTTATGCTCACACAAGCTTATAAAAGCTTGTGTGTAATATTAAGAAGCTACCAAAAACTTACAACCTAAACTAATAAGCAAATCTAAACCTGAAAAAAAGCTAATCTAAACTCATATAAGCTCAGATTCATAAAATAAGCACTAGAAGCAAACTGCTGATCCAAACAGACCAAGTAGGCAAATTGAACTTAAATTTAAGCACTAACAACGATAAGCTATGCCACAAATACCTAAAAGAGAATAACCTTATCTACCAAATAACTAAAGGGAACAAATCTTAGACCTAAATGAGCTTAATTAGAGCTTATAAATAAGCTAAGAAAAAGGCTATTGAGACAAATGGCTACTGATGCAAATGTGAACAAAGGATCTAATCTACTACCTTTAATGAACAAATAAGCACTTAAATCAAATAAGCTAAGCAATCAAATCTGAAAACAAGTTAACCTCACATACCAAAGAGCTTATAGAACAAATATCAGGCTTATCAGAGCTTATTAAGAGCTTAAAAAGACTGCTGAAAAAGGATTGATCAGACAAATGCATATAATGATGTATCAGTATATGTTGAATGATGCAGTGTTTTTAAAACAACTTTTAAGCAACCAAAAAGCTATGAATTGAACCTGAATTTGTAAAACAGCTTTAAGCTACAACTAAAGAGCTAGATTATTGATTTTCAACTATTTTGAACTATAATTAAGCACTAAAATGACTTATAAAAAACTACTACTCAGACTGATTTTTTTTTTTTTTTTTTTTTTTTTAGACTTGACAGATTTTTAAGACCAAACTTGAACTATATGACTAAAAACTATAATGAAACTTATCCAACTCCTATAAACTAACTAGAATGACTTAAATAAACTCAAAAACCACACTATAAAGGCCTTATCACTACTTAAAGCAAAATAAGCACAATTTTCTAGATTAAAGCATAAAAACTTGAGAATCAATCCAAAACATTCAAAACTACTTAAAACAACTTAAACTTAGCTTAACTGACGGAATTAGACCAAATTCAAATTGGCTTAATGACCTTTGAATAGTAAAACTCCTTTTCTATTCTTATGCCAAACACCCCTTTATTTTTCCAAATCTGATTTTTAGGCTAATTTATAATGCAAAACTCCAATATTCTTAAAAACATATCATTTTTAAGCTTATTCAAGTGATTTTAAGCATAAAGTAGTATTAGAAAAGTGCTTATTTAATAAGCTAAGGGTATATGCTACTTAACCTCTAAATCACTAATAAAGCTCAAAATTAAGAAACTCTATAAAGTAACCCAACAAATCATCAAATCAACTTCCATTAAGCATAAGTAAGACAAATAAACTCAAATAAGCATAGAAATAAGCAGTGAACATAAATAAGCAGTTTAATAAGCAAAATGATGAAAAATTGAACTTACATTGTCCTTTGCACAAACAAGGACATAAAATTGCTCCAAAAGCTGATCTACAAGCTCCAACTTGTTAGAAACAAGCTGGTATTGTCCTATAAGCCCTTCCTTTATTGGCTTATCATCCAAGTGCTTATTGCACTTTTAAGCAAAGGTAAATTGAGTATGATTTAGTACAATTCTATTGATGACTAAAGAAGCTCAAAGTAAGCTATGAATAAGCTTATTTGAGATCTCATCAGTATATTAAACATAGTGCTTATTAAGTGCTTATTTTAGCTTATTTTTACCATATTTATAGCATTATGACATAAATTGAAAAGAGACAAGGAATAAAAGAAACTGAATTTTATTAATGATCTTAAACTAATACAAAGCTTATAAAAAAGACAGAAATTAATACAAAAAGCAGTAAATAAGCAAATTACATAAAAAATGACTTAAAAGAAAATGCTAAAAAGGAGATATCCCTAATGTGAGTGAAGAACCTGCTATTTATAGCCTGAGGAGGCACCTTCTAGTGTTTCATTGATCCAATCCCAGCCATCCAATTGAGATGTCGACATCATCCTCTCATCACAGCCATCCAATTGAGTGCCACATATCATCATCCAATGGGAAAGCTTCAAAATGCCAACGTGGATGGAATATGAGCTCATATCTTCTGATGTGTCAGCTTCTAGAAGAGGTAAGTACACTTAAGTGAGCAGGGTAAATGGGGAAGAAGGGGGATGAACAGTAAACCTATTTTACCCGCCCTTTTATTCTTTGTTTGACTCGGGTATTAAATCCTTTTGACCTGGGTTAAGTGGGAAGGGTCGGGTTATGGTAGTGAGTGGATCCGGGTTTTAATTAAAAGGGAGTGGATTGGGCTTATGTGGGCTGGTTGTAAGGATTGGATTGGATTTAAATATAATGGCCGGATTGTATATGGATATTTTTATTAGTAATAGATTTAACCAAAGTTAGATTTGGACTAACTTTGCAAAATCTACGGACTAATGGTGTAAAAGTTTTAGGACCATTGATGTAAATGATTTATCAATAAGGCCTTGGTTTAGAGGTTTTGGGTTTTTGACTGATAGAAACTTGTAAAATCATATCCATGGCCTCGGCTTTTCTCACTCTTTCATTCTCGTGCTCGTTTCCGTCTGTTTTGTTTTTCTTTTTGTCGTTTTTCTAATATCCGTTACTTGCACATACACAAACACAAAAACAAGCATATATTTGGCATTTATGGTCGGTTTTTGGTCATTTAAGTCCGTTTTTGATAAAGAAAAGGTATGTGATTTAACACATACCAAAATCCCCCAGACTAAGGTATTGCCGTGTCCTCACGCAATGTCATCACATCACGCTTTTAAAACAAAAAATTTAAACCTCTTTCTACTAAAGATTTTGAAAAGTAGCAAAATGTTCCTCAAAAGAGATTAAGAAATCATTAGTTCCAAAAATGCCCCGTTTGACCATTTTATAAAATATAATATCTTTTTACACTTTTCTGATATGACGGGATGTTGAACTTCATTATTTCACAATAACTTTTAGGATCACGGAGTAAGAAGCACTTTTCATGAAAAAGCGTCCATATGGATAAAATTCATCGTCCTTGATTTTTCACGAGTCCCAAACCAAGCTTAAAAATGAAATCATTGTTAAACACAAGTTAGATGCCAACACTCCCCATGGGCGCTAATTGTGTACGCATAGCTACTCCTTGCTCCCTTGTTCCTATTTCCTCTAAGTGTTTTATGAAAAATGAGTTTTTCTTTTTCTGGTTTTCATAGATTTTTAGTCTGATAAAGGCACTAAGTTTAGACGCTAACTAGTTTAAAATCCTTCCCTCGAAAACCGTTGCCCATAAAAATGAGGTCCACATCAAGGTCCTAATTTAACATGATTTAAGGGATATCCTTTTTATTACGACCGAAACAACTCATCTACGAGTCCAGAGACATAAGCTTTTATTAGGATATCCCCGGAGTCGAAATTTGGCTTTATTATCATTATTATTAAGCATATTAGCCCTCGGCCCTTTATAACAATTGCAACAACGGGAGCGAACCGTCAAGAAACAGTAGCCTATTATGACCTTGGGAATTTCCTCTACCTTTTTGAAGTCTGAGTCAACGGGAGCGAACCGTCAGGAAACAGAAAACTTTTATCGGCTTTGGATTATTATTATTATTACCTCCACCCTTTAAACAACTGAGTCAACGGGAGCGAACCGTCAGGAAACAGTAGTCTTATTTCGGCTTCGGTTTTTTACATATTAATTAGGGGCCAAATCCCGAGTCTTGCGGTCTTTCAACATTCGAAACAATAGCACGTACTATCACGAATCAGTTGTATTATTTCCCCGCAACACTGACAGTACCTTGATGTGTACCCAACTCTTATAAGCAAGAATTTTCTAAAGAAGGAGTAAAAACTAATTATTGCCAAAACAGTGCACCTTTAATTATTTAAAATTTTTATATTTTTGGGTTTTTATTTAGCTGATGTGAGCAAAAAGCCACAATTAACCTCAATGAGCTTTAAAGAGATCCAATTACTCCACGCTTAGCATCTAACTTATTTTTTACTCTATCATTTTTCGTTCTTCACAAATTGAAAATCTTAAATAATAAGATCCGCGAATGCTTAGTCTAATAAAATCAAGATGCGCATATTTAAAGTCAATTATGGAAACTTGCAAACTCTTGCTAGAATTTGCGTTTTATAGCTTCTTGTATAAGAGACTAGCACAACTTTCAATTATAAAGGTTAAGGGGACAAGCTAGAGCTCAACACGCTCGATCAAGTCAAAATTTTATTCCTACTCTCACCAACGGAAAGTCAACAATGTGTCAAAACACTTATAATATTTTTGCAAAATTTTTTAAATTTTCTCATTTTTTTCATTTATTTGAGGAAAAACGGGGTTGCGAGAGTATAAGGCAAAATGCAAGGTAAAATCAAATCGAAAGATTACCCCCCCCCCCCCAAAGACTAAAATGAGACATTGTCCTCAATGTTTTGAGATAAGGGTCCTCTTATGCAAATCTAAAGCCGTTTATTAATTATGCTAATAGATAAACATTAATCGATAAGATATAGGATATCGAATTTCCCAATAAGCACTGAAGGATGAAACTCGAGTGGAGGAAAGACAAAACCACGAGCACGAGAGTCTTCATAATTCGGGCAAATCCTGGACATAAAACAAACAAACACGAAACACGAGAAATGGAAGAGGAGGGCCTCTTCACGTCACATTTATTAGAAAATAGAAAGAAGATAGACACGGGGTGCCTCCCGAGAAGCGCTTGTTTATTATCGAGTCGCTAAGATTGACTCGCCTTGAATTTAATTGTCCATGGGGAAAGATTGGAGGTCTAATTCAACCTCCAGTAGGATCCCTTTCAAAATATTCGGATGAAATATTATGATCATGAAAGTATCCTTGATGATATGGGATCGTTTGGGAGTGAACGAGTCAACTCTATCAAAAAATGACTATCCCGGGATCGAAAACCTTATCCTCATTTCCTGGTGGAAATGGTAGCAAAGTTTCAATCTCAATCTCAATGAACCCCATGAAGAAAAAGAGTCCATCATCAGAATAGAACAGAGGGGAGTTACTTGATGAAGCGAAAAGTGTACCGCTTTTAGGGGGTCATTTAAGCCTTAAATCGTATTTATTTGATCAAATATTGCCCTAAATCGTTCCTTTTGTCATTTTAGGTACTTTTGAGGAGAAATCTGGAAAAGGAGGCATTTTGGACGTTTTTGGAGCATAAAGTGAAGAAAACGGCAAAGTCTCAAGAATCGGCTAAAAGTTACTCTTGACGGCGTCAAGATTTACTCTAGACGGCGTCATGCCTTGGCAAGAAAAGTGGACGTGAAATTTACTCATGATGAGCCAGTGAAAATAGCATGTGAATTCTGACGGCGTCACGCTTTAACTTGATCAAGGGCGTCACGGCTTAAATCAAAGAGGGACGGCGTCACGTTCAAGGTTCGACGGCGTCAAGCCTTGATAAGCCAGAATGGATTTTTGAAGAGCTAAAGAGGGACGGCGTCAAGAAGGTCATCCGGGAACCCTAAAAGCGGTGAGGTGACGGCGTCACAATCCATAAGGTGACGCCGTCAGATCCAAAAGTCTATATATAGTTTTCTAATTTTTTGTCATTAGAGAGAGCTTAGTGTGTGGAATTTTGGGAGAAAACCCTAAGACGAATTCAGCTTCTTTTTCAAGGCTTTTTGCCTTGAGATCTTCCATGTTACATTGAAAGATAAGTTATCAATTAATCATTCAATATGTCTATGTGTTGTTTGATTTTATCTTGTTCTTGTCTTTTGTTTAACATGTTAGGCTAAATTTATCTTGTGTTTGCTTAGATCTAATGAAACCTAGCTATTGATTATTGGTTATTAGTGTGTTGTTAGTTGTATTGGATGATTGTTTATCTATGTTAGGCTTAAGAAAACTGGCTAACTTCCTATTCGGTAACTTGCTTGAACGTCTTAAGAAACATGAACCAAACGCGTACTAAAGGTTTTTATGGTTGTATTTAATGCACAAGCGAATTCTAGTGATCCCATGTTAGGAGCTTCCTAGCCGGCTCGACATAGGAGTGAAGTAGGAGTTTGTAGAGTTGGGGAAGTAAGTACGCCACCCCACGAATGGTATTAAGGAATACACCCGTCATCCACGCGACTAATACACACTAATTAACCGGTAAAAGATAGTTAGGGAGTAAGGAAATCTAAGTAAACACATTTCTCTACACATAAGTTTCTCACCACATTTTCATTTTTGTTATTTTATTTTATTGCATTCGTAGTAATTTGGGTTAGTTGACTAGCAACTAATTCCGCCCACTCTTTCAAAACCGAGATTTTACTTGCTTTCATAAAAATATAAAAACATAAAAAAGAATCTTCCTCAACCCTTAGACCTAATTGGAGTAGTCTTTCACACCTAACGAACACTATTCCCTGTGGAGAACGATCAATCCCCCGTACTTACCACTACACTATACTACATCGGTCAGGTACACTGCCTGGTGGGGTTGTAAGCCTCTTGAGATCCCTCGAGAGGTAAAACCTGTTGTAAGGTTACAAAACCACGCATCAAGTTTTTGGCGCCGCTGCCGGGGAATAGTTATTGTTTAGGTTGAATTGTTATTTCTATTAGGTCTACTCACTAGATTCCTTTCTAGTGAGATTTTTATTTTATTTTTCTAGGTTTTCTTTAGTCTATCTATTTTTCTTTGTGTGTTTGTTCGTAATTTCTATTGACTCTTCCGTTCACCATTATGGAGAACGCGAATCCACCATACTACCAACCACGTAATTCACCCACTCCATATGACATCTTGATGTTTAAACAACATAAAGATGAACCTCTCTATGATGCATGGACTCGTTTTAAATATTTACTCCAAAAAGTCCCTCATCATAACTTCGATTTTTGGTCCCTAACTCAAATCTTTTACAATCATGTCGACCGACATGCCCAAAGGGACATTTACCATATTGCCGGCAGGGATATTAGGGAATTAAGTGCTGAGAAAGCATGGGAAGCTATTGAGAATTGTGCCCAATATTATTATATGGTAGACAACCCAACAAACATTAATACAAGTCAATTGACCACAAATTTCAAGGATCATGAAACAAGTTTGTTTGGGGATGAGGGTAGAGTTGAGCCACCTAGCTGCATGTCATGGTTAGGCACTACCATAATACAGGGTGAACACTTAGGTGATCTTGATGTGATGGAGGATTTAGCCGAACATGATCACATTGATCAAAAAGACCTAGGTTTTGTGATTGATGACGTCGAATCTCAAGAAACACATGATGAATCTTTTAGGCAGTTTGAATATAGCAGTCAGAATATTGAGGATGATCCTTATGATTCGGACATAGAAGTTGAGATGCCTAGAGAAGCACTTGAGATACTTGGGAAAATGTTAGGGTTAGATTCTACTAAAGCACATGATGAGGATATAGGTGATCTTGACACAAGGAATGATGAGGTAAGTAACATAAGCCCGCTAAGTACCTCACAAGTCCTACCATCATTTGAGGCACCCACACCGCCCGTGACTTACCCGGAAGAAGTAGAAGAGACTTTAGGAATCCCGATGGAGGTAGAACCCTTGGACCAAGCACAACTAGAGGATATAGGTTTGAATGCTTATAGTGATCACAACCTTACTCTTAGTTCTAGGGGATTTCCTATTTTTGATGAACCGGAGCCTCAACCAAAACCGTTACCTAATCTTCGATCTTCAGATGCGAATTTAGGAATTAAAAAAGGTCCCGATCCACCCATCAAACCATGTAGTCCGGGTGATGTTAAGATTAAGGTAGTAGACTCTAGGCCATGTGGAGTGGAAGCTAATATAGGAATGAACCATGACCTTACATACTTACATCACCCATTTATGATTGATCACAAGAAATATTATGGGTTTAAACCGGGTTTATTAGGTCAAAGTGGATTCTCAACTAGGAATCTCTCGAAGTTGATAGAAGATGATCCCTTTCTAGGAGAAAACTTCAATTCAACCATTGACCCAATTGAACTAAGTAAGGTTATGATGATTGGATCCCACATCTCTGAGCATATAATTCATCCACCACTCTTTCCTCACGTGGCATATTCACACCCTAAGGATGTGTATCGCTACTTTCACCCACACTTAATCCTAAGTGTAGGGAAAACCTCCCATATTTCCGTTAAATAAGGGTAGAGTCAGGCTCGTGACTCGAACAAAAACAAGCGCTCTTGGGAGGCAGCCCAAGCTTTATTTGCTTTATTTGTTTGATTGTTTGTTTATTTAATTTTATTTGTTTCCGTATGCATTTCTTATTCTTTTTGTTTACTGTTCATGTCTCAAATATAAATTGTGAAAATGCTTTATTTTGTTTTTAACTTCGTCTTAACTACATATAAAGGTATTTTGCAAAAGATAAGTGTAAGGGAAATCCAAATTTGTTTTTAAGAACAAGATTGAACATGAACGATAACAATGAGATATAAGCATGCATATTCGTATTTGTTTGAGTCAAATGCTTGTATCGAGTCATAATGATGTTTTGCAGGATTTCCAGGAAGTAAGGTAAAGGTTTTTCCAGAAATTTTCCGGAAACTTAAAATGAAAATTTTTGTCAGGTCATTTCTGACGGCGTCAGGGTTTATAACCTGACGGCGTCAGATTTAATTTCCAGAAATTTTTGAAAGTTTTGTTTTTAAAAAAGTTTTTATTAAAATCTCCAACTTATAATCTCCAGGAATCTGCAAAGTTATCATTCCACAAGCATTATATCCTTATATATAGATTTATCCCGCCGATGTTATGCAGGTTTTCGTGTTTGTTTTCTCAGGTTTAACAGGTTATTTTGGACAAGGAAATGTTTTGAATCAAGCTTGTGGCGATGCATTAGTCATGGAGCTTCAACATTACCTTGGAGGAAGATCTAACCGTGTAATTTCATTATCCACCGAGCGAATCAGGGGAGTATTTGATTTCATTCTTTTATTTTTTTTCTTTTACATCTTGTTATTTGAACATTGGGGACAATGTTCATCTTAAGTGTAAGGGGGGGTAAAAGTACGATTTTAGAGAATGCCATTGCGCTTGATTTTTGTTTGTTTAATAGTAGATGTGTAATAAAACTGAGATAAATACCTGTTAGGGTAATTTTAGTGCCAAATTTAAAATTTTTTACAACATATAGGAGTGAAACTTTGATCTTAATGAGCGTCTCACGGATAGGAGTTATATGACTAGCACAAAAACCGTACCACTAAAAAAATTTTCCACCCCAAATATGTGAGGTTCGCCCCTAGAATTGGTAGGAAAAGCATTTATGCTATGATGTGTGTACCGGTAGCACTTAGATTCTAGAACTTGCGTTAGGACCATTCCAAGGCCACAAGTGAGACTACATTCGTGTAGTTAGATTTACTACATGATAAGAGGCATTAGGATTAACCCATTGTTTTATACCTGTGTTTTTATTATAATTACATTGGCTACATTGGTCAAGTAATTCTCCCACACCCTTTGCGTTGTACTCATTTTTAGTACACGATACCCCTAGTACACCCCTCAGAGCCTATCTTTTCGTTTCGACCTTTAAGCATTTTACTTAAAGGAAGAATTTGTTACACCCCACTAAAATGTACACCCAAATCGCCTTAGCCTACCTTGTATGCACTCATCTTTAGTGCATTATTGTTACAACATTTGTTTAAACCCAAGTTAATTATCTAGTTGATTACATGGTTGCTAAGTCGAGTCATATCCTTGTACATATTGTTTTGGGACGATTGGGACTCGTGGGTAAAGTACTAGTATAATGGAGTAATGGGGAAGAACATCATTTATTACCCCCATATGTGCTAAATGTTTTAAAAGTACTCCAAGTTTTTCAATTATCTTAATTCGAGTCATTAGATTAGTATTTGTAAAGTTATGTAAAAGTTCAAGTGTAAGGGGAATGCAATGCCCCTATGATGTATTATTTTGGATGGTAGGGCAAAAGTGTATGCAAAAAAAAAAAAAAAAAAAAAAAAAAAAAAAAAAAAAAAAAAATCGAAAAATTAAGAAAAATACAAAAAAATGAGAAAAAAGAAAAATAGAAAAAACATACGGACTACCATCCCGTTTCATTTTATGTTTGTTTTATATTTTTGTTATTTTGTTATTTCGTTTCTAGCTTAAGATCGAGTCTAATCTTGGCTTAGCAACATTGTATAGTACATGTAATTGATCAAGATCTTTAACTAGCCACCAGTAAAATATCCCGTATCCAACAAAACCGTGTTTTTCTTTTTCCCTACACCTAACGTTATAACCCATTTAAAAGCCCTCTTTGATAGTTTATCTTTGGTGCTTACGCCTAGTGGAGGAGGTTTTCGATCCTTTCCCAAGCCTATGGTAATCTATTTGCTATGACAGGTAGTGAGAGATATTATCCGTTTTCATTTATGAGATTTATTTTGATGACACTTGAGAGATGTGAGTATCTAAACACTACTTGTGAGGTGCTAGTTTGTAATCTCCGTGCTTATTATGATTGAAGTGGAACGATTATTTGTTGTAATTACTTTTATGTTTGCATTAAATGACCCCTAACTTGTATTTTGATTAGAATAAAAGCGCATTTGCTTGAGGACAAGCAAATCTCAAGTGTAAGGGTATTTGATGAAGCGAAAAGTGTACCGCTTTTAAGGGGTCATTTAAGCCTTAAATCGTATTTATTTGATCAAATATTGCCCTAAATCGTTCCTTTTGTCATTTTAGGTACTTTTGAGGAGAAATCTGGAAAAGGAGGCATTTTGGACGTTTTTGGAGCATAAAGTGAAGAAAACGGCAAAGTCTCAAGAATCGGCTAAAAGTTACTCTTGACGGCGTCAAGATTTACTCTAGACGGCGTCATGCCTTGGCAAGAAAAGTGGACGTGAAATTTACTCATGATGAGCCAGTGAAAATAGCATGTGAATTCTGACGGCGTCACGCTTTAACTTGATCAAGGGCGTCACGGCTTAAATCAAAGAGGGACGGCGTCACGTTCAAGGTTCGACGGCGTCAAGCCTTGATAAGCCAGAATGGATTTTTGAAGAGCTAAAGAGGGACGGCGTCAAGAAGGTCATCCGGGAACCCTAAAAGCGGCGAGGTGACGGCGTCACAATCCATAAGGTGACGCCGTCAGATCCAAAAGTCTATATATAGTTTTCTAATTTTTTGTCATTAGAGAGAGCTTAGTGTGTGGAATTTTGGGAGAAAACCCTAAGACGAATTCAGCTTCTTTTTCAAGGCTTTTTGCCTTGAGATCTTCCATGTTACATTGAAAGATAAGTTATCAATTAATCATTCAATATGTCTATGTGTTGTTTGATTTTATCTTGTTCTTGTCTTTTGTTTAACATGTTAGGCTAAATTTATCTTGTGTTTGCTTAGATCTAATGAAACCTAGCTATTGATTATTGGTTATTAGTGTGTTGTTAGTTGTATTGGATGATTGTTTATCTATGTTAGGCTTAAGAAAACTGGCTAACTTCCTATTCGGTAACTTGCTTGAACGTCTTAAGAAACATGAACAAAACGCGTACTAAAGGTTTTTATGGTTGTATTTAATGCACAAGCGAATTCTAGTGATCCCATGTTAGGAGCTTCCTAGCCGGCTCGACATAGGAGTGAAGTAGGAGTTTGTAGAGTTGGGGAAGTAAGTACGCCACCGCACGAATGGTATTAAGGAATACACCCGTCATCCACGCGACTAATACACACTAATTAACCGGTAAAAGATAGTTAGGGAGTAAGGAAATCTAAGTAAACACATTTCTCTACACATAAGTTTCTCACCACATTTTCATTTTTGTTATTTTATTTTATTGCATTCGTAGTAATTTGGGTTAGTTGACTAGCAACTAATTCCGCCCACTCCTTCAAAACCGAGATTTTACTTGCTTTCATAAAAATATAAAAACATAAAAAAGAATCTTCCTCAACCCTTAGACCTAATTGGAGTAGTCTTTCACACCTAACGAACACTATTCCCTGTGGAGAACGATCAATCCCCGTACTTACCACTACACTATACTACATCGGTCAGGTACACTGCCTGGTGGGGTTGTAAGCCTCTTGAGATCCCTCGAGAGGTAAAACCTGTTGTAAGGTTACAAAACCACGCATCATTACTTTTCTCCAGAATTAAAAGTTCCTCAGATGAGGTTTGTAACTTTAAATTCTTATCGGGAGTCAATTTAATCATTGAATGATTTTTACTACCATCGAGTATGCCTGGATTAAACACTTTGTCTTCACAAGAAAACTCAACAGGATACTCGATGGAAGACTCAAGAGAGAAAAATAGAAAACCCTCGGGAGATAGAGGAGATAAGTCATTTCGATCAATTGTTAGTTTAGTCATGGTTTTCATTTTTGGGTCTTTATCTTCAAAGGATTTATCATCAGAAAGTTTGCCATATAAAAGATATTCCCATTCTTTACGATCAGCTCTGAAATCAAAAAGATCATCATCATTTCCCGGCAGAAATGAGTCGATGGGATCGAGTTCATCGGCGAACTCCTTGAGGTAAGAAGCACAATTAGTTTTCCCATGAGAAGAATCAATTGATGGATCACGATTTAGCAAATATTCTATTTCTCTCAGATCTGATTCAAAATCAAAATCATCGTCTTCGTCCCCCGATGGGATCGGATCGATGTGAGCGAGTTCATCGGCGAACTCCTCAAGAAGATAATCACTCTTATGATGTAAATCCTTGAGCTCGGGCTCCGGAGGATTATCATTAGATGTTTTAATTTCCTTCGGAGGGAGAGAATGTGACGGGTCATTGTTTAATATTTTCTCGAGTAAAAGAATATCTCCCTTCGGATCAAAGACGGTTTCATCAATTTCCGGTGAAATTGAATCATTAGTAAGACAAGCCTCGATCTCTTCCAAAGTGAACTCACTTCCCTCAAACGAAGTGAGAGAAGGGGAAGAGTCGGCAACGATAGGTTCAGAAAATAGAGTGGGATTGCCACTTGGAGAATTATCCGAAAATCCATGAACTTTTTGAGCATACTCCTCAACATCTATTACATCGATTTGGTTAACCGAGAATTTATCAAAATTGGAGGAGTATCTCGAAGTTTTATCGAGTTTAAAAGTCACAACCTGATCATCAAAATGGAGGGTAAGTTCTTCACCATAAGCGTCAATCAAAGCACGCCCCATTCTCAAGAAGGATCTCCCTAGAATGAGGGGTAACCGAGGATCGGCATCAAAATCTATGACGACGAAATCAACCAAAAAATGGAACTCGTCGATACTGATAGGACGAGTAATCGACCGATCTGCTAGCTCAAGAGTCATACGTGTAGGGGTCAGTTCTGGAAGGGAAAGCTTTTTCCAAACGGAAAATGGCATGAGATTGATGCTTGCGCTAAGATCGGCCAAGGCTAGGCATTCAATCATTCCCGGGAAATCACATGGGATGAGAAACTTGTCGGGGTCTCCTAATTTTTCTGGAAGTTTTTTAAGGAGAACCGCCGAGCAATGCTCATTCAGCGGTGTTTTAGCTAATTCGAATAATTTTTCTTTGTTACTTAGTAAATTTTTGATTGTCAAAGCAAATTTTGGCATAAGAAGAAGAGCATCCGCAAAGCTAATATCGAAGTGTAAATCTTGGAAGATTTGGAAAAACTTCTCAATTTGGTTGTTAGCTTTTTCACGGAGCTTCTGATCGTTAAGTCTTGATGGGTATGGAATTGACGGTTTAGGATTAGACTTTTGATGATTAGCGGGAGCAACTTTTGGCTCAGACACTTGGACAACCGGAGGTTGGACGTCTTTGGTACTTCCCTTATTAGTAGGAAGCACCGTGTCCTTGGTCACCTCGGTCTTACGGTCCGCTACTTTAGGAGAAGAAAAATTAGTAGTAGGAACCGTGGGTCCTTCATAAGCTACACCACTTCGGGTGGTGATAGCTTTAAAATCACCTCTCGGGTTAGCAACGGTATTGCTTGGGAGAGATCCCGAAATCGAGGGTTGATTCATTTTCATAAAACTACTCATCATATTCTTCAGCTCATTCGTTTGCCTAGTCAATGTAGTATCGATTTTGTGAAAACGTAGAGGGGGGGGGGGGGTGAATACGTTTACCATTTTAAAACTTAAAACTTTTTGTATCAAATTTCCAATTTGGCTTGTTCTAATATGAAAGATGTTTGTTGTAGTTTATGACTACCAAGTTGTCACACAAGTATTATCAAATAATCACAACACAAGCAATCACATAATGCAAACATAAAAGTAAAGAGATAAGTAAAAGAAAGCGCAAACCGAAAACGATGATTTATAGTGGTTCGGTCACGGAGCTCCTCTCCGCCCTACTCCACTCTCGAGTACCCAACTCGAGAGTTACTTCACTAGATCAACAAGCTCCCTTTATTAGGTGGAGAAAACCTTTACACTTCGCTTACTTCCTTTTCCGGTACTAAGCTAAACACCGGTTCTTTACAAGGGTACAACCACTCCCATCGTCGCTTATACAATTACTGACACTAAGCTAGATGTCGAGTTCTTTACAAGGGTACAACCACTCCCGTCGTCGCTTATACAATTACCGACACTAAGCTAGATGTCGAGTTCTTTACAAGGGTACAACCACTCCCGCTATGTTTTATGGCCCAACATAGAAACCTTGTGTTTTATGGTACAAACACATAAACCACCTAATCTAGTTTGATGTTTACAATGATGATCCATGACATAAGTGTATCATGGATATTAATGACTATTCTAAATGAACTTCCATTGAAAGGAAGCCTTCAATGGATGAAGATCACAAGCTCCCTAAACTTGTTGTGATGGATCTTCATGTATGCAAGTGAGATCTACATGAACTTCTTGAATGAGAAGTCTTCAATCATTGAGGATGTCAAGTGCCCTTGAATCTTCATATGTTGGAATGCTATGGTGGATGATGACTTCAAGATCTTGTAACCTTCATGGTGGATCAGGAAGTATGCTATGGATGATGACTCATGATCTTGAGCTTGCTTCACAGGATCATAACGAATGTATGCTTACAACATAATGAAAGTTAGTAACATTATGATCATTATGTAATGGGTGATTAATGTATGAATCTACATGGTTTGCTACTGATCTAAGTGTGTGAAATGATAGAGGGAATGTGTGTTCTAATGGCTTTAGCCTATGGGCAAACAATGGGCTTCTATTTATAGGCAAACTGTATGAACAAGTGATGGATCCGGCGGATCCCAGAAAAGGGATCCGTCTTTGTATGCGTTTGGATCCGCCAAAGGTGACAGCTAAGAGATTTTCAAATCTCTCCAAATCTTGCATAATCTTTCCATATCTTTGTCAAGTCACATCAAGATCTTCCAATGTCAACTCTTTGGCTTGAAGATCTAAACAAGATATTACAAAATCTATCCAAGATATCATTTATGATGCATGCCATGATGTCATTCATCATTTTGAAAAATAAAGTTTCCTTTTTAGGAAATAAACTTGTATGTTGTTGGGAATTCTGGAAATAAGATATTTCTTGTTGCTGCCGATAGTGAAAGTTGGTTCCTGCCGATAGTGTTGGTTCCTGCCGAAGCTCATTGCTGCTGATAGTTATATTTTGTTTCTGCTGATAGTGTTTGTTGCTGCGGATATTATTGTCTGTTATCCGTATGTTTAGTAAGTTTATTTATAGAAGAGATCATGTTTATCTCTTTACACGTATTCTTGTAGGACGGGTTAGGGTTAGGGTTCCTTGTCATTATAAAAGGAACACCCCGTCTATGAGTTTAGATATCTTTTTAACTTAACAATCATCAATAAAAATCATCTTTTAGTTCATTATACGATCCATAGAGGATCATAGCATTAGTTCTTTTCTTTTCTTGTTCATAATCAGAGGTTCTCTTGTAGTGTGCTTGTGATTACATAGGCATCCTACCGATCCACATAGGCTCAAAGTTCTAGCAGGCGTGCTAGATTCAACAAGTGGTATCAGAGCCTCGTGAGGATCTCTGATCAAGAAGCAAAAGTTCTCAAAACAATCTCTCTAAACCCTTTCACAATGGGCGATGAAAACCCTGGATTTGAAAACCCTGAATTCGAAAACCCTGAATTCGCTGCCATTAACAATGAAGAACCTGAACCCACAAAAGTTCAACAGCAAATTGTTACAACCACTGTGTCCAACAGTAATGCTAAGTTCCCATACCTTAAGAAGGAAGAGTATGAAGTCTGGGCGATGAAGATGGAGTACTGGATCTCCAACAGTGATCACCATCTTTGGAATGTTATTCTCAAGGGGAATAGCAAGAAGAGAATTGGAAGAGATAAGAATGGGGGAATAATAATTCTCGCTCCTGCATCTGTTGAGGAGCAGCTGGCTGTGCAAAGGGAAACTAAAGCAAGAACTCTCTTGCTTCAGGCTCTTCCAGAGGATCACATGGGTGATTTTCATCACCTGGATGATGCTAGAGAAATCTGGCTTGCTGTAAAAGCTAGATTCGGTGGGAATGAGGAGTCCAAAAAGATGAGGAAATCAATGCTTAAACAGGAATTTCAGGAGTTTAAGATCTCTGAGGAAGAAGGTATTCACAAAGGGTATGATCGATTTCACAAAATCCTCAGCCAACTTAATCAGTTGCAGGCTCGACCAGACAATGAAGACTGCAACACAAAGTTTCTGAGGGCTTTACCTTCATCCTGGTCTCAAGTTTCTATAACTCTGAAAGCCAAAGGAGGATTGGACTACTTAAGCTTTGATGATCTGTACAACAAGCTCAAAACCCTAGAGATTGACATCAAAGGGGTTTCTACTTATTCATCTCATACACCTACTCATACTGCATTTGTTAGTGCTTCAAGTGCTAACAAGGTCTCTCATGGTGTTAACCCAAATCCCTCATCTTCATCTGTTTCCTATTCTCCTGCAACATCAAGATCTCAATCAAAGAATGACAATGTTGTTGAGGAAATTCTTCATTCATTTGTTGCTGAAAGTACTCCACAACAACAGTTGATGTATGATGACTTTGATCAAATTGATCAATTTGATTTGGAAGAGATGGATATCAAGTGGCAGCTGGCTATGCTGTCATTAAAGGTTAACAGGTTTGAGCAGCAGTCTGGGAGGAAGCTCAATCTTAATGGAAGGGAAGGTGCAAGGTTTGACAGGAGGAAGGTGAAGTGCTTCAAGTGTGGTCAGATAGGACACTTTTCCAGAGAATGTCAAGACAAGAAAGTTGATGATAGATCAAGGTATTCTGCATTCAGAATAAAAGAATTGGAGCCAGAGGAAGATAAAGCCCTAGTGTCTGTGGATAGAATGCTGGATTGGGAACAACATGAGGTGACTGGAGCTTCACGGATATATGGGATGATTGCTGGAAATGGAGCTGAGACACATGTGGCTGGAGAATTTGGTTTGATGGGCTATCCAACTCAGGTACTAAAATGTCCTTTTGATTGTGAAATTAAATATAATAAATTGCAAAAGGATAGTGAAAATAAATATACTGAGTTAAAAAGGGAATTTGATGAAATGGAGCCTGAATATAATAAATTATTTGTAGATATTCAAGCTTATAAATGGAGCTAGAATATAAAACAGTTCTGGTTGTGATTTTAATTTGGTTAAGAATAATTTTAATTGTGTTGGTTTGAATTCTTCTGATTGCAATAAGAAAGAGAATGTTAAGAAAAAGGCCCCTAGAAAGAAATCTTGCTTTGTGTGTCGTAGTTATGATCATCTTATTAAAGATTGTGACTATTATGAAAAACAGATGGGTAAATATGCATGTCAAAATAGGTCTGTATGGAACAATGTTAGTGCAATTCCTCCATATATTCCTCAAGCAGCAAGAATAAACTCTTGTAGAGTTTCTGTTGCTGCTGGCAAGCCAGTTCCTGCTGGTAAGCCAGTTGCTGCTGATAAGTCCATTCCTGCTGATTGGAGAAGCAATGGTTCTACACCTTACTACAGACCTACCAGCACTTACTTTCAAAATAATATGTGGCCTGTTTATTTCGACACCTTTAAAATGGGAAAGGAAAGATGGGGAACTGCTGTTAAGTCCTCAACAGGTTGTTCTTGGAGAAACAGTAACAGATATATGAGAATGGGGTCCAAGAACAATGGTGGATCTCATCAATCTCCATGGTTTAATTTTTATTGATCCACAAGGCAGACCCAAGTCAGTAATGACTTGGGCCTCCCATGTATCTAACATTGTTGTATGTTATTTTGTTCTGTAGGATATTCCTTTTAAGAGTAAAGAAGTAGGTATTGTTGATAGTGGTTGTTCAAGGAGTATGACAGGAAATTTGGAAAGGTTGCATTACTTTGTACCCTTTTATGGAGGCACTGTGACATTTGGAGGAGGTGATGGAAAGATTACAGGGAAAGGAACCATTAAGACTCCTAATCTGGACTTTGAGAATGTTCTCTATGTGAAGGAACTTAGGAACTTTAATTTGTTCTCTGTCTCACAAATATGTGATAAGAAGAATGGAGTTCTTTTCACTGAGACTGACTGTCTTGTGCTCTCCAAGGACTTCAAAATGCCTGATGATAGTGAGATAGTGCTCAAAGTTCCAAGGACTCACAATCTGTATTGTTTCAATCTGAATGATGTAAACCCTGAGGGTAATCTTGCTTATATGGTGGCAAAGGCTTCTGTGGATGAAGCAAACAAATGGCACAGAAGGATGGCACATGTGAACTTCAAGACAATCAACAAGCTGGCAAAGAATGGACTAGTGCATGGACTCCCTTTCAAGACCTTCACTAATGAACACAATTGTGTTGCCTGCAATAAAGGAAAGCAACATAGGGCAACATACAAGGCCATTACTGCTGTGAGCACAATCTCTGAGCCTCTGCAACTGCTTCATATGGATCTTTTTGGTCCAACTTCTATCAGAAGTAGAGACCATAAGAATTATTGTTTGGTGATTACTGATGAGTTTAGCAGGTTTTCTTGGACTTTCTTTTTAGGTACCAAAAATGAAACCTATTCTGTGCTTAGGGATTTTATTACCTTAATTGAAAATCAGCTAAATAGAAAAGTTAAGGCTATAAGGTGTGATAATGGAACTGAGTTTAAGAACTCTAGTTTAATTGAATTTTGTGGGAATAAGGGGATTAAAAGGGATTATAGTAGTGCCAGAACCCCACAACAAAATGGGGTTGCAGAAAGGAAAAATAGGACTCTTATAGAAGCAGCTAGATCTATGCTAGCTGACTCTAAGTTGCCTACCATGTTTTGGACTGAAGCAGTAAGCACTGCTTGCTATGTGCTGAATAGAGTATCTATTACTAATCCCCACAACAAAACTCCTTAAGAGCTTTTGTCTGGAAAGGTTCCCAACATAAGTTACCTTAAGCCTTTTGGATGTCATGTAACTATCTTGAATACTAGTGATCACCTAGGTAAATTTGAAGAGAAGGCAGATGAAGGGTTCATTGTTGGATATTCTGCTCATAGTAAGGCCTATAGGGTTTATAACTTGTCTGCTAAGAGGATAGAAGAAACACTCAATTTAAGGTTTCTAGAAGACAAACCCAATTTACAAGGTGCAGGTCATGATTGGTATTTTGACCTAGATTATTTGACTGATTCTTTGGGTTATTCTAGATATAAAGCTAATCAATCTGTAGGTCCACATGTTTATTCATCTAACAATGCAGGTACCTCAGATGATGAGTCTGATTCAGAGTGTGATGAACGACCAATTGTTGTTCCTTCTTTTCCCTCTAACCACTTTTCAGGTACAGAACTCAAAGATTCTTCTGATAAGACTGAAGATAATTCAAGTTTTGCAGAAGACCTTGCTAGGCTTCAAAGACAAGAATATCAAGCCAAGAGAGCTGCTGAAAAGTTTGGTTCTGGGTTTTCACAAGAAACAGTGGAGCTATTGAGAAATGCTGAAGCTGAAGTTAGAAGAGAAATGGCTTCTGCTGGTGGGATTCCTGTTCCTGCTGATGTCAATTCTGCTGATAGTTCACCTGTTACTGCTGATACATCTGCTGTTCCTGCTGATGTTACTAATCCTGCTGCTTCTTTGTCTACTCCATCTGCTGATTTGTTGGGATTTAGTGAGCCTCCAACTAGATTTCCAAGTCCATCTGATCTGGGAAATTCACTCTCTTCAGCAGCTAAGCTGAGTGATCCTCATCATCAGTCAAGATCTGGAATTTTCACTCACTCCTCTTATGATGGTGAAGCTAATCCCTCTATTACTAATCAAGCCACAACTTATGAGGTAGATCCTGTTGTTACCAAGAGGATTAATACAGTACATCCTCAATCTTTGATTCTTGGTGATCTAAATTCTCCTGTTCAAACAAGAAGAAGGTTGAATCAATCCAAGTTTGGAGAATCTGCTTTTCTAAGTTACATTCAGGAACAGTTAAGGAGCAATCACACTGACTATCTTCATTGTCTCTATGCTTGCTTTCTATCTCAAACTGAACCAAGTAGTGTAGCTCAAGCCCTTGATAATTCTGATTGGGTTGAGGCTATGCAAGAGGAAATGCAGCAGTTCAAGAATCAGAAGGTATGGGTATTAGTACCATTGCCTGAAGGAAAACATGCAATTGGAACTGAACCTAGTGACTATGATGAGGTGTTTGCACCAGTAGCAAGAGTTGAAGCTATTCGACTATTTTTGGCTTTTGCTTCATTTATGGGGTTTGTGGTTTATCAGATGGATGTGAAGAGTGCATTTCTGTATGGGAGTATTGAAGAGGAAGTGTATGTTACTCAACCACAGGGGTTTGTGGATCCACAACATCCTGATTTGGTTTATAAAGTGGTGAAAGCACTCTATGGACTTCATCAAGCACCAAGAGCATGGTATGCCAGGTTGTCTGCTTTTCTACTTAAACATGGATACAGAAGAGGAACAATAGATAAAACACTTTTCATTAGGAAGAATTTTAAAGATATCATCTTGGTACAAGTGTATGTAGATGATATCATTTTCGGTTCCACTAATGAAGCTTGGTGTAAGGATTTTGAGGATTTAATGAAAAGTGAATTTGAAATGAGTGCTATGGGGCAGATGACATTCTTCTTGGGCTTACAGGTTCAACAGAGACCAGATGGTATCTTCATTAATCAAGAAAAGTATGTTTATGACATACTTAAGAAGTTTGACTTGGACAATGTGAGGACTGCTACAACACCTTTTGAAGCTCCAAAGCCTAAATCTAATCATGAACCTGATGATGCTGTAAATGTTCACTTATACAGATCTATGATAGGTTCTTTGATGTATTTGACAGCTTCCAGGCCTGATATCATGTTTGCAGTCTGTGCTTGTGCTAGACATCAGGTTACACCTTTGACTTCCCATTTAAATGATGTTAAGAGAATCTTCAAGTATTTAAAAGGACAGCCTAAGCTGGGACTTTGGTACCCAAAGGATTCTTCATTTGTGCTGGAAGCTTATAGTGATAGTGACTATGCTGGGGCAAACTTTGATAGAAAATCTACTACAGGAGGTTGCCAGTTTTTGGGAAGAAGGTTGGTTTCTTGGCAATGCAAGAAGCAGACTATTGTAGATACATCTTCTACTGAGGCAGAGTATGTTGCTGCTGCTAGCTGCTGTGGACAGGTCCTTTGGTTGCAAAATCAATTGTTGGATTATGGGTTCAACTTCATGAACACTAAAATTTTCATTGACAACCAAAGTACTATCTGTATTGTTAAAAATCCAGTGTTTCATCAAAGAACAAAGCATATCGAGATTAGGCATCATTTCATAAGGGATGCTTATGAGAAGCATCTTATTCAGGTGCTTAAGATCGACTCTGATGAGAATGTGGCTGACCTGTTGACTAAAGCATTTGATGGTCCAAGGTTCAACTATCTGGTGGTTCATATTGGAATGCTCAATCCTTAGGTGCTGAGATTAAGGGGAGGTTTAAGCCTAAGGGGAGGCTTCTTGTTGTTGTTGTATATCTTTCTTTCTTTCTTATCTTTTCTTATTTTCTTTCTTTTCTTTTGGTTTGTTTCTGATTTCTTTCTTTTAGTTAAAAAAAAAAAAAAAAAAAAAAAAAAAAAATTGTATATTGTGTGCTAATAAGTTGGTTTTGAGCAACATCTTGCAGGTACAGTGTTGGTGTTTACACCTACACAGCAAATGGTATTCAACTCACCATGTCTTGCAGACAAGAAAGAGCTGACTCACCATGAGGGTACGGCTCTGGTGTGATCATCAAATCCGTTGATAGCTGTAATAGCTTGCTCAAAGCTATAGGGTACTTCAACTCACCGATGGTTTATTCCTGAGAAGTTGAAAATGGTTCTCAATTCACCATGGATGTAACCCTTTATGGGATCCAAAGGATTGGCTAGTCCACAAAAGTATGGTTTGTGGTAAAGACAATTGGTATCCATATTTGGTATTCAATTCACCAAGGTTCAGTTGAAACCAAAGAATTGGCTAGTCCTGAGCAAACGGCTACAGGTAAAGACAACTCAAATCCATTTACAGTTGCTGGTTTACTCAAAATCAGATGGTTATCAATGTACCATGATCTTACACATCTAAACATTGGCTACTCCAGTAGTGATGGCTATTGGTAAAGAGACATCAAATCCATTAATTTTCAATGATTCACCTCTCACAGGAGTTAACACACCTGGATGTGATGAGAATAGTATGAAACTTAAGTGATTTGATGTACATATTGTCATAGTAGCAGTCCAGATCAAGAATGACATGGTGACCAGCTTAGATCTTCTTTTGAGGATGATTTCCTATTGCTGCTGAACTATCGAAGTTGCTGCTGGAAGTTTCAAGTCCTGCTGGTTACTTACTGATGCTGCTACTGGTCTAATCCTCTCCCTATGAACTTCAAAGTTATTTCAGAATAAAGTGCACACCTAGGGAATCTTTTCGAAAATACACTATTTCCTCAAGATTAGGGGAGGATTGTTGGGAATTCTGGAAATAAGATATTTCTTGTTGCTGCCGATAGTGAAAGTTGGTTCCTGCCGATAGTGTTGGTTCCTGCCGAAGCTCATTGCTGCTGATAGTTATATTTTGTTTCTGCTGATAGTGTTTGTTGCTGCGGATATTATTATCTGTTATCCGTATGTTTAGTAAGTTTATTTATAGAAGAGATCATGTTTATCTCTTTACACGTATTCTTGTAGGACGGGTTAGGGTTAGGGTTCCTTGTCATTATAAAAGGAACACCCCGTCTATGAGTTTAGATATCTTTTTAACTTAACAATCATCAATAAAAATCATCTTTTAGTTCATTATACGATCCATAGAGGATCATAGCATTAGTTCTTTTCTTTTCTTGTTCATAATCAGAGGTTCTCTTGTAGTGTGCTTGTGATTACATAGGCATCCTACCGATCCACATAGGCTCAAAGTTCTAGCAGGCGTGCTAGATTCAACAAAGCACAAGAGTGATCTTTTGCTAGTACAGGTGTATGTGGATGATATCATCTTTGGATCTACAAGGAAGGAGATGTGTTTGGAGTTTGTGAAGCTTATGCATGATAAGTTTCAGATGAGTTCCATGGGGGAACTTACATTCTTTTTGGGTCTGCAAGTTAAGCAATCTAATGAAGGCATATTTATTAGTCAAGATAAATATGTTGCAGAGATACTTAGAAAATTTCACTTTGCTGATTCAAAAGTGGCAAGCACACCAATGGACTCTGAGAAGCCACTTCTTAAAGATTTAGATGGAGACAATGTAGATGTACACACATACAGATCTATGATAGGTTCTTTGATGTATCTCACATCATCAAGACCTGACATTATGTTCTCTGTTTGTGCTTGTGCAAGATTTCAAGTAACTCCAAAGGTTTCTCATTAAACAGCAGTCAAGAGGATTTTTAGATATCTCAAGGGTCAACCAAGGTTGGGTCTATGGTATTCAAGGGAATCACCTTTTGACTTGGTAGCATTTTCGGATAGTGATTATGCTGGTGCTAGCTTGGACAGAAAGTCAACAACTGGAGGATGTCAATTCCTTGGGTGTAGACGTATCTCATGGCAGTGTAAGAAGCAAACAATTGTGGCTACTTCAACAACTGAAGTTGAATATGTAGCTACTGCAAGTTGCTGTGGTCAAGTCCTATGGCTTTAAAACCAACTTCTTGACTATGGGTACAATTTCATGAACATTGTCATTCATATTGATAATAGTAGTACAATTTGCATAATTAAAAACCCAGTACAACATTTTAAAACAAAACACATTGAAATTAGACATCATTTTATTAGAGATTGCAATGAGAAAAAGTTGATTCAAGTATTCAAAATTGATTCTGAACACAACTTTGCAGATCTTCTTACTAAAGCTTTTGATGTTGGAAGGTTTCAATACTTGGTAGCAAGTATTGGAATGCTTAATCCTTAAACTTTTTAATCTGTGTGGTTATTGTATATATCTTAAGATTGTACTGCTGGATTTATAAAATACTACTGTTAGTGAAAAGTTTGTGCTGCTGGTACAAATTTTTGTTTGTTAAGTTAATATTTGTTAGTCATATCTATGATACTGCTATAAGACATATGCTTTGCATTTTGTTTCTTGGTTTTGGACTAACATTTTCAGGTATGAACATTGAAAAAAAGGGAAGTTTCAAGTGAAATGGAAGCAGCAGAATGATGATATCAGTTGCTGACATAATAGGTTTATGATGGACTGAGTTTGGGAATTTATTAACAAAGGTTTACTCCTAAGTTAATTGATCCCTTAGAACTTATTTCTTGAAATCTGATTATGATATTTCACATTGAATTGATGATTCAGTTGATCAGATAGTAACTGATTCAACTCACTTTCTATCATTTTATACTTTTAAGTATAATGAGCAAGTCTAAGGACATCTGATAGAAAGAACAGCTAGTAAAAGTGAATCTAACACTTGTGTTAGAGGCAACAGTTGCTATGAGCTGGAAACCCTGTCAAGAAAGCCTTTTGAATAGGTTTATCTTTACACAGGCAGTTATTTATAACTGAAAAACATTGGTTCTCACACAACCAGAGGTTGCTTTAAACCGAATTCTAGATTAAGTGTCTGTTACACACTTAATCCATTCAAAATGATTGAAAGCAGTATGATTTTCTATAATAAAATCATGAACATACTGCTAAGTCAAAAGTTTTTTAAAAAGGATTTTCAAATGAACTCAGTAAAACCATCCATTGATGGATAATGAGTCAATGCCCCATGAATCACCTCTCATAGGAGTTAACACACCTAGAAGTGATGAGGGCAGCACATAAACTCTTAAGGAATTGATGGCTTCATGTACAACATTGTCTGAAAACAAGTTCACATTGGTAGATCAGATGATGATGGGATGATGGTGAGAGATCTTCCAAACAGGGGAGGATAAAATGTTATTTGCATCTCAGGGGAGGAAATAAAGCCCAAGGAAGATTAACCAAA
Organism: Artemisia tridentata subsp. tridentata; assembly: GCA_021014915.2. Lineage (NCBI taxonomy): Eukaryota > Viridiplantae > Streptophyta > Magnoliopsida > Asterales > Asteraceae > Artemisia > Artemisia tridentata. Next base: position 287,492,436 of record CP139506.1, read on the forward strand.
TGTAAGGGAGGAAAAGACAAGAGCATACAAGATGATGACATGGAGGTTGAAAATGACAAGAACAAAGCTGATTCTGGAGTATTATATATATTCAGAAGGGATGAAGCATTCCAAAGGAGAAAGTTCTATCTAGGTCAATTTCAGTTCACTACGTTTGTTCATCACTTGCAAAGGCATGCTGATAGATGATTTCACTTGTTGAAACAAGCATCCAAGATACACAGCACCATTGCCTCTTATAATTCCTCCATCCAAGGAAATTGCACCATCTTTTAGGCTTTGTTTGAAGCTTGAAGATAGGTACTAATATTGTCGAAGTCAATAGAAAATGGCAGATGAGTTACTGAGAAAGATATTTAATTTTGAAGAACAGAAGATAGCTCAGATCAAGAATCTGACTACAGAAGTGTTTGAAAGATTCTCACAATCATAATTTAATTCAGAAACATGTTGAAAAGGATTCACATGTTTAGGGGAGGATTGTTGGGAATTAAATGTTTTGAAGATTGGTATTGGGAATTAAAGGATTACAAGATCGTTACTGCTCAAATAAATACTCTAAGTATCATTCTACTGCTAGTGCATTTGATTCTACTGCTAGCGTTAAACATTCTACTGCTGAATGATGCTGCTGCTAGTGAAGAAGATTCTACTGCTGAGTGGATAACTATTGAAGTATTCTACTGCTGGTTGGATAAGTATTCGAAGATATTATGTGTATTATAGTCAACAATACACGGTAGATAATATCTTTAGACAAAGTGTTCAGTAACAAGTTGTAAACACAGATACATGTTGTATCTTAATGACTGACACTCTCAAGCATGTGTTCGATTAGACTTGACAATATTGTAAAGATCTCTCTTGGACTATAAAAGAGAAATCATAGGCTTAGATATTATATGCTTTTAGATCATAACTGTTAAGAACATAGAACAAACACAACAATATCATAAGTCATAGAAACATAAGATTCAAGGTTTTGTAACCCTAGTGATAGTGAAGATCACTCGTATTATCTTGAATAATATTGAATCGTTTGGTGTTAACATTGCATGTTCATTGTTCGTTACTAAAGCATTACTTTCCATTTTCATAAACCAAATAAACCTTCTAAGTGTGATTAAGTAGATTCCGCATACTTAATCATATTAACACAACATATCACATACACAAAGCAACAAAGGTCTAACAACCTTATAGTGTATCGTCCATCCTCTCAGTCCGCATCTTCGAAGTCATCACTCGCATAATAATCTTCCTCGTCGTCACCCAAGTCTTCAACCTCTTCGTCGACTATTTCTTCATCCTCAACTTCACCATTGCGTACCCTACGTTGCTTTCGTGCCCAAACATGCTCTACCAAATCCGCCTTAAGAGAATTATGAACGTCGGCACTTCGCATATACCTGCTGTGTTGTAATCTGACTTCCATGGGTGCTTGTTCTCTATTTTCATCTTCTTCCACTGCGTCGGGTCTATAATCTTGACAGTATGCGTTACCCTCATCTTCCAAAATCATATTATGTAAAATGATACATGCTTCCATAATGTACTCCATCGTTTGAGTCGACCATAATTTGCAAGGAGTCCTTATGTATGCCCAACGCTGCTTGAGAACACCAAAGAAACGCTCTATATCTTTTCTTGCCGATTCTTGTTGCTTTTTGAAATGCAGTCTTTTCTCATCCACCGTGTCGGTGAAAGACTTTACGATGTAGCTATGCTCGGGATATATACCATCGCCCAAAAAATATCCGTACGGGTAGTAATTATTGTTGGCATAAAAAGATGCGGTGGACAGTTTACCTGAAACAATGTCCTCTATGACAGGTGATTGTTGTAACACGTTGAGATTGTTCGATCCGGCTGCACCAAAGAATGCATGCCAACACCAAAGGTCTTGTGAACAAACAGCTTGAAGTATCTTTGTCGGTCCCTTTTGATCACCCCGAGTGTGTTGCCCACGCCAAGCCGTAGGACATCTTTCCCACTGCCAATGCATACAATCTATGCTACCGATCATACCGGGTAGTTCATGCATGTCTTCGTGCACCTCGTATATTTTCTGTAGGTCGAACCAAGCAGGTTTTCTAAGGTATCGACGACCGTATATCTCAACAATAGCTACAATATTAAAAACATATGCTTAAATGTAAAAGATAAATAATTATAAACGTTAACTAAAAATAAACGTTAAATAATTATAAACGTTAAATAATTATAAACCTTAAATAAAAATAAAATATAATACCGATTGCGAACTCCCTAAGTGTGTCTCGAATAGTTTTAACCGCCATGTGCAAGTACTCGTCGTTGATGTCGGAAGTTTGTGCGAATGCCAAAATCCTTATGGCGGCGGTGAACTTTTGCATTGTGGTGAATCCAAGCTTCCCTCGTGCGTCGAATTTTTGTTTAAAGTACACGACATCCCTTTCCAAATCGTCACGCAAACGTAAAAACAACCTTTTAGACATTCGGAAACGTTGTTTGAAAACTCTTGGTTGCGGCCAACGGGGATTCTCATTAAAATAATCTCGCATCAAACGGTTATGAGCTTCTTCACGATCGCGCATGATAACTTGTCTCGTTTGAAACGGTCGACGTGGAGGAATGCTTCGGTAAATAAACGTCGCCATAACGTTTAACGCACTCGAACAAACGGCTACCACTTCGGTTTCAAATTCATCGGAACTTGAATCGCTACTCGAATACGAGGCATTGAATGGCCGGCGAATCATTTTTTGTTAAAAACGGTCGTTATTTTTGGTTGAGAGGAAGTTGGTGAATTGTGTGTTGAAATGAAAAGAAATGTTAGATTAAATAGGAAAGTTGAAGTTAAAAAAAGAAAAAAAATAGTTAATACATATAGCCGTTCAACGGCTATATTTGACCAAAAAATAATTTCAACGAGCGTTGTTCAATCAACGCTCGTTGGTATTTTTGATTTTCAACGCCATTCAACGCAGCAAGGGGGCGGTCCAACGCCCGTTGAATGGGCAACGAAGGGGCTTCAACGCCCCACTACTCTTGGTCTAAGTATTGTATTAAATTGTAATTATTGTATTAATTGTATTTAATAATAGTTGCTTATATTTTGCTTCTCAAGGTCTTTTCGCCATCATTGCATATCTGAGATTTCAGCTACTCGGTTTAATAAATCTCTTTTCAACTCATTTATTTGTCTTATCAATAAAAAAAATAAAAAGTAAAGAAGGGTAGATTGAAAGGTTTGTTTCTCATCCAGTTTTTTTCATCTTAAAGTACGATGGATCTGCTTATCAATCGTTTAGTTTGTTATTATTAGGCGTTGTTTTAGGAAATGGTTAATGATTTGAAGAAATGGTCTTTTTATGAAAGGTGTGTAGGTTGTTGGTTTTGGGTGGGTATTTTGTTTTTCATAGGGTATTTGAACAATGTTAGGTTGAGTTGAAACTAAATCGCTATGTATAGTTTTAAAGATAAATTTTGTGGTTAGATGTTGATAATTAACAAATAATTTTAGGAAAGGGTTTGTTTAAGAAGTGTTGTTTTTAGGGAATGGTCAATGATTTGAAGAAATGGTCTTTTTAGGAAAGGTTTGTAGGTTGTTGGTTTTTGGTGGGTATTGTGTTTTTCATAGGGTATTTGAACAATGTTGATATATGTTGTTTATAGTACTGAGTGTTTTCATTATATGCTATAGGTTTGTTAAAAATAATCGTGGCTATAAGACCCCTTTTATGTCTGTGTTCATATGTATTGGAAATGTATTGTGCTTATAGCATTCATTAATTGTTCAGGGTTTATTTTAATCAAGAATGGATCAGCAATTCATTTTGCCATTTAATATGGAAAGCAATCCAAATTACCAGGTTTACATTTGTATATAACCATGGTTATAGATATGTACTTGATTTTCTATTTTTTGTAAGTAATATAGCATTATTACAGTCTTTTTTATTCAAACTTTGTATTTTGCAGAGGTTACCTTCAGTGTTTAATGAGAGATTCTATCACGGTCGAGAATACGTTTTTGTTAATGGCAATAACAGGTGTAGGTATGTATGCCTGATTAGGGTTGAGGGAGGTGATATTCAGGTGTATGGAGATGAGTGGGCGAAGTTTGTTGCAGATAATGTCCCTTCAACTGTGAAAAGATTACATTTTGTGAAAGAGGCGGAAGACACTTTCTATGTCACTAGTTATAATAAGGACGGTAGTGAAGGTCCTGGCTACGACAAAAGTGTTGTGGAAAAGAGATTTGCTAGGTGTTTGGTTAGATGAATGGCGGGAGGACAGGTACCACTGAATCATTTCTTGCTTTTTAAATCTAGTTTTGATTTCCATAGATGTTTAGATATTATGAGATAAATTGTAACAGAGAGAAATACAATGTTTAGCAGTCATATTTAGAAATTAAAATAGCGTGTTAAATACAGTTTAAATTAACTTAGAATCATGTACCATTGCATTTATTGTAATCGTTGATATAAAGTTTATTGTAGATTCAGGTTCAAGGCTAAGTATCTTCATGTATGCATAATGTTGATAACAGTCATACCACCCATATAATTGATAGGAATTATCATGTCTTGTAATATAGTCTAGTAGTGACGTTATATGATAGTAATTCTGGCGAATGATGCAAAATGAAGATTATTGTTCAATAGTCATTATCTTTATGTTTGCACAATGTGGATATTATCCATACTACCCATATTGTTGACACTAATTCTAATGACTAAAATATGTTTTCGTGTATGTAATTGTATATACTGAAGTACTCAGGATAGATGATACTAAAACTGGTAAACGATTAAAAATGATCTAGTATGAATTTATTGGTATCATTGATATATTGTTGATTGTAGGTTGAATCAGTCAGGATAGATGATACTAAAATTGGGAAATGATCTAGTATTGAATTTATTGGTATCATTTATATAATGTTGATTGTAGGTTGAGATTGAGGAGTCACTATCTTCTAGTTTGTATAATTTGGATATCATGTGTACCACTCATATCATTGACACGTTTCGTCACATCCATTGTGATTATATTTAGTTTTCATTTGGCACTGTTTGTATTAAACGTTTATAGGTAAAATATTAATAAAAGGCTTAGAAAGTAAATTTGTTTGTGAAAATTATTGTTGCTGTCATTAATTCTTAGTATTGTTAATAGGTGTTGTGAGTGTTAGGTATTCTGAAACTTCGATTCAGTTGTTATAAGCTTTGGTGGCAGCATAGGTTTAGAATATCCAAGTAAATTCCATTGATCATTTTAGGAAAAAATAATAAGGGTTGTATTTTGTAATGCAGGTTCTACCGGGTGATTTTATGCAGGATATATGGAAAGAAAAAATCAAGGTTTATGCATATGGTTTTAGTGTTAAGGTGAGGCATGAAAGGGTTCAAATGGATGAGAATAGTGTTGTAAGGTCAAGCAGGTTGTTTGGTAATAAATGGGACAAACTTTTTGATGATTTGGAAATTGCCGTAGGCCAGCCAATTGTATTCACAAACTTGGGGAATTATAAACTGAAAATGTCGATATTCCTTTGTAATGGTACGTGTGTACATCCTGAAATCGTGTTACCAACAATGTTGAGGGTCCCACCTCGTGATATACCGATGTATGCCATTGAAGGTACGTTTACTGTCATATTTATTGTGCATTATAAATAGAATATATTAATTGTACTCGAACCAAACCCTAATGAATTTATCATGAGACTTGTAGTATGACCAAAGCTCTTTTCTTCCTTCTTCCTTCTCGACATAGCCAAGAGCGTGAGTATGTGAGGTTTGTTTGTGTGTTTGTGTTTGAATCTTGGTAGTGAAAAATGTTTAAGAGTTAGGTTTCTTAAATAGAGGAGTTTGTAGGAGATTAGAAGATAACCCAAGTCCAAAATCGTCCTTGGTCTGTCAACTTCCATGGGAACTAGAAGAAAGGAGATGGTGATTCCCATAATAGCTGACAACATGGTGGTTATAGTGTTTAACCAAAGGTTAAAGTGTTTTAAGAGGAGACAAGGGTACAATATGAAAAGATTAACACCTTCTTAACATACTTGTGAGTTTCCAAAGACAAGAGATCGTGTGAGTGTATAAGTCCTAGTCGACACATAGGAGGGCAATTAGAAGGTGATGAAATTTATGGGAGTTGACATTCTTGTGGGTATTGTATTTGTACATTGGGTTAAAGAAATTATAGGGGAACAAAAAGGTACATATTGGATGTGATTATAAGCTTGTGATGGGATTTGGATCTTATAAGTCTTCCAAGGAATAAAAAAAACGTGTATATATTGTTCTATGGTATCTAGATCGACTTTGCATGGAATATGAGATGAGAAGGGTAGTACTATGCATGGGAAATGAAAGGATGAATGAAAAGTGGTGAAATCCATGATGGTTGACAATATGTTGGATATTAGATTTACACAAGGGTTTAAGGTTAAATAGGGAGACATGAGAGGACTAGTAGTGCCTTTAGGATGTGATTGGAATCAACTCAATGGAAGGTTAAGAAAAGAAAGAGGGGGGGGGGGGGCATTGGTGTGTATATTGGTATAAATTTGTAGTTTAAGTTAAAAGAATATATGGTGCATGTTGCTAGTTAATAGGGTGCGTTGGATTGTTAGTCGATTAAGTGTAAAAGAAAAAGTTATGAATTAGAATGTAGTTTTAAAAATGAAATGTGTTATGCATATATTATGGTGCGTTTGAATATAATTCACGAGAGGTGTGTTTGTTCGTTCGTTTATTAATAGACTACAAAATAATTATAACACATGATGGGCTAGTGAATTCATATAGTGGTAGCCCATGTTGAGGTGAGTTTGTCTAGTCGAATAATTTGTAAAACCCATTAATATATTAAGGGTGTGTTGGGTTAGATCGAGCCCAATGTAAAGTGTGTTCGTTTGAATTATGGCCCAATTGATTTGTCGGGTTTGCTTAGCCCAAGAACAAATATAGCGTTGGCATATCGGTGAGTCGTTTGTAAATAAATGTGAGTCACGTCACATAATTAGTTGCTTCGTATACATTTGTAGATGAAATGTAAAAAATAAATAAATTAGCCTGTATAAAGGGGTTTAGTTAAACTCTCTCATTGAGTTTATTCGTGTTTATTGTTAATAAATGACATGGGAAATTACAGGTTATTACACCTCACCATGGATGCACAATCCAGAAAATTAGCAACAAACGGTCACAACCATGCGGTCCGTTACCTATTGAAGTAGGAGGCTCTCAAGCATGGTATGTCTCCGCAGACCCAGAAAAGCCACTTCCACCAATGCCATAACCACACGCCTCTAAATGTCAATGTTGCAAAAACACATTTCAGGGTCGTGAGGAACTACGCGTGTTTAAGGAAGAGGCGCGCTCTATGTGGACATCGATTAACAACTTAATCGTGCAAGTCACGAAGGAAAGAGTAAAAAAACCATGAAAGTTGTCCTATCTATGTTATGGTTGTATTATTTTCAGTTTTAAGTATGTTTATGTAATATGTTTGAAGTACCTCTATGATATGGTTGTATTTATATTAGTTTATGTAATATGTTTGAAGAACATCTATATCTATATGTTTTCTATCTATGATATGGTTGTATTAATATGTTTTAAGAACATTTATGTAATATGTTTTATTTCAAATCTAGATGTGATTTTATTCTTTGAATGTTTTTATTCTTGGAAATATGAACACAATTATGAATTTAACACATTAACCTATAATGCTACTAAAATTTAATACTAACTCTTCGGTTTCCTCATTATTTGTGTATATATTCGTTCTATAAACATGTTGCTGCATACCCATCTTAGATCATCAACCTTGTTCATCAATCACATTTGTATCTGAGTATGTCGTCTGGAAACAAAAGAGCAAGAGATGATGCACATGCTGTCGAGCATCAAAACAACCCCCTATTTAACCAAAAAAAACAACCCAAAGTTGAAGCTGTCGAGCATTAAAAAAAAAAAAAAAAAAAAAAAAAAAAAAAAAAAAAAAACTATGCCCTTCTGATGAAATCTTCTATTATGAACTAGAAGCTTTTTTGAAAAAACTTGGAAGGAGGAACAAGAAAGGGAAGTCAGGTTAAAAAGGCATGCTGAAGTGGCTAAGGAGCATTGGAAAGAGGTGGCAGCAGTTAGAAAATTAGAAAAAAATATAACTAAAGATACTGAAATTGATGAATGTTTAGAAACATTCTGTTACGATGATTTGCATTTGTCATACCTTTCCGATTAATTGCCTTATGAATTGAAGCAAATTTAGTTGATAATTTTTATCTTGATGTTCCTAGTTTTGGTTTCAATTGCATGTTTGTAGCTGCATATGCAGTTTAGGGGTTGTTTGGATTTGACCAGTTTGACTTTTACAAGTCAAAAAATGAATGACTGACTAACCAAACTGTTGCAACACATCTTTAGTATTGAGTTTTATGTTTAATACATTAAGGTTGTTTTAATTTGTGGCATGCAACTGTTAAACACAATCTACTTCTGTTTTGGTACTGCATTTTGCATATGCAGTTTAGGGGTTGTTTGGATTTGACCAGTTTGACTTTTACAAGTCAACATACACCCAAAAAACCATGAAAGCTGTCATATCTATGATATGGTTGTATTAATATGTTTTAAGAACATCTATGTAATATGTTTTATTTCAAATCCTGCCCATTCTCATTAAGCACATTATTGAAATGAGTGAAAATGAGTGAAAAAAGAATTTTGGCGCCAAATCTTCAAATTGCGCAACGATGAGCAGAGCATCAAGAATAGAGGAGCAAGGGATTCATTTGATTTAGTTGCAATATGTACACAACAAGATCAATGCAGCAGTCAAGCTTTCAAGTACAATGCCAAACAGCAGCAATGAAGGAATGCATGATAAAGCTATTGGATCATATATTTGCAAATCAAGTTAAGTTTAATTTGCAAATATTGTCCTTGAAGTATAATTGGCGGGAGAGACTCAGACGATCAAAAAGACGATAATACCCTCAGTGACGAGGCACTTAACGAGGAGAATAACGGGCGTTAGCAAAAAGTCGCTCTTGGTGGCTGTTTTGCAAAAAAATGAAACATTAATGTCGTTTTTGCAATACTTTTTGTCTCGGTGTATTTCTTGCGCATTTGGGCTACTTTAAGGACCATTTTTGCAATTTAACCAAAATAAAAGGAAAGAAAATGAAAAGAAATAGAAAAAAATTTGTGTTTTTGAGTAGCATTTAAGGGGAAATAATGTTATTTAGTTGATTTGCAAAATAAATAAATTGTTTCTTCTAAAAGTAGGCTGAAAATATTTAGTTCCTATTATTTTACCTTTTGTTACTAAAAAAACTCAATAACACAGTGTAAAATGTTTTATTTTTACTTTTTCGAAAAATAAATAGTACGGTAGTTTTTTAAAATTGTGATAGCAAACAATATAAATAATACTCTTTCGGTCTAAAAATTGTTGTCTCCAAACAAAAAAAACACATAGTTTAAAAAAATGAAATTACTACACAATTAATCAAATATCATTCACGCCCACTAAACTTTTTTAAGACCTAAGAGTTTTGAGAAAAATTATACATATAAATCATGATACATCGATGGATAAGACTTGCTAAATGGATTGACTCATTTATTGATTGAAAATGAAATATTATTTAAAATCAACAAAAATTTCGCATATAAAAGGCTAGAAAAGTAAATTTTATATAAACAATTTTTTGGCAGTAACTTCGATAAAAATGCCTCGTTTTAGAGCTTCGCTTTAGGCCACCATAAAAGTTGAGCCGCCCGTGGTGGCGTGCACAAATCAAAATCAAATATATGTAAACAACTCTTATTTTATAAGGTTGTGTTCTTATTCCTTGACTATCACAGTTTCTAAAAAACGCATGCATCCTATCATTTCGAATCTTGGTTCCGTCAATTTGGTATAAACTCGAATCTAAAGTTTCTCTAAAGTAAACAAGTCATACTCGGCTCGGCTTGTCTCATTTATGCCCAACGTGAGTTAAAAGAGTAAAAGACTACAGTATACTTTTGGCCAAACTTTAATACTCCATTCGTCTCAAAAATTCGGACAAAAAAACACGTAGTTTAGAAAAACCCACTAACTACAACTTTTATATACTAAGATGACAATTCTACCTTTATAATTTTCAATCCCAATCTGATTTACTGAAAATTATCCAATATTTATTGAGTAATGTGTGTACTAGTTAGCAATGTTTTAAATACCGGTACGTACCGGCCGGTACTACCCGGTATTACCGGTACCGGTCGGTCGTCCGGTATGATGTATCCGGTTTTTTGTCCGGTATTTTCACTATTCATTACCGCCGGTATTTTCCGGTTTTGCCCGGTATTTCCGGTAATACCGGTCCGGTAAAACCGTATTTTATTTTTTATTTTTTTATTTTTTTTAAATTTTTTTATAATTATTTTTATGTTACCTTAATGTTATTTTTTGTTGTTTGTAAACTTTAAAACTTATATTTTGTTATGAAATACATATTTTCGTTAGATTGTAACAAGTTTAGTAGCATTTAAAAAAAATATATATATCGGTAATACCGGCCGGTACAACCGGTAGTACCGGTAATACCGGTACCGGGTACTACCCCGGTATGACAAAAATACAGGTATTTAAAACATTGCTAGTTAGTGTGTACTAGTCTAACAACTTATAATAGTCAAAGGTTGTGGCGCCAACTTTTTACTAATCAATGGCGCCAAACTTTCATTTGCTAAATTTTCACATTGGCTCACTGGTTTACACTTGATCCAAAATTTCCCACCACAAAATTCCTAAAATATTGTATCATTCCTCAAAAATGTCACTACATATCCTCTCAATAGTTTCACTTACCAGCACTTTTAGTCTACTTTAAATTTACATTAATAGAGTATATATCAAACTTGGTTGGAACCACAACAGAATATTAAAAAAACGGTTCCATAACCAACGTGGCAATAAAATTTGGAGTATGTAATTGTAACGTAAGTCGCGTTTGGCACAAAGCCAAACGTCAAGGATCAAACGCTTGATTTATCTGTTAGAGTTTATGGATTATTTATTAATATTTGTATGTCCGGTTTCGAACCCGAAACTTCAGGATTGCACACATTACATATGAGTATCAATGTATTAATAATTAATATAATGATTTATGATTAATTATTAAATCACAAATGTTTATATGGTCGAACAAAGAAAAATGAGGGGGTTAAATATCGATTTTTGAAACTTAAAAAGGTGTTGGACTCAAACTTGAAAAGCAAGTTTGGAGTGTATATAAACCCCTCAATTGCTCAATATAATCGACATCACATGTCTATATCCCTAAAAATGATTTTATAAATCGATTCTCGTTTTTTCCTTCTACCCACTGACACGCCATCAATACAGAAAAGAATTAATGATGCCATCATGTGCATTATTATTATTATGTACATGTGTGCATATTATTATTATGTACGTGTTTGCTTTTGCATGCATATGTGTATATGCATGTAAAATTAACTTACTCCTTTAGTTAGTGGAATTCGATCATCTAGTATCTAGAACATCAAACTCTAGTTGTTGTGATATTTTATTTGTAATACATAAACCTAGCTTTTTACATTGAGACGCTAATAATACGTATGTACAAGAACGGAGTACAAGCTTACTTTAGCTTGTTGTTACCTTGCCCTATTCGACTATACACAAGTCGATCCATCCTTAAACCCAATTAGGGTTTATATTGTTCTTGGAGCACGTGATTCCTTGTTCTCGCTAGAAATCGAAAAGGTACGCATCTATTTAGTTTTTTATGTTAATTAATTATATGTTATTGTAGATCTTTCCGCTGCGTTACTTGTGATGATTATGTGTTTATAGTTTATTTATGATTCACATATTCCAACAGTGGCATCATGAGCCGCGTTTTTAACATGTAATTGATTACATAAAACCTTAAAAATTGAATCTTTAATTAGATACATGCAATTTATAAATCTAGGGTTTATTTTTTTTGTAAACCTAATATTAGGTCGACACCTAAATTAAAAGATTTAGGGTTTTTGGTTTTTGTAGAAAACTTGTAGAAAAACCCTAGGATTGCATGCAATTTTTAGGGATTAATTAATGAGTACCTTATGTGACGTCGTTAATTATTTAATTAGATTGCGTACATGATATATTGACATGATAATATGTGTTAACATGATTATATGTGCAATATGGGATCCATGACAAAATCTTGCATATTTTGTCATGGAATGTTTGTTGATTTATTTGCCACATGATTTTTAAGATAGACATTAAATTAGGGAAGACCCTAATATATTAATTAAAATTGGTTATGTGCAATGTGGTATCTAATTGATCAAAACTTACGCGGCCAAATTTATTTGGTGTCTGTGGTCCATTGGGTACAATGAGCTCGAAAACCAATGGGAGTTTTATTGATTAGATACATGAAAATTCACATAGATAATTAATATGATTTATCAAAAAGGTTTGCATGTGGCTATATGATATCGTTGATGATCATATATGTGTTATTATGTGTTTATTTATTTTTTAAATTACTTGTTCTTTGTGTGTTTAATTATGATGGATTGTAACAACAAAGAGGGTAATTTTTCAAATAAAAATAAATGGACTTAATAACTATGAAACCTTTGTAGTATTTTATTTATTGCCAAGTCTTATGTGCCGACAGTGGTTCGCTTCGCACGGTAATTTGCTCCCAGGCGAGACTAGCAATTAATAATTTACTACATAAAATTGTTTTAAGCTTTAAATCTTAAAGTTTTTAATTGATTGATGCGACTATACAAAAGTGGTCGAAGCGGCGGACCTAATATTGACAAACTATAAAGTGGGTATAAGGAGGCTTGACATTAAATTGTCATCCGAAAGGGGCGCGTTTTTAATTAGCTTCGGCGGACGTTTGCCCCTCCGCTCGCCTGTGCGTCAATATTAGACTTACCAAGTACACCATGATAAAGTACGAAGCATCTTAAGGCAATGTTGTAAGTTTCTCAACGCCATCAATTAAAATTTTGTTGATTTTAAGCTGCGAATTGGTAAATGGTTTTTGTAGAAAACATATGATACAAAGATGAATGCATGACATCTTTGTACATATTTTTTGATAACATACATCAAAAATTTTATACCCTTAAAAATTTAAGTAATATGCCAACCAACTACAAAAAGGAACACCTAAGGTTTCATCCTACATCACTAGCAGCCAAAGCTGAATGTTGATGTTCAAAGGGTGGTTGTCTAAGGGTAAATTGAGTACTTTCATTGCTAGCAGCCAAAGCTGAATGCAATGAAACGACGTCAATTTACAGTTTCTTAAGTTGGTGAACTTAATTGGACGGCGCCAAGGCATAAAGATTTGGGGATGAAACATGCTTACATTTTGCAACTGATGTTGGCAATATAATGTAAGTCCCATGATTCTAGGAATTGCAATTGTATATTGGCAATTGAGTGTAGCTCTACCTTATTGAGTACTTTCATTGCTAGCAGCCAAAGCTGATGTGATGAAACGACGTCAATTTGGATCCTAATTTTCAATGAAAATTAAATGGTGAAATTTTATTTACCGTGGGTGTTTAATTTTCTTGAAAAGTTATTATCAAAAATACTAAATTGAATTTTGAAAATTCTTTTAATGTATTTAATGCAACGTTAAAACCGTAAACATGGGATATTCTTTTAGTAGTAAATTGATCTACACCCGTAGGGGTTTTAGATAGAGTCAATTTTTGCTGAAAAGAATAAACCGAGTCCACTTTCCGTGTGAAGAGTGAGACTTAATCCTATTCCTTTTCATGAGTGAGAAAGGTATAATAGGATAATTAGAATTGTCTAAATTCTAAGAAATAACTCATGGCGAATTTCTTAAAGAAATTGCATGGTTAGGAGTTATTAAATTAGAAACTAGACTAATTACTGCAAAAGTGATAAAAGGCAAACTAGAATGTTGGATCTAGTTGTTATGCTTTAACCATTTAAATGTGCTACATACCATGATGGGGATGGTAGACTTAACTAAGGAAGAAATTGCATACCCAATTTTTTCAAGTTAATTGCATTGATGGATATTCCATCATTCACAAAGTAGAATACATACTTTGAAGTACCTTAGTAACGTTACGTAAGGGATTCATCAAAGGTGTAGGAAAGTAAACAGCACGCTATTTGCTTTTACTGGTGATGCAACACTTACAATGTTGTCAAACCCAGTGGGAGCATTGTGTTGTAATTACTGAATAATGAGTTCATATAGTGATCTTAAATTCAGTGGGAGCTACAAGTCTTGATAGCAACCAAGATCATCTCTAGAATCTCTTGAGATGATTACTTTTCAATTATAGACACTTGTGGTACTAAGGATAGTCGTGTACGTTTCCTTACTAGACGAGGTGATTCTATATCTACTTATATCTATGACACAATCATATTGATCAAATAAGCAAACTATTGACGTGTTGTTTATCTGATACGTGATGTTGTTCCATGCACAAGTGGGAGAAATTTGTATTGTGTGCAAGCAACAACATAAAGGAATATGATTTATAGGGTTCTCTTGACTGTAAGGTAAGAGATCAATGTTCTAATGTGTTTTATACACATTCTAATTTATGGAACACTTGAAGTTAATATCTACTTTCATTACTAGATATTAATGACAAGGTAAATTACATACTTTCATTTTATCAGCCTCAGCTGATGTGATTAAACTATGTTAATTTACAAGTTTCTAAAATTAGATAATTATTAGAACAAGTGTCGATATGATAATAAGACTACTTCAAATGCAAATATTTATGTATTGTTGTAATGACATAAATAAATGAAGTAATCTTATACTACTTCATATTTAGATGTTTATGTATTCTTGGAATGACATAAATATATGAAGTAAATAAATTAACTTGAAATACTATTGAAACCAAGTTGTGGGTTTCATAATTACTTTAGTTATGCATATTTGTATTTTGTATAAAGATATAAATATGAATTCTTTTATTATAAGACTTATAATAAAGTAAGACGTTATCTTGTTATGTATTTTTTTAAGACATATACAAGAAGTCATTGAGTTGATCAATGATTTATAACGTAGATTGGAATTATAACAGTTTATGTCTTTTTGGTAAGACATAGATATTAAGTGGTTTGGACAATAAGGCACTTATGTTATAAATTATGCAATTAGCTTGGAAATCTATTGTACCATTAAATTGACTTAGTTGGTAAATAGGTAAGCCAAAACGAAATATATTTATCTTACATATTGTAAGATTAACTTACAATATTAATCCTAATGAAATACATAAGTTTATAGTATGTTCAGTTAGGAAAATCAAACTCTTGAAAAATTGTTTGATTAAAGATAATTATATCTTCTAATCTTCCTAAAAGATATAAAGGTTAGAAAATTGAGTATGGATTAGATATACTCAATTTGACTCCAACCTAGAAGATTAATAAGACACCATTTAATATGGAATGTGATCAATCACATTAAGTCTTAAAATTGAAGTTCAGAATTTGTTAAACTACTTGTTGGGTAGGTTATTAACAAATTAAGGTTACGAACTGTCAATTTGTATCTGTAAAGTCCCAAAAGAGAACAAGTTTGTGTTGCTCTATTTGCTAAGCATTTATAGGTAATCTATAAATTGCAAAAGGCGAGTGGGAGTTTTATCTTCAAAAGATAAAAAAATTACAAGATACATAATCTTCTAAATACGCTAGAAAAATCATAATGAGGATTTAACATGTTAGTGTTAAATCTCAAGATGATGGAATTCTTAATTCATAGATCCGCAAGGATATCTCAAATATTTGTAGAATATGTTGAGGGTTATGAGTTACAGGATCGTGATATGCCTGTTAATAAATTGCAAATGTTATTTTGGCAAATTACTCATACTATGAATAATTAGATGCTGTCCAAAAAGATAACTAGTTTGAAAACGTAGTTGATCTTAAACTCTATAGTAACACTATAGAATGGAAATGAATTTCTAAAATGGAAATGAAAATCCTAAAGATTTAAATTCTTGTGTAGAAATCATAATGGACAAATTTGTATACGTATTTAATATGTGAAAGGATTATCAATCACAATTAAGCAATTAAATGTGATTGAAATTCTTTCTAAGTACATTAAATATATAAAGATTATGATTGTCATTATTAGTTTCATTTATATGAAATTAATAATGGAATATCAAAACTCTTTCTTGGATAATTACTTGAGCGAGGACGAAAAGTAATTGAAATGAGTGTTTGAATTCGAAATAATCTTTAGTAGTATACAAAATGCAAATCATTTGTGAATGGATTAATGCATGCATCTAGAAGATATACTTATTTTAGTTATTAAATCTAGTTTGATTTATAATTAAAATTAAGATATTTCTTAATATTCCTGAAAGCTAGTGGGAGTGATGTATTTATTTTCTTATTTCATATATGTTGTATAACATATAGGAAGTAACATTTCATTAACATTTATATGTTAAGTTTTAGTTTGGAATGAAACTTCACATAGAAAATAAAACCTTGAAATATATGTTTATTTGATTATAAATATAAGCGGTAAAATAACTGATTCTAAAAGAACATGATATTCTATTAGAAGATCTAGATAGAAACATATCTTTGAAAAAATATGACATGAACAAAATCTAAGTTTGACACAAGGATTTTTCATGTACATCATGTTGCTCGTTGTATCATGCTTGAATGCAAGATGATTGACAACATTAGTATCCAATTGAAAATTATTAGATAGCTAAGTGTAATGGATATGGTTTAGAATTTACATCCTCAACCTGGATTTGCTCCAAAATTCTAAATACGAACCATATGGCAAGTTATTGCTTGATTGATATTGTGGTCAAATATTGAAGGATTTGAAGATATCAAACATTACACGATGGATATTAAAGTTTACGGAACTTGGAAAGTGCATATTGTTGTTATGGATACAATGATGCTAGTAAGATTGAGATAACACTCAATACTAGTCATGGTGGGAGCTCATCCTTATTAGGAGACCATGGATACTAGTTATGCTCAATATGAGCATAGTTGCATTATACATAAAGAATTAGAATACTTTAACTACAAGGTTTGGTAGTTTAATTGTCATATATTCGTGCATGAGGATGTTACGCATTTTATGAAGTATGTGGCAATATCTAGATAGATGAATGCACACATACAAGAATTTCATTATTGAAATAAGTATTCTCAAAATTCTGATAGATCAAAATTAATTGATTTATGCCTTGTTAACAAGTATGGTGGTCATGACTTGTGGCATAATTAATTAATGGAAATGATCATGCATTGATCTAGTTGGTATTTCGATAAGGGATGTTAAACAATATTATTTTAATGAAATAAAGTGCGGATAACGTTTATTATCATTTGTTAATATTGTATCCTATATTTGCATGTTTAAATCCATGAATAACTTATGTTATTCTAAATTGTCCGTTGTCGATTAATGATATGGGAATATCATTAAATAAAGACAAATGTGAGGATTGGTAGAATGTACTGTAAGGTTGAGACACCAATGTCACATGATATTCAATATTGAATAAATTGAATATAGGACTTATCCCAACCACATGATTATACTTTATGGATCGTCGTCATTAAGTAAATCATGAATATTTATCCTCAGACTTGAGATACCAGGTGACTGCCGAGGATGTAGCTCATTTTCTGTGAGATAGTCTAACGCTATCCGTAACAGGTAGTTATAAGGGCTATTTTCGGAGGTGATGCAAAGTTCAAGGGTCACACTCGTAGTCAATAAAGGATTTGTTCCTTCAACTATGTGTTGAAGTTTAATACTGCTCGGCCACTCGTAGGATTGACAAGATGTTTGCGTGGCCACGCCCAAAGTCTATCTGGAAGACGTTCAGATGTTTTGGTAATCTTGATCAATTATGTATAAACGAGAAACTATTGTTAATTATGGAATGACCAAGATCCATATCCATATTAACGCGGTATTAGTAACAAAAGGATAAGTATGATGATTAAATTCATCACGTGGTTTTTCCAGGAAAACCATACTCGGATCAAGCTGGGGGCATTGGGATCTGTTAAGCTAGACTAGCCCATGTCATTACCATATTAATGAATATCCAAGTGGGAGCTGTTAGAGTTTATGGATTATTTATTAATATTTGTATGTCCGGTTTCGAACCCGAGACTTCGGGATTGCACACATTACGTATGAGTCTCAATGTATTAATAATTAATATAATGATTTATGATTAATTATTAAATCACAAATGTTTATATGGTCGAACAAGGAAAAATGAGGGGGTTAAATGTCGATTTTTGAAACTTGAGGAGGTGTTGGACTCAAACTTGGAGAGCAAGTTTGGAGTGTATATATACCCCTCAATTGCTCAATATAATCGACATCACATATCTATATCCCTAAAAATGATTTTATAAATCGATTCTCGTTTTTCCTTCTACCCACTGACACGCCATCAATACAGAAAAGAATTAATGATGCCATCATGTGCATTATTATTATGTACATGTGTGCATATTATTATTATGTACGTGTTTGCTTTTGCATGCATATGTGTATATGCATGTAAAATTAACTTACTCCTTTAGTTAGTGGGATTCGATCATGTAGTATCTAGAACATCAAACTCTAGTTGTTGTGATGTTTTATTTGTGATACATGAACCTAGCTTTTCACATTGAGACGCTAGTAATACGTGTGTACAAGAACGGAGTACAAGCTTACTTTAGCTTGTTGTTACCTTGCCCTATTCGACTATACATAAGTCGATCCATCCTTAAACCCAATTAGGGTTTATATTGTTCTTGGAGCATGTGATTCCTTGTTCTCGCTAGGAATCGAAAAGGTACGCATCTATTTAGTTTTTTATGTTAATTAATTATATGTTATTGTAGATCTTTCCGCTGCGTTACTTGTGATGATTATGTGTTTATAGTTTATTTATGATTCACATATTCCAACATTATCTTCGTCAAGTCAAAGGTTGTGGTGCCAATTTTCATGATATGTTTAATGTTGTCCACATTGATGAAAAATGGTTTGTCAAAACCATCGAAATGATACTGCCTAGTTTATGGAGAAGATGAACCATTAAGAACATGTAAAATCAAAAAACTTATCACAAAAGTTATGTTTCTAGCTGCGGTTTCACGACCAAGATTTGATGCATTCAGTAATGAAGTGTTTCGGGAAGGATTGATATTTTCCCGCTAACAACAGTAGAATTAGCTAAGTGTTCAAGTAAGAATCGTGTTGTGAGAACATTAGAGACAAAACCCATTTTATCAGTAACTAGAGATGTAACAAGGTCATGGTTCATATAGAAAGTATTACCGGCTATTAGAGCTAAATGCCACAAGGTCATGAGGGTCCAATTTATATTCAACAAGACAACGCAAGACCCCATATTAGTGTTAACGATAGCGAGTTTCTTGATGCATCATCTCAAGATGGGTTTGATATACGTCTTTGGTTTCAATCCCCAAATAGTACGGATTTAAATGTATTAGTTCTTGGATTTTTTTCAAGCAAGACAATCACTTCAAAAACAAAAGTCAATGGGTACAATTGACGAGCTCATTGGCTCGGTTGAAAATTCACTTGAAATAATGCTATCTCATGAGCTTAACAATGTTTTTTAACTTTACAAACATATATGTTAGAAATAATGAAGGTTCGGGGTGGCAACAATTATTAAACACCGCACATCAGTAAGGTTAGGTTGGCACGAGAAGGTAATTTGCCGTTGCAAATTAAGTGTGATCAAATCCATATAGATGATGTTGACTCATATTTGCTTCAGTAAACAAAAATGAAACATTAATTAAGTTTCTTTAGTTATAAAAATGAGTGCTTTTGTTAAGAAATTGTAACAACAGTTGCTCAAAAATTAGCAATAGACTTTTGTGAAAAATTGAAGTTCCTAGGCATGTACTCCGTAAATCTTATGTACTTGTGGGATTTTAAATGCTTTATCTTGCTTCTATTTTACGTAAGGGTGCGTTTGGTTTGGATACAAGAATCACTATAGGTATGGATTTGATTATAAGGTAGAATAGGAATTGGTTTCACTACTTAAATATTGTTGTTTAGGGTGCGTTTGGTATGGGTATATGGGAATGGGGTTATGGGTTTCATAGTGATTAAAAGTGTTTGTTTAGTGGGCCCAGGAATAAAATGAGTATATCATAGTCATAGATTCATTACTCACTAATTTGGTGTCTATTAAATCCATCCGCGAGCCCCTCTCTTTTCCATCACAAAATTCAAATATCTATATACTTTTTCATACCATATTTTGTCATCCAAACATAAACAATCGTAATGATACACTTTTTCATATCCATTGTTATTCTACCTCATACCAAATCCGATACCAATTGTGATTCCTAGCAACAAACCAAACGACCCCTTAGTTTGTTACATAGATGTAGGAATCACTTTCACTTCTCTTTTTTTTGGTTAAAAGGTGTTTAATACACCTGGTAAATTTTACTACACCAAAAACATTTAAGTACATAAGATGTGAGTAAATCCTGCATCACAACCCGTTACAAATGGGAAAAACAAACGCATCATTTGTGCTTCAAACGAAACCTATCATAAATATGACAAACCAAGACTTATGAAAAACTACTCTATAAAACTATGAACGTCTAAAATGACCACAAACCTTTATATCAAAAGCATCACAAATAGGTAGTTGCTATTCAATCAAATCTTCGTAGTCATCATCATCATACGGGTTATAATAATAATCATCTTTCCAACGCTCGTATAGGCTCTTACTTCCGATTCCACCTCCAATTCCATGAAACTTGTTGTTTCATTAAAAACCCTCTTCCACTTCCTTGTCACTATCCTCGTCCTTAATAGGCTCCGCATCAGCCTTTTGCCCCTCATCCACAACAATTTCAGCCCTCATTGAACTATACCCATTTGCGATCATTTCAGCAATTGAAGTCCCCACATTCACAATTACGTTGTCCTTTTCCTTCAATGCTTCAAACGAGTTCCTTAGATCAACCAGATTTATATCATCCGAATTCACAAGTCCCTTATTACTAGAATTGGCTTTGTCTTTTTTCGCACCACATCCACCACTTTTTCTAAACACACAAAAGAAAATAAAAATAAGAGTAAACTTCAAAAATCGTCCCTGTGGTTTACCGGGTCATTTGGAAATGGTCCCTGTGGTTTAAAAAACCCGGATTTGGTCCCTGTGGTTTACAACCCATACGGATCTGGTCCCTTGACCAACAAATCCGTCAGTTGACCAAGTTATGTTGTGACTTGGCTTATATGTGGGGGGTAACATTGTCTTTTTATGCTTGTTAAATACTTATAATACCTCCTTCTTCTTATTTTGACCCGTTAGACACACACACTTCAAACCCAGGAGCTGTACAATGGTGAGATGCAATTGATGTGGTTCAATAGCCATAATTAAAACTTCATGGACATCTACAAACCCAGGAAGAAGATTCTACTGTTGTAGTAAAAGAGTAAGTCTTTAATTTGGTAGTTTTTAAAAACCCCCATTTTGATCTAATTTGACCTACTTTTTGGATTTGGTATATAGGTATCAAATTGTGGTATTGTGGATTGGTATGATCCTTTAATTTGTGAGAGGGCTGTCCAAATAATACCTGGTCTATTGAATTCAATGAATCGGCTACAAGGTGAAGTAGCTGAAAAAGCACATGAAGCAAGAAGATTGAAGAAGTGGTTGATTATCAGTTGGGTGTTTTTTTTCATCTATTTAGTGTTAAAGTGATATGTTGGGTGTAGTGAATCAGTAGTTTATGAATGTATTTTGGTTAATTTAGCAAGACGGTTATGTTGTTACTCAAGTTGTATTTTGGCTTAATTTGAATGAAAATAAGCACTTTCAACTTGACAATTAGGTGTTCTTTAATTTTTATTTAAATAATGCATACATAGATGCATTTTCCATTAGATAGTAGGATCATACATTGGTGCATTACACAAAGCTTCTTAAACTGACATCATAAGAAAAAGACAGTACATAGAGTGTGCCCTGGATGACTTCATTCAATTCCCTTTGCCTCTGTTCCACCTCTGTCCCTGGATGACTTCCCAAGTGTGCCCATTTGGTAAGCCAAGGACTTGAACCCTTTCATCATAGGTTGGGTTACCTTTCACAGGAGCATTGTTGACATGGTAGCTAGCATAAGCATTTACCTTTTTTTGACTCAGCTTCTTTGACTGAGCTTCCAACTCTTTACCCTTTTTGGACACACAATCCTCTTCCTCTGATGTTGAATGATAGCTGGACACCCAGCTATCATTCAAAAAGCTACAGTTAATGCTTGATTCAGATGAAGTTTCCAACTTTATTCCTTTTCCCTTTGTTTTGGTAGAACTTGAATCAGATGAAATCTGAATGACTGGAGGATTTGAACTCATTTTTTGACAATGTGTGATCTCAGATGGTTTTGTGTGTAATGTGTGGTGTGTGTATGTCAATTTATAGCAAAAATTACCACATGTTTCAATGTAAACTTAAATGCAAAGCATTTAGTTTCAATGAAAAACTCACCAATACACTGCATAAGCATTTAGTTTCAATGTACACTTTATCTAATTCCAAAGCAGTCAATTGACAGTCAATGAGAAAAAAATAGTGTCCAAAAGAATCAAACTGCAACACCATAAGTCTTTTGCAGACATGAAAACAAAATATTGAGCAAAAGAATCACTTGTGCAGAACCTTATCCTGCATAAAGACCTTAATTCTGCATAAACTTAACTAGTAACATAAAGACCATAAATGGCCATTTTCTTAACATAACATAAGACCATAAATGGCCATTGTCTTAACATCTTAAACACATAACATCTTAAGTCTGGTCACACATAAACACATAACAAATTTAGTCTGGTTACACATAAATACTAAGGAACAAACATCAAGTAAGTCTTTTGGCAGATGACTTGGTCCATTTTGATGGTGAATTTTGAAGTAAAGGTAGAGGGGTCACCATACTAGGGGCACTTGAAGCCTGTGTGCCTGCACCATCATTTTGTGAAGCCATTGGACTTTCAAACACCATGCTTTCTTGTGTTTGTGCTCCCATAGCAGACTTCTTTAAACCACTTGCTTTAGTTGAACCACCTTTTCCTTTTCTTGAACCACTTGCTTTGTTTGAAGCACCACTTGCACTATGTGTACCACCATCCCTTTGAGCTTTGCATCTTCTCTGGTTGTGCCCAACTTGCTTACACAATTTGCATGTGACACTCTTTCCTGACCTACTTAGCTTGGATCCTTTAACCATCATGTCAGCAAGTTTAGCAACACTCTTTCTTCTCTTCTTCTTTAGCCTTCCAATCTGGGGCTGATAGTCAGGTGGGATAATGGTATTTGCAACATTTCATTTTTCCCAATAATCTGGTGATCTTGTGGGATTAATCTTGAATCTGTACATATCTTCCCAAGTTGACAGCCAATGACATGGATGACAATATGATTCTGGTATGGCAGTTTCAATACCATTTGTAGCCATGTTCCATATTGAGGCAACTGCATGTTTGCATGGTATCCCACTCAAATCCCACCTTCTACAAGTGTGGTTCCTATCCTTGATGTTAACCACACACTGGTCACCCCAAGGACCATTAACTTGATACAATTCCCCACCATTCCACTCAACCTGTACAAGTATACAAATTTAGTATTGACTTATAAGAAATAAAGATGTTAAAGAATTCAAAACAAGTTATGATTACCTTTAGTTGTGCTGCTTCTTTCACAATCACCTTGAACAACCTTGCAGCATGAGGGGTAAGAGGCCCATCAGTCTTGCTGATCACCTTTTGAACATTTACAATTCTTTTCATAAGGTATTCCCTTATGAACTCCAAACAAGTTATGATTGGCTTGTCCCTTCCCTCCACTAATTGCCTGTTCAACACTTCACACATGTTGTTTAAAAGGACATCACACTTTGCCCTGCCTGCAATGACATGAATGAATATGTTAAACTGTTTCAGAAAAGTAATTTTTAATGACATATGAATTACCAATTATTCTTACCAGAAAAGTGACTTTTAGACCAATGTTGTGGTGGAATCTTCTTTAACCACTCAAAGGCTTCTTTGTTATGAGCTTTTAATGCTTCCATGTTTCTGTCAAACATCTGAACAGTTGTTGAGCTGGCACACTTCCACAACAAACTTTTGTACATCTCTCCTCTCCATGACAGCTTCATGTTATCATAGATATGCTTTAGACAATACCTATGTTCAGCAGATGGAAATGTCTCTGCAATTGCTGGTATCACACCCTAATATAAAACGAGTATCTATGTTGAGATAACAATAAAACTTAAAGTAATTTAAAAACAAGATGATTAGTAAACATACCTTTTGCCTATCAGATATGAAGGTAAAGTTTGAGTTGCTGAATAGATTTAGATCATCACCAAGCCAATCAAGAAACCATTTCCAGCTATCTTTTGTTTCAGCCTCCACAATAGCATAAGCAAGTGGGTAAATTCCATTGTTTGGATCAATTCCTACTGCTGTCAACACTTGACCAGGGAATGGACCAGACAAAAAACAACCATCCAACCCCAACAAATCTCTCTTTCCTTTCTTAAATCCCTCTTTCAAAGCACCTAAACATATATAAACCCTCTTGAACTTCCTTTCAAGAACTCTTATGGGGTCATTTGGTCTTTCTAGATCAATCCTGACAGTTGTGTCTGGATTCTGTTTTTGTAATTCAACTAGATAATCTCTCAGCATTGCATACTGATTTGTGTAATCACCAATGACTCTTTCTTTGGCCATCTGCTTAGCTCTTTGCATTTTTTGTTTTGAAATGCCAACCTCAAATTTTTTCTGCAACTGATCTTTAAGAGCACTCAAAGGAATTTTTGGATTAGGTTTAATTGTTTCCTCTACTTCTTTTGACAAGAAGGTTGCTGTGCATTTCTTCACAGTTCTTGACTGTAAACATTTGTGAACATCATAAAAGGTTTTGACTTGCCATGAATCCTCATTTGGCAACTTTGAGCAGTGCAAAGACCAAGGCATTCAGGTTCACTATGTAACACCCCAACCCGACAAGGGTAGAGATGTCACAATAATGGTTTCATATCAGAACAAACACAAGCATATGACATAAATAATACAATTGAATTTCAATGGTTACAATGGAAAATCTGAAACTACAAGGTTATAATACAATAATTTCTAAGTCTAATTATAAATTCTTCTAGTCATCTTCAATAGCTAGTAAGGTCTTCTAAGTCCAAGGTACTCTCCACTCATACCCAGCTTCCAAACTAAACCTGCCGCAGGAAAAGAAATGCGGCTGAGCTACGAAAGCTCAGTGAACAGATATAACGATAACAAAGCAGTAATACAGGATAATGAACAGTAAATGAAATATGAAACAGTCAGAGTTAAGGCATAAGTGCATGGTGACAGTAATGAAAGGTAAAGGTTACAAGGTGCAGGAAAACAAAAATCCTCTACGAGCCCAAATCAAATCAAATCAAATATCAGGGTGTATGGAGGGGAGACCTCAGCATACCAAGTACAGGGTGAGGGGATAACCTCCAGGGGTTAGAGTCATGAGCTCCCAGGATGTGAAAGACGTGTATCGCACACACCATCAGTCACCAAGTATAACAGGTAATATAACAAATCAAGTCAGGTCAAATCTAGGATGCATCCATACGCCCCAGGTGGCCAAAGTCTGCCTCTACGTAACAAATCAAATCAGGTCAGGGACGGGACAGGTCATCACTCTCCTGCCCTAGAGTCAAGTCATCGGTGCATCAATGACAGGGACATAAAACCCTCATGCCTAGTGGGTGGCTCGTAGTCTCAAACTGTGGGTCAAGGTCAAGTATCAAGTATCAAGTATCAAGTATCAGGTGTCAAGTGTCAGGTATCAAGTGTCAAGTGTTAAGTATCAGGTATCAAGTGTCAAGTGTCAAGTGTCAAGTTCAAGTTTCATATCAAGTTGTTCAAGTCAGGTTTTCATATCAAGTGGTTCAGGTCAAGTTTCATATCAAGTTTCAAGACAGGAGATCAATGCAAGGGTTAAAGTAAAGGTTCAAATCAGAAGGTTCATATCAGAGGGTTCAATATCAGAAGGTCCAATATCAGAAAGGTCAAGTATCAGAAGGTCCATATCAATTTGTTCAAAGGTTCATAACAAAGGTTCATAACAAAGGTTTATATTAAATGTTCATATCATAGTGTTAAAAAGTAATCCTTTAATAATGGCTTTCATAAAAATGATTTTTAAAACAGTTTTCATAAAGAAAGTCTTTAAAGTAGTTTTTCCTCAAAACATTTTTATATGTAATTAAGAAAAGTTTTCACATCCGGTTATAAAATCCTATGAACCTTCAAGGTATCCAAGGGTTATAAATATTCATATTACAAGGTGATGAACGGTTTATATCAAGTATCAAAAGAAACATAGCAAGGTTCAATTTATCAAGGGAGCATAGTAAAGGCATAGATTCAATAAGGAAAGCCTAAAAAAAAAGCTCAGATCATAATCAAACCAATATAGAAAGATGTAAGTGAAACCTGAAGAACGAATCAAAGTATCAGGGAACATAGCAATGGCTTAGGGAATCCTATAGTGAATCAAGATCAAAAGTCATGAGGACACCCTTACTGAGAAAGGGTAGAATATCTGTACCTTATACCGCAAGTGCAAACGTATCTAGAAATATAAAGATCGGAAACAACTCCATCTTCAGCGAATCTACACGAATACATGATCGTCTTATTATTAATATCTTCTTCAAATCAGATTTCTCATTTTAGTCGGCTTTCCATTTTTAGTAACTTTCCATTTATAGCAGGTTTCCAAAATTAGCAAGTTTCCATTTTTAGAAAGTTTCCTTATTTAGCAAGTTTCCAAAAATAGCAAATTTCCACAAGGTAATTAGGTTAAGTCATTTATTAAATATTATTATGGAAATAGGGTTCATTTTAGCAAGTCATGATAGTTTAGGGTTCATTATGACAACTTTCTATATTTTAGGGTTTCAAATGTAAATATGACAAAGTTAAGGTCCAAAATGAAAATACTACAAGTTATTCATTTTAATCCATAAGTTTCCCATAATTACAAATTTTAATCATTTAGTTTTGAAAAATAAATAAATAACACCTTTTTAATATCTTTACACTGAAACAGATTTTTCGTATGCACTGGACCTGTTTCAAATAATTTATGAATCATATTAGAACTCCGAAATAAAATTCCCAAAAATTCCCAGAGAACCCTATATGCCCCTAGTAATTTACCTAATTATTTCAGATTTTATTAACTAGTATAGGTACGACTGAAAATCCATTTCCCTAACATGTTCCATGATCGTATCTGATGAAACACCCAAAAAGTAATTAATTCGCTACACCATCTAGAAAATTTATAAAATTCTACAAAAATTCCAGTAACTAGTAGACATATCAAATATTACCCAGTTGAAAGAACACCTTCTAATTCGACATGGTTTGAAAATGATAAATGAAAAACACGGACTGTTTTTCCAGACATACGAATTCGATTTGACACTTAATTTTCTAAAAATCAAAAAGTGGTCTTCCAGGCCTCTAAAAATCACAAGGTTAATTTCTACAGAAAGCACTTTCATTGAATTTAATTCTAGACTCAAGTAACTCCCAAAAACACTTAGTTATCATCAAGATTCAATTAATTAAAGTCGGTCTAATTTCCTGGTCAGAAAACTGGTTCATTAATTCATGTTATCTTTTAGGGTTTTTGGTTCGTTTAATTCCAAACGACCTTAGTAGCGTGAATGGATCATTATAACTATTTTATATAGATTATATATGATGTAAAGAGTACTAAAAAAAATACCAGATGGGTTTCAAAATGATCGGATCTAGTGCAGAATATTTACACCTCTCGGCTAGCAAAATACGATACAAAGAAAACTCCCACGCGTACACCAGCTATCCCACGACCTTAAGGCTATTTTTCACACCTTCTCTAGACTTGATAGAATCCAGGAAAAATAAGAACCAGCCTCCAGAAATTCGTATGGTGATGGAGAGAGTTTTTGTGTCGATTTAGGGATTAAAGAATGTATAAAAAGGAAACAATTATAAAACCGTGTATAGAATGGAGGGGAGGGCATGGATTTCGGCCCAATGTGATAAAATGAGATGAAATTCTGATTTGTGATTGATTTCCTATTAATTGTGATACTTATCTTATTTTTATTTGATTTAAAATGATTAACAAAATAAATAAATACATTTTCGGCCCATGTATATTTTCTATAAGGTGACAAGTATTTTTTTTTTGTACATGTACCATATTAAAATGTTCATGTGATGCGCGTGATGTGTCGTTGCGGTTTAGCAGTTTTAATGCCTACTCAAGTTTTAAATTTATATTTAGCCGACTTATCAATAACACACACACTTAACGAGCAGTGTACCCGGTCAGTATGAATATAATGGTAAGTAGAGTGTCGATCACTAAGAGTGGAACGTATTATCTCCTTATTCTAATCAGTATTTTAATATCCTAACGCAAGGGGGTTTCAGCCTGAGAGACTGGCACGGTTTGTTTGCAATTAAATAATAAAATAAACCAATAGGCACGAATCAGCAAGTAGCACGCACGTACACAGATAAATACTCGAGACAATAAGAGGGCTGTCCTTATGATTAAGTAGATTGTCACTTGTTTTATTGATAGCTTTATATGAAGTGTATGTAGTTAACCCTTTCTCGTTGGTCCTAATCTTATCGGCGAGTAAACCCTTAATGATTACTTATGTCTAAAAGTTATTCCTAAGTGATCAATTTAGTAATAACCGTGGGAGCCACATTATGTCCCGCAGTCAAATGCCCGCAAGCCACTAATAAACACAGAGGTTATCAATGCACTAATAAGTAGTAACCAAAGACATCAACATATAAACTTTAATTGATGGGAAAGCAAGTATTAAAGGGAGTGCAATCTTTCGTTGTCACATTACACAAGCCACCAATCCTGATGAATTAAAGTTTGCTAACACAATAAAACAAAACTACTTAATGAATTAAACACATGCAGCACCTTCTTACAGCTCTTGTATCTTTGATTTGGGTGTGTCTTGTGCTGCCTCCTTGACTGAATTCGTCCTTTGTTCCTCCTGTTCGGTCTTCGGTTTTAGGTTTTTCGGAACTTGTAATTCGTCTGGTCTACGGGGTATTTATAGTTTCTGTCTGAGGGAAGATGCGGCGCATCTACTAAGTAGATGCGGCGCATGTACTTAACTTCGCGTGGGGTCCAAGATTATAATATTCAGGAATATTCGTACACCGCCAGAAGATGCGGCGTAACTCCATGATTAGATGCGGCGCATGTCCTCTTGTATCTTGGATCGTATCTGGTGATATCTTGATAGAGATGCGGCGCATGTTGAGAGTGAGATGCGGCGCATCTGGAGCAGAATTGACTTGATCTTGTCCATGTCAGTAGACTTTCACTTTATGCACGTTTTGCTCCATTATTAGTCCAAAATCGCTAAGTTTCACCAAATGCTTGTTTTTACCTGAGAATTACAAAAGTAAACGATTAAGTATCAATCCTCATACATAATATAGTAAAACAAGTCAAATTAATAGGATAAATGATAGTAATAAAATGTACTTATTTGAGTTCATCAAATATCCCCCCACTTGAACTTTACTTGTCCCCAAGTAAACCTTAGAATTTCTTTTATGAAAATGTATCCTAAAAGATGTTAGGATTTATTTTTATATTTAAGCATGTATTCGTTTATTTCATAATCACACAACTAAACACTTAACGAATTAGAAGTATAATAAAATAAGTCGATAAAATCAAATCTAATCGTTTAACTGTCCAGTCGTGACGAATATTCCATCATAAGCTTGGCAAGTATACACATCTCCTCCACTAAAGCTAAGGAATAACAAGTCTAAAGCGGTAAAAAGGGTTTTTAGGCTTAAGGGTTAATTATTCTTAATCACTATCGATCTCAAATTCCAGAAAAGGCGACAAAATCACAAATACATGATCGAATCCACGAACACGATACTTGCAATTGCTCAAATCCTTAACTCGAATAGGCTAAAGATAGGTCCAAACTTTACCAATAATAATATATCAAAAAGGGCGACAAAATCATAAATACATAGCCGAATCCACGACTACGATACTTAGGATTGCTCAAATCCCTAATCTCAATAAATCAAAGGTTCGGTTGGATAAAGAATAATGAAGGGCATGGTAAACATTTGGGATATAAATTGGTGTAAAGATAAAAATAAACAAGACAAATAAATTAAAATCCTAAGTGTGGTTAATCACTATCCCAACCATCCCATGAATAAGACTCATATCATTGAATAACTCACGCTTTAACACTTGAAACACACGCTTTAGGTAGACACGAATTATACTCAACAAGATCTTAATCAAAGAATAAACCTTAATTGGTGTTCCCATAACTGCCAATTCCCATTCAATCCATAGATATAGTACAACAAATAGTGGCCATATGAACCACTTACATAACTTTACATAAGTTGGTTAAAACTAACTTCCAACTTTTCTTTCTTTCTTTTTCTTTTCTTATTTTTTTTCGATTTTTTTTTTTTTTTTTTTTTTTTTTTTTTTTTTTTTTATTTATTTTTTTTATTAAACATAGACATAGATGTGTAAAATTTCACCACATCACTATAATGATAATTCTGGATAATTTTTCCATACTTTTCATACTTCAGAAATAACGGTAATAGTGAAAGTAGTAAACACACGAAAAATAAACTCAAAGATATACAATATTTACTTTCACTCCAATTGCATTGTGCAATTTCCCGACCTAACCAAAGATAATGAATTACGCACGCGAACACAGGTAATGTAAGGAAACACACTTTGCCTATAGCAATTAACCAACCACGGATTCTAATCTACAGGGTAGGCTAAGGTGTAAGGGTGTAACGAAACATTTTAAACATAGGTGTAAGAAACGAAAGGAATGGCTCTGAGTGTTTTTTCTAGGGGTATCTTACTCTAAAAATAAGAGTAACAAAAGGTTTTATACGGGGGTTAACTAACCAGTGTAGTTAGTTAATAACACATAACATATAAAGGCTATTTGGGTGTAATCCTAGAATTTTACCAATTTAGACAAGTCATTCCAATTATATAAATAATACTCATTATGGTGGTCTCGAATAGTATACAAGCCAAGTTCTAAAGTTTACAAGTCACCGGCACACTCATAGATTTGTGAATTTTGAAAAATCACAATTTTTTTTGAAAATAACGTCATGTGTGCAGCTATGCAACTTAGATCTTAAACAAAAACATGCTAAAAAATTTTAAGTTTGATATATTAAGCACATTTTAAGCATAATTTTTGAAAAAATTTAGGACAAGTAATTGTTAAGTGTTCTAATTCTCCAATCCCCCCACTTAAGTTAAACAACGTCCTCGTTGTTTGTATAAAAGGTTAAAAACTGGAAAATAAAAGAATTAGAACAGAAAAACTCCCCTGAGATTTGCTCGGTATGATCCTCCATTTGTATAAGAGCAAAAATCAACTTCTTGTGGATTAGAACGTTAAAGCTTCATACTTGATGTATCCACAGGAAATCCAGGAAACTATAATACCACCAACACTTTAAAACACACCTAAGATAAGAAAGGTTCAAACTTGCATAATACATTAGTAGTTAGGAAAAATAAAACTTAAAAATTAAAACTGAAAATCATCAGGTCAGTCGATGCGCCGTATCTTATGGAAGAAGATACGCCGTATCGAGCCTGGAATTAATACGGATCAGAATAAAGATGCGCCGCATCCTTAACCAGGGATGCGCCGCATTAAAAGTAAACCGATAAATAGTTTTAAAGTCGAAAATAAAAATGCAGAAAAATAAAATAAGATATGACCATTGCAGGAGATGCGTCGCATCTCAGAATTGAGATGCGCCGTATCCTCGTGCGGCCTGGACTGACTCGACACAGAAAACAGAATAACAAAAAGATAAATCCGGGTTGTCTCCCGGTAAGCACTTGTCTTTATTCCAGAGTCTTCAAGTTAGACTCACGTTCAGCTCTTTAGTATAGATCATTGAAGGAGTCGGAAACATCGCGCTCCTTCATCGCCAATTCAGTAATATTGAACACTCCTTGCTCGTCCTTAATTTCCACGCCGTTCTTCTTTAATATCTGCATAAACAAAGTCCTGTCCCTTTCGGGCAGAGATGACAAAATGATAGACGGGAAATTCTTATTATCATATAGGCACAAATAAGCAAGGTGGGGTGGTAGTTCAATAAACACATCATTGTTCAAATTCGTTTTCTCAACTACTCTCCTACGTTTATTAATTACTACACAATCATACCACTCATCATCAGAATCATTAACAACATTGCGTCTAAGTTCGGTAGGTACATTAAGGTCAATGAATTCCTCAAAGTTATCATGATTAGGACTAGTTGAGTTGTTTTGAATCAATGTTTCTCCCATAAGTCTAGCTTCAAGATCGAGGTCCATACGCTCTCTTAATCCTAGCACATAAACACCTCTAATTATGCTTTTAACCGGATCTTGGCACTTATAGACTAGTTTATTATTCCCTACCCTTAATGAAAATTTTCTCTTAAACACATCAATCTTAGCATGGGCAGTAGACAAGAAAGGTCTTCCGAGAATTAAAGGAATCTTAATATCCTCGGGCATGTCTAGTATAACAAAGTCTACGTGAAAAATAAACTGCTCAATCTTAACTAGCACATTATTAGCAATCCCTTCAGGTCGTTTTACTGTTTTATCAGCCAATTCAATAAGTAATTTAGTTGGTGCTAATTTTCCTAGTCCTAGGGTAGCGAATGTCTTAAGAGGCATAACACTAACACTAGCTCCTAAGTCAGCTAACACATTATTGAAAGATATATTATTAATAGAACAAGGTAGAGTAAAACTTCCTGGGTCTCTTTCTTTATGAGGCAAGGCATTTGAGTCGGTTGCAGGGCTCTCTTCTTTCATTGTTGCCTTGATCTCCTCTTCAATCTTTGTCTTCTCTTTTAGTAGTCTCCTTAAGCTGATTGAAGAATTAAAGAAAAATTCGGGTCTTGCACCATCATTACCATTCATCGATCTTCTAGGTATATTAGGAGTGACTTCTTCAGTGGTGCTTATGGCCTTGACATGATCTCTTGGGTTGGTTTCAGTTGAGCTCGGTAGACTTCCATATCCCCTTTCTTGAAGAACTTTGCTCATTTGACCAATTTGTTGTTCCAATGCTTTGATCGAAGCTCCTTGATTTCTTGTAGTAGTGTCCGTTGAAGCTCGAATTTCTTTGATCATAGCAGTATTCTCTTCATGTCTTTTAGCAGCATCGGCCATAATTTGCTTTAAAGTATCATCTAAAGTCTGCCTCCTCTCTTGATAAGCGGGATTGAAGTTGTTCCTTTGATATAATCCCGGTGTAGCTTCCCTAAATCTTCCTGAAGGTCGGAATGGTTGTCCAAATTGGGTGTAATATGCTTCTTCAAATGTCTCACTTTCATTCTTGTTCGGGCAATCTTTAGTGTAGTGAGGTCCTTCGCACTTTTCACATCCAACTTGGGCAGCATACGCTCTTTCATCGCGCTTCTTCATCTCTCTACTAATTTTATCCAATTGAGCTTGAATAGCAGCAATCCCGTCAAAATTAGTGCTGCTCTTAGATCTAGTAGAGGTCCCATCGTGCCATTTCTGAGAATGATCAGCAGCTTCTTGGATCGCTTTCCTAGCATTAGTTGCACTCATCTGAGGTACAGCTCCCTTAGCATCCAAGATCTGTCTAGTTGGCACGTCCAGTCCCTGATAAAACAATATTATCTCCTGCATAGGGGTTAGATAGTGTTGAGGACATTTTATCAATAAATCTTTAAATCGTTCCCAAGCTTGATAAAGGGTTTCATCAGGCTCTTGCTTGAAACTATTGATAGCCTCCATCTTTTTAGCAGTCTTAGCAGGTGGACAATATCTCTTCAGGAATTTGCTCTTCAAACCTTCCCATGTAGTGATTGAACTAGCAGGTTCATTCCTTAGCCACTTGTTAGCAGCTCCTTTTAGTGAGATTGGAAAGATTCTTAGCATGAGTTGATCGGTATTGACTCCTTCTGAGGTAAACAAATCTGCAATCTCCAGGACCTTCTCAACATGCTCATTAGCATCCTCTTGTTCCGTCCCACTGAAAGCATTCTCTCTGAGCTCTTTGAGAAATTGACCCTTCAACTCAAATTTTGACTTGTCATCAAACTTAGGTCTAGCAACTCCTGAAGTGTAATCAGCACGGGTATTGTTCATGTATTCCTCCATAGTAGTGTTTTCGCCCATTGTTTCTGTTTCAACTTCCTCTTTTTCTTCAGAAAAGTAATCAAGCTCGAGTGAACTTGAAAGATCAAAGCTTCTTGTGTTGAAAAGCCTTTTAAGCGAATGTAGGGCTCGTTCAGGATCTTCGAAAGGTTGAATCAAGTTCTTCGTAGAACTCCTGGTCATGCACTTCCTGAAATCAACACAAAAATATCAGTAGGGTATGCTCGAGAAAGTAGTATATCAGATAATTAATAACGAAAACGGAATACGAAAAATTAAAGTTACTGATATCTGCAGACGATGCGCCGTATCCAAAAAGTTGGATACGCCGTATCTTAATACGTTAAAATTTAATCAGACTTTATCCAGAAAATAGATACGCCGCTTTAGAATTTAAGAATGCGCCGTATCGAATTAATTAATCAAAAATCAACTTATCTAATTAAAATTAAATGCGTCGTATTAACGAAAGTTAATGCGCCGTATTTTCGTTACGTTTAAAAATAAAAGATTTTTGATTCAGAAAGATGCGCCGTATCGACAGAGATCGATACGCCGTATCTGTTTAATAATTCGCAAACTGTTTTTAATTAAAATAATAGATACGCCGTATCTGCGAAGGCAGATGCGTCGTATGGCGTTAACGTTTAGAAAAAATTTTCTTATTAAAAACAGATACGCCGTATCTGCAAAAGCAGATGCGTCGTATTACTTTATCGCTTAGAAAAATTTTCTTATTAAAAACAGATACGCCGTATCTTGGGGAAAAGATGCGTCGTATCGAATTAATTAAACGCGTTGTATTTTTAAAAAAAATTAAACGCAATACGCCGTATCTGAGAGATCAGATGCGCCGTATCGTTTGATTTAGCACAGTACAACGATAGCAGAACAGAAAAAATACGAAAAATAAAAACAAAAAATTAAACACACAAACAAAAATAAACACAAAAAAAAAAAAAAAAAAAAAAAAAAAAAAAAAAAAAAAAACAATTAACACACAATACAACAAATATGCAAAATAGTACAATGATGCAATTAATCTAATAAAAAGAAAAACCTAATTAAAATACTAATCAAATTAACAGATAATAACAATTCACTCCCCGGCAGCGGCGCCAAAAACTTGATGCGCGTGATGTGTCGTTGCGGTTTAGCAGTTTTAATGCCTACTCAAGTTTTAAATTTATATTTAGCCGACTTATCAATAACACACACACTTAACGAGCAGTGTACCCGGTCAGTATGAATATAATGGTAAGTAGAGTGTCGATCACTAAGAGTGGAACGTATTATCTCGTTATTCTAATCAGTATTTTAATATCCTAACGCAAGGGGGTTTCAGCCTGAGAGACTGGCACGGTTTGTTTGCAATTAAATAATAAAATAAACCAATAGGCACGAATCAGCAAGTAGCACGCACGTACACAGATAAATACTCGAGACAATAAGAGGGCTGTCCTTATGATTAAGTAGATTGTCACTTGTTTTATTGATAGCTTTATATGAAGTGTATGTAGTTAACCCTTTCTCGTTGGTCCTAATCTTATCGGCGAGTAAACCCTTAATGATTACTTATGTCTAAAAGTTATTCCTAAGTGATCAATTTAGTAATAACCGTGGGAGCCACATTATGTCCCGCAGTCAAATGCCCGCAAGCCACTAATAAACACAGAGGTTATCAATGCACTAATAAGTAGTAACCAAAGACATCAACATATAAACTTTAATTGATGGGAAAGCAAGTATTAAAGGGAGTGAAATCTTTCGTTGTCACATTACACAAGTCACCAATCCTGATGAATTAAAGTTTGCTAACACAATAAAACAAAACTACTTAATGAATTAAACACATGCAGCACCTTCTTACAGCTCTTGTATCTTTGATTTGGGTGTGTCTTGTGCTGCCTCCTTGACTGAATTCGTCCTTTGTTCCTCCTGTTCGGTCTTCGGTTTTAGGTTTTTCGGAACTTGTAATTCGTCTGGTCTATGGGGTATTTATAGTTTCTGTCTGAGGGAAGATGCGGCGCATCTACTAAGTAGATGCGGCGCATGTACTTAACTTTGCGTGGGGTCCAAGATTATAATATTCAGGAATATTCGTACACCGCCAGAAGATGCGGCGTAACTCCATGATTAGATGCGGCGCATGTCCTCTTGTATCTTGGATCGTATCTGGTGATATCTTGATAGAGATGCGGCGCATGTTGAGAGTGAGATGCGGCGCATCTGGAGCAGAATTGACTTGATCTTGTCCATGTCAGTAGACTTTCACTTTATGCACGTTTTGCTCCATTATTAGTCCAAAATCGCTAAGTTTCACCAAATGCTTGTTTTTACCTGAGAATTACAAAAGTAAACGATTAAGTATCAATCCTCATACATAATATAGTAAAACAAGTCAAATTAATAGGATAAATGATAGTAATAAAATGTACTTATTTGAGTTCATCATCATGCAAAAATCATCTTACTTCATATGTTGTTAATTTCCAAGAGTTTGGGTTTCCTTTGGCGTTTTATTTACTTATTAATTGAAATTTCAAGTTGCAAGGGCATTTTGGTAATTTTGCATGTTCTGAAATTTTGGGTATTACAACTTCTTCCCCTCTAAAAGAAAATTTTCGTCCTCGAAATTTGAAATCGCAAGGTTAGACGAAGTCATAGCAATTCGCAAAAAGATCGTTACGAACATTCTCACGCCCGGGAAGGTTCTTCCAAAAAGGATCGTCAAACCAAATAGTTTCTCATGACTCAATCAAAACAAGGTGGGTTCAAGTTTCTCAGACGGAGATAAATTGGGTTGATGTCGATCAAAAAGGCCCATGTAACATAAATGGATGATAGGTGAATCTTCAGGAAAGCTTATATGGAATAAGAACAAGATTTCAAATCGAATTAACTGTATCAACCGTAGAGAGCTCTACAAGAGTTCAAGATTTATAATTGAGGTCAACAGAACGCATAACGAGAGTCTAAACTTATCCAGACATCTAATGAACGAAGGCAAGATATACGCATAGGTGGAATGATCCTAAAGTCTCACTAATCACGGATAATCCAACGGAGATCAAATTCTAAACTTCTTAGGTACTCCCCAAGATATCCTATGGCCACAATGAGGGCACGTTATATGGTGTAAGTATTATCACGTTGGCCAGGCGTCATAATACTAGCATCATATAAATATTCCTTCATGATGATCATACTTTATCTCAGGTCGTAAGCAAAACAACCTATCTTAATCCACCTAGTACTTCTACAGTCTCAGAGGTCAACAAGATCAAATGTCATAGTCAAGAGGGAAAACAAAACTACTCAACAGGCTCTAACCAAAAGCAAGGCACGAATCAGAGTGATGCGGAAGCAATAATACTTAAACAATTTCCTTATAGTCTACCCATTCCTCACTGGTCAAAACTCAAGTTCATATCAAGAAATCCTAAAGCAAGTTCTCAAGGTGTTCTCCTATGTTCTTACAGTGGAAGCCTAATGGTCCAAAACGCACAGGTCAAGGGTAAATGTATTACGAGTCGCAGCCTGTCTCTCTGATACCATAAATTGTAACACCCCAACCCGACAAGGGTAGAGATGTCACAATAATGGTTTCATATCAGAACAAACACAAGCATATGACATAAATAATACAATTGAATTTCAATGGTTACAATGGAAAATCTGAAACTACAAGGTTATAATACAATAATTTCTAAGTCTAATTATAAATTCTTCTAGTCATCTTCAATAGCTAGTAAGGTCTTCTAAGTCCAAGATACTCTCCACTCATACCCAGCTTCCAAACTAAACCTGCCGCAGGAAAAGAAATGCGGCTGAGCTACGAAAGCTCAGTGAACAGATATAACGATAACAAAGCAGTAATACAGGATAATGAACAGTAAATGAAATATGAAACAGTCAGAGTTAAGGCATAAGTGCATGGTGACAGTAATGAAAGGTAAAGGTTACAAGGTGCAGGAAAACAGAAATCCTCTACGAGCCCAAATCAAATCAAATCAAATATCAGGGTGTATGGAGGGGAGACCTCAGCATACCAAGTACAGGGTGAGGGGATAACCTCCAGGGGTTGGAGTCATGAGCTCCCAGGATGTGAAAGACGTGTATCGCACACACCATCAGTCACCAAGTATAACAGGTAATATAACAAATCAAGTCAGGTCAAATCTAGGATGCATCCATACGCCCCAGGTGGCCAAAGTCTGCCTCTACGTAACAAATCAAATCAGGTCAGGGACGGGACAGGTCATCACTCTCCTGCCCTAGAGTCAAGTCATCGGTGCATCAATGACAGGGACATGAAACCCTCATGCCTAGTGGGTGGCTCGTAGTCTCAAACTGTGGGTCAAGGTCAAGTATCAAGTATCAAGTATCAAGTATCAGGTGTCAAGTGTCAGGTATCAAGTGTCAAGTGTTAAGTATCAGGTATCAAGCGTCAAGTGTCAAGTTCAAGTTTCATATCAAGCTGTTCAAGTCAGGTTTTCATATCAAGTGGTTCAGGTCAAGTTTCATATCAAGGTTCAAGACAGGAGATCAATGCAAGGGTTAAAGTAAAGGTTCAAATCAGAAGGTTCATATCAGAGGGTTCAATATCAGAAGGTCCAATATCAGAAAGGTCAAGTATCAGAAGGTCCATATCAATTTGTTCAAATGTTCATAACAAAGGTTCAATTTAAAGGTTTATATTAAATGTTCATATCATAGTGTTAAAAAGTAATCCTTTAATAATGGCTTTCATAAAAATGATCTTTAAAACAGTTTTCATAAAGAAAGTCTTTAAAGTAGTTTTTCCTCAAAACATTTTTATATGTAATTAAGAAAAGTTTTCACATCCGGTTATAAAATCCTATGAACCTTCAAGGTATCCAAGGGTTATAAATATTCATATTACAAGGTGATGAACGGTTTATATCAAGTATCAAAAGAAACATAGCAAGGTTCAATTTATCAAGGGAGCATAGCAAAGGCATAGATTCAATAAGGAAAGCCTCAAAAAGAAGGCTCAGATCATAATCAAACCAATATAGAAAGATGTAAGTGAAACCTGAAGAACGAATCAAAGTATCAGGGAACATAGCAATGGCTTAGGGAATCCTATAGTGAATCAAGATCAAAAGTCATGAGGACACCCTTACTGAGAAAGGGTAGAATATCTGTACCTTATACCGCAAGTGCAAACATATCTAGAAATATAAAGATCGGAAACAACTCCATCTTCAGCGAATCTACACGAATACATGATCGTCTTATTATTAATATCTTCTTCAAATCAGATTTCTCATTTTAGTCGGCTTTCCATTTTTAGTAACTTTCCATTTATAGCAGGTTTCCAAAATTAGCAAGTTTCCATTTTTAGAAAGTTTCCTTATTTAGCAAGTTTCCAAAAATAGCAAATTTCCACAAGGTAATTAGGTTAAGTCATTTATTAAATATTATTATGGAAATAGGGTTCATTTTAGCAAGTCATGATAGTTTAGGGTTCATTATGACAACTTTCTATATTTTAGGGTTTCAAATGTAAATATGCCAAAGTTAAGGTCCAAAATGCAAATATTACAAGTTATTCATTTTAATCCATAAGTTTCCCATAATTACAAATTTTAATCCTTTAGTTTTGGAAAATAAATAAATAACACCTTTTTAATATCTTTACACTGAAACAGTGTTGCAAATATCGGCCGATACGGCCGATTAATCGCTTAAAGGCCTCGGACCTTGGAGAGATTTACAAGGTTATCGGCCGATTAATCGGCCGATTCAAGAAAATCGGCCGATTAATCGGTTAAATATCGCTTAAAGGCCCCCGACTGCCACAGTACCGATTCACGATTTTTGCAACATTGACTGAAACAGATTTTTCGTATGCACTGGACCTGTTTCAAATAATTTATGAATCATATTAGAACTCCGAAATAAAATTCCCAAAAATTCCCAGAGAACCCTATATGCCCCTAGTAATTTACCTAATTTTTCCAGATTTTATTAACTAGTATAGGTACGACTGAAAATCTATTTCCCTAACATGTTCCATGATCGTATCTGATGAAACACCCAAAAAGTAATTAATTCGATACTCCATCTAGAAAATTTATAAAATTCTACAAAAATTCCAATAACTAGTAGACATATCAAATATTACCCAGTTCAAAAGAAACCTTCTAATTCGACATGGTTTGAAAATGATAAATGAAAAACACGGACTGTTTTTCCAGACATACGAATTCGATTTGACACTTAATTTTCTAAAAATCAAAAAGTGGTCTTCCAGGCCTCTAAAAATCACAAGGTTAATTTCTACAGAAAGCTCTTTCATTGAATTTAATTCTAGACTCAAGAAACTCCCAAAAACACTTAGTTATCATCAAGATTCAATTAATTAAAATCGGTCTAATTTCCTGATCAGAAAACTGGTTCATTAATTCATGTTATCTTTTAGGGTTTTTTGTTCGTTTAATTCCAAACGACCTTAGTAGCGTGCATGGATCATTATAACCATTTTATATAGATCATATATGATGTAAAGAGTACTAGAAAAATACCAGATGGGTTTCAAAATGATCGGATCTAGTGCAGAATATTTACACCTCTCGGCTAGCAAAATACGATACAAAGAAAACTCCCACGCGTACACCAGCTATCCCACGACCTTAAGGCTATTTTTCCCACCTTCTCTAGACTTGATAGAACCCAGGAAAAATAAGAACCAACCTCCAGAAATTCGTATGGTGATGGAGAGAGTTTTTGTGTCGATTTAGGGATTAAAGAATGTATAAAAAGGAAACAATTATAAAACCGTGTATAGAATGGAGGGGAGGGCATGGATTTCGGCCCAAGGTGATAAAATGAGATCAAATTCTGATTTGTGATTGATTTCTTATTAATTGTGATACTTATCTTATTTTTATTTGATTTAAAATGATTAACAAAATAAATAAATACATTTTCGGCCCATGTATATTTTCTATAAGGTGACAAGTATTTTTTTGTACATGTACCATATTAAAATGTTCATGCAAAAATCATCTTACTTCATATGTTGTTAATTTCCAAGAGTTTGGGATTCCTTTGGCGTTTTATTTACTTATTAATTGAAATTTCAATTTGCAAGGGCATTTTGGTAATTTTGCATGTTCTGAAATTTTGGGTATTACACACTAGGTTGAATAGCGACACTTTTTGACCTAATTTTTGACCCACTAGCTGTTTTGGACTTAATGGGCTTACCCTTAACTTCTGGCCCATCATCTGGCCCCCCCTATATACTGCCCTGACCCTAACCTTGTCATTCTTCTTAAGCCATAACTCTCTTCTCTGTTCAACAACCACCCTTGTGACCATTTCCTTTATCAGTTTGCTGTTACCAAAAGTTTGACCAACATAGAAATTTTCTTTCCATATATTACCTTCACTACCAGAAGGAACCTTATTCAACTTGCAC
This sequence comes from Artemisia tridentata subsp. tridentata, assembly GCA_021014915.2. Taxonomy (NCBI): domain Eukaryota; kingdom Viridiplantae; phylum Streptophyta; class Magnoliopsida; order Asterales; family Asteraceae; genus Artemisia; species Artemisia tridentata. The sequence goes on from CP139506.1 coordinate 287,534,340, forward strand.
ACCTGCCTTAATGCTTTCCTTCTCTCACATTCATCATCTGAGTCACTACCACTAACAAAGTCTTCAAAATCAACATCCTCATCCTGTACCACCTCAATATCTTTTGCTACAATATCTACATATTCAACCCATTCTGCATTTGTATCTATGTTACTTCTAAATTCAGCCATGTCAACCTCTACATCATTCACCAATTGGTCTTCATCAACTACAAAGTCACTATCATCACTGACACTATATGAACCATGTTCACTATCTGAACCATGGTCACTCTCAGAACCATCTACAACTGGGCTTTCATACTTACTGGACTGGCCTACATTCTTTTTCAACCTTCCAACCTTGTTTATGCAATTCCTTAACCACTCATCCTCACTTACCTCAGTATCCTCTAATTCTAGTACCTCATGAGAATTATCACTTACATTTTCTAGCAAAGCAGGTTCTACAAACTTAGGTTCCTTAGAAACACAGTGAAGAACATATAAATCAATAACCTTATACTTAGATACATTCTTCAACAATTCCAACACATCATTATCAGTTTCTAATTTTCTTATACCATTATCTAAGTCATAGTTTGGTAACTTAAAATAAAATTCCATACCTTCTGGTTCATATCCTAACTCTTTCATCATATTCCTAACCTCCTGAACAGAGAACTGGTCTGAATCAATTGTGTCAATCTAATTGACCTTCCCCCCTTTGTAACGTCTCTTGGGAGGGCTTGTGAATTCACCTCCATGGTTAATCTTCAGACAAAAAACGGTTGGGAACTCACCTAATCACACAAAAACGAATTAACATTAGAAAATGAGTGTTACATTGTAAACAGAGTATCAACATGCAAAAAAAACAAATTACTTACTATAATCATGGTAGGGATTTGAAGCTGAACCCTTTCTACGGACCCTCCATTCACACAACATTGCTTAATTCGATTAACTGATATCTAAGGTTTAGTGGAATTGGCGCGTTTTAGAGAAGAAGATTGGTGGGTGAGTGAAATATGCTAACCTTAGGGATGAAAAATGATCTGCTAGGGTTTGGAAAAGAGGGATATATTGGCGCCAAGTGTAGATTACCCATAATACCCCCCGCAGATTAGTATTATTTAATGATTTAACGGTCAACTGACGGATCTGTTAGTCAAGGGACCAGATCCGTATGGGTCGTAAACCACAGGGACCAAATCCGGGTTTTTTAAACCACAGGGACCATTTCCAAATGACCCGGTAAACCACAGGGACGATTTTTGAAGTTTACTCTAAAAATAATTAGAGAAATCACAATGGCCTAGTGGAATAATCAAAAGTGACCAACTTTCCATAAATTGGTTTTATGAGTTTAGATCCACTGTTTTGATTTCTAATAGCTCAACCAAACACTTTGAGGGCCCGTTTGGTTTGATGGTGTCACCACTGTGCGACTAGATTTGAGTTATAATAAATTGTTTGGTAGCTTTTTTAAAGAAAAAGTAATGGAATTGTTTTAAAAAAATCATTTCATGCTATATTTAGGACTTTTGGTCCATTCCATTTGACACATAAATGTCAGCAACACAAGTAGTCTCTTTTTTCGATCTTCTTTATCTTTTTGTTATAAATTTTTTATTTCAAATAATTAAATATTTTTAATTAAATATATAAATTAAATAATTATTAATTTTCTCTCTCCTACTTTTCTTTCGAACAATTCTCAAATCCAAATCCAATTCTAAACCCACTTACAAACGAAACGGGCCTTGAATTGATTTCATTGGCATTCCTTGGTTTTTATACTCATCAAACAAACGACTCCTTATTGATTATTGCTTTTATCCGTCTTTGTGATGTTAGGGGTATTAAGGGAAATTTGATCAAATATTTCCTTATATTTTTAATAGTCGATAATTAATTTGGAACATATTAAAATGGAAAAGGTAGAATATAATTATGAGTAGTATGTTTTTGGCCTAGTACGACGTCGTATGGAGCAAACATGTCCATTGTCCAAGAAGACGAACACATATATAAACTAGTTAAACTCCCTCCTTATCTTTCCAACCACATTAACAAACATGTCATCACCACTACCCTCATCCTGCTTCTCTTCAACATCCATAATAAACCACACTCCTAAAACCCCATTTTCAAAACCCTTTTTCACCGCATTATCTCCATCATTTAAACCCATAAACTCAATCAAATTTGCCCCATCAAGAAACCCCAACAGCTTTGTTTGTAATAGTTCATCTACTGCTTCATCACCCACCACCAATTATGAGGTACTATTTTACTATCAAGATTTTTTTTTTATTTTTTATTTTTTTTTTATTATTATTATTATTATTATTATTATTATTATTATTATTATTATTATTTTAATTTGAAGTATGTGCATCAGAATTAGGATTAAAAATGTTGGATTTATTAGTAAGAAGTTTATAGAAGGGATTTATTTTTACTACACCAAAAACATTACTAATGAGAGGTCTAGAGTTCAATTCCTGCTACGTGCAAATAACTCTGAAGTGGTCACGCCAGCTTTCTCGAAAAAAGGGAGGGTTCTACCGGTTTAAATTGGCCAGAGCTCTAGTAAAAATTCTGGTTTTGGCCCTCCTAGATTTAAGTTTATATATTTTGGCCCTCCCAAGAAGAAGCTTGAAGCTCCGTTACAACCCCTTGGATTAGTCGGCTAAAAGGTCGGAAACCATGGTTACCCAAAAAATTAATTAAGGGGTGTATGGAATTGCTTATTAGAACTGTTTATTTGGTTTTGATAAGCAATTTGGACTTTGATAGAAGAAGACAGCTGAAATGAGGCCAAATAAGCAGTTTGGAAGTTGCGTATATAGACTGCTTACTATTATACCTATTTAAGTTCTGCAATAAGCACAATTGGCGAACACGAAAGGAATTATTGCATCTGTTATGTGACATAAGCAAATCAGAGTCTGTCTTCTGCATTTGATTTTACAGTGATTATCTGATATTTAGTTATTAGTTTTTGAAACTATTAGTTAAAGAGTAGTTGCGACAAGATTTTTTTTAGAACGGCTAGTTAGTAGTTAGTGATTCGAGTCGTACATCCAAGCGGTTCCTCAAACCTTCGCCTTTGGGGAATAAACCCCACTCCTTTTTTTTCCGCTTCGCCTAGGAGGAAAACCCCATTGGCAAGCCTCGAACCCGAGACCTCCAAGGGAAACAACCCCCCAAGGTTACCCCTGGTGGCCACTTGATCTAGACCAAGTGGTTGAGTAGTTGCGACAAGATTAATTATATGATTAAATGTCACTCTCTAGATAATCAGAATATTCAAAGAACTGAAACGTGTGATTATCAGGTCATCACAACGTCAAACAGAGAAAGCATGTCCACACACTATCCCATGTATGCATTGCAGCTGATTTATGATTTTAATTATTCCAAATCCAATAATCACTTTCATAAAGCCATGCCAAACACCCCGTCAGAAGGTCAAAGGTGTATAAACGATCAAAATTTGAATTATCGAAACGATTCTCATCAGTCTTGAAGTTAAAACGTTTTCATTTAACTATTGAAAGTTAAACTTTGATTCTGTTGCGACGAATAACGTACAACGTAACTTTTGTGAACTCAATACAGTTTAATAGTTGGTCACACTCTCATACATTTGACAGTTTTCTGATGGTTCAGAGGAGGTAGAGTTAAGATTGTTTATTGGAGATGACAGCATTCAGAGCTCGAAAGACGTATTTGTTGATGCTGATGAGAAGTTCTTGACGATTAAAACAAAGCATAATGGGTCATTTAGAACTGCATTGGAACTTAGCTTGTATGAGAAGATAAAGCCAGCTGAAACAATATGGTACGTCCTCATCTTCTGAAAATCCATGCTCGAAGACGTTAAATAGTTCCCGATGTTGTGTACTAATGACAAAGTTCATGAGCGTGTAGGTTGTTAGATGATGATCAACTTGTTCTAAATATGAAGAAGCAAGATCCGGAAGTGAAATGGCCCGATATCACAGAAACATGGGAGTCACTTACTGTTGGAGTTATGCAACTTTTAAAAGGGACGTCGGTTTATCTAGTTGGGGAGTCATCAGAAATCAACTCTATAGTATCTCGAGAGCTCGCAGTTGGCCTTGGGTACGTTCTACTATTAAAATTGCTTGTACTTTTTTGGTAAGTTCTAACTTTAAAATTACTGGTTTGCCCTTTTTGTGTGCTATTCAGGTATACGCCACTCAACACAGAAGAGCTACTTGAAACTTTTACCAAGCAAACAGTTGGTTCATGTGAGTGATTTCCCTAATGTTTACTCATATTAATAAGAAGACATCATCAGGATTTTGGGGTTCCTTTCAAATAATAGAATGTGTTTTGAACAAATAAATAGTGCAAGTTAACGAAATCATACTTCTATATATTAACGAGTAATAAACTCTAGTGGTGACTGCAGAAGGGTCAAATGCTGTAGCTGAAGCTGAAAGTGCCATATTGGAAAGTTTAAGTAGGTATGGACTTATCTGTTAAACACTTGATATAATTACTGTTTAACGGATGTCTAAAGATATGACATGATATATATAATCACCGTGCAGTCATATCCGTTCAGTAGTTGCTACAATAGGAGGGAAACATGGGGCTGCTGCAAGAGGTGATCGATGGCGCCATCTTTACTCAGGATTTACCGTCTGGCTGTCACTATCTGAAGCTAAAGGTAATGACTTCTTAGGTCTCATTAGGCTTCTAGAAACAAGATTATTCCGTAACAAACCAAAATAAACATTGTGTTACTTTTCGCGCCCAAGATCCCTAGCCGTTTGTAATAAAAATGACAAAAGTTATGACCCGTCTTTGTAAAACACACCTGCAAGGTCTGAAGTACATAGTTCTATGATTGGTTTAGATGAAGCAGAAGCAAAAGAGGAGGCGAGGAGAAACATTCAGAGTGGTGGTCAGGGTTATACCAATGCGGATGTGGTGGTCAAGCTCAGTGGTTGGGACAGCGACTACTCAAAAGCCGTTGCACAGGGTGCATTGAGTGCCCTTAAACAGTTAATCTTGTCGGACAAAAAGCTTCCAGGTGTGTACTTGATGCACATTTCTAATTATATCCATCAAAAGCTTGACTTTTTAACTAGAACAAATGGGATTTTTAGGTAAGAAGGGTCTTTACATACGGCTGGGATGCAGAGGTGATTGGCCGAACATCAAACCTCCAGGGTGGGACCCAGCATCTGGTCAGGGTGCCGCCTAGCCCTATATTACATTCAACATTGAAAAGAGGCCTTTGATCATACAATTTTCCTCTTGTATTTTTTTGTGGTGACGTATTTCAGGATTTATAATACTAAAATTTAATCCTATATGTTTACACAATGTCTTAAAATTTAATCTCCTGGTCTTGTGCATACAGATTGCTCTCAGCGTTCGCTGGCATCTAGAAAACACTTAACTGATTTTTTACAATTTATTGATCAAGGAGTTTCAAAATATATATAAATAACAAAGTACATTCTGAATTCGTACCAAGCTTTGATCTTCGTAATATGTGTGTTTGTGAAATCGATAAAGTAAATTAACTCCCAATACCGTCTTCCACGGTGTATGGGGGAGGTTGAGACGTAGACAACCTTACCTCTACCTAAGGTAGAAAAAGACCTCCGGCCTTGCAAGGGGTGAGGATCGAACCCTCGACCTCTGTCTCCAGAGGTAAGGGTGTTAACCACTTGAAATCGCTAATGTGCAAATTAATAATGTGTTTTCGATTCACTACAAAAAACACTCGGGAGGTAATTACTAATTTACCAAGTGAAACTACTAATTAAGTTCATATCATTGACTGATACATACATTCAAACCATGCACTACAACCAAACAAGAAAAAAAAAGAAAAAAAAGAAAAAAAAAAACCGGATACAAGTATTACCTTGTTGACAGCCAGGTCTAACCGGGTCATGGCCGGATATAACCGGGTTTCGGCCGGATATAACCGAATATCAAAATAATAATAATAATAATAATAGCCGGGTCTTTGGCGGATATAGCCGGGTTTTGTGCGGATATACTGGGAAGTGCGCATAGCAGCTAGAAATGTCGCTCATTCTAGTGTATAAGCCACTATCTTTCTACTTATATTACTTGTTAATTTGTTGTTATATATGTATGGTATACGACGTTTTTGTCTTTTCTGAAATGATGATCTTTATAGTAATAGATAATTGCATATTAGATTAAAGAGTTTGAATGGCTTGATGGCTAACACTCATTTCCTACAAATGGTTGGTCTTGAGTTCGAGTCATTTGGCTTGTCCATCTTTTTTTATTTTTTTTATCACTCGGTTTTTGTTATTGTCAAATTTAATTAAGTATTGATAAATTTCATCTTTGAACACATATCACAAGCATTGAACAGTACGAGAACTCAATCTTATTAATACAAGAATGAAGAATTTAAACCGTCTTTAAAATGGTTTAGCCAAATACTACTAGTAAACCATCGTTATTATCCGCGGATAATCTAAAGTAAACAATAACACCCGCGGATAATCTAAAGTAAACAATAACACCAAATAATCCCTTTATCTTTTTCATCTTCCTGTTATATATAAGCAATGTGTGATGTGTGATTTATTCGTTCTTAGTTAGTTAATTGACATTTAGTAATTTTTGTACATTTTCATTTCTCAGTTAATCATACCAAATACAAGAAATGTTATTTTTCTCTTTTCTCTCTTTAATTTCTCTATCATTACCAAACAGTAGAAATTACTATAATTCTCAACCTATTTCAATTCTCCTTATTTTTTTTTTCTGATTCATTTTATTTCTCTGAATTTCTCTCTACTAAATGTGCCCATGTTAATCATAAGGTAAGCCAAGTAAGGGGGCGTTTGTTTAAGCTTATATGCTTTCGGCTTATATTTCATACATTTTTTGGGCTTATTTGAAAACTAATGATCTTAATAAGTTTATTATTAGGAAAGAGGGATCAAAAGAGGACTAGCGGCGCAGCTAGATGAAGTTACACACAAGGTTTATTTTGATGTTGAGGTTGCTGGAAAGCCCATTGGTATGTTTTTTCATCTCTACATTTTTTTATACATTTGTAATTCGAAATGTGTTTGCTTTATCAAGATGATTGCACATTTAGAGTCTAGATCAAGAACATTTGTCGTGATGGTTTATATCTATAGGCCGGCTAGCTTCCGTGATAAAAGTTGTCCTTCTTTAATCTTTGCATCTCCCTCGCCTATACGACACCTGATCATACACACATCATCAGAATACTCGTGAGAAAGAAGCACTTGCTGTGACAGTTGCAATGAAGTAGGGGACCACTAACCCAATTGGAAGGTATTGCTCATTTATCTCATGTTGTCATATTGAACACGTACTGTCATTGTTTTTCAGAATCTATATGTGAGCATTCTTGGACCACACGTAATGCAACTCTTGAAATTTTTGATTCATATATCCCCAATTAAATGGGGCATACTCACTGGGTTGAGAAATGCTTTTCTGGTACAAGAGTTATGCACGAGTGTGTCTGATGTTGTAGTTTTAACCCATTTTATATATGAATATGTTGCTTTAGGTTGGATTTTATATAAATCAAATCTGTAAAATAGAGAAATGGCTTAAATGGAAATGAGTAAAATAGAGAAATGTTAAGTTTGTAATCGCAGACTTCCTACGCATTGAAAGTGGCAATCAAGAATCGAGTTATACCAACAACCCTTTTGTTCAAGTACTCTTTCTCATCCTTTGTTGAAAAAATTTAACCGCAAACACACACTTCCACTACAAATTACCACCTTATTTTAATGTGAATTTAAGCATGAACCACTAGGTTTATCACCATTGATTTTGTCGTTCCACTGCAAGTTTTTAAAAAAATTACAAACTTAACAAACAACTGGCGACCATCAATTGTTGCAGGAAACGTCAA
>CP139506.1:287542362-287555160 GCA_021014915.2 Artemisia tridentata subsp. tridentata
TGATGACCACTATTGGATGTGCCTGAAAGTACCTCCTGAGTCTTCTGGCCGCATGAACCAGTGATAACGCCAACTTTTCCATTGGGCTATAGTTTACCTCCGGACTTTGTAATGAGCGGCTGATGAAGTAGATAGGCTCCTGGCGTTGTCCTCTTTCTGCCAACAGAACTGCACTGATGGCTTCTTTTGCCGCAGACAAGTACATTATTAGTTCTTTCCTCGGTTGGGGAGCCGTGAGGGTAGGAAGGTTGGAAATGTGCTTCTTCATCTCTTTGAACGCCAGTTCCGCCTCCGGTGTCCAATGAAAGTCGCTCTTTTTAATACACTTCTTCAGTGTCTTGAAGAACGGTAAAGACTTTTTCGCGGACTTTGATAAGAAGCGGTTTAGACTTGCTAATTTTCCATTTAAGCTTTGCACCTCTTTAAGGGTTCGTGGAGAAGGCAACCGGGCAGCGACCTCAGATTTCTCCGGACAAGCCCTAATCCCCTTTTTACTGATCACATGCCCCAGGAATACTCCTTCCTCTGCTCCGAAGGTACACTTCTTTGGGTTCAACTTCATGTTTATCTTTCGGAGAGTCGCAAATGTTTCTTCCACGTCCCTTAACATTTCCATCTCCGAATGGCTCTTAATGACCAGGTCGTCCACATATACTTCCAGGTTCCTACCAATCTGTTTTTTGAAGGCTTTTTCCACTAGACGCTGGTATGTGGCTCCTGCATTTTTCAATCCAAAAGGCATTTTCTTGTAGCAAAAAATCCCTTGGCTTGTGTGGAACGCAGTTTTCTCTTCATCTTCTGCAGCCATCTGTATATGGTGGTATCCTTTGTACGCATCCAAAAAGCACTTAAAGGTGTACCCGCAGAGGGATTCGACTTTCTAGTCGATCTCTGGAAGAGGGTAGCAATCCTTTGGGCATGCTTTGTTCAAATCTTTGAAATCCACGCACATCCTCTAACTTCCGTCACTTTTCTTGACCAGGACCGGGTTTGACAGCCAGTCGTGGTAGTGGACCTCCCTCATTATGCCAGCTTCTACCAATTTTGCCACATCATCGTTAATTGCTTTGTTCCTTTCCGGGGCCTGCCCACGTTTCTTTTGCCTTACCGGGGCATACCCTTCCCGGATGTTCAGCTTGTGTTCTGCTACGCTCCGTGGCACTCCGGTCATGTCCGATGGTTGCCAGGCAAAGATGTCCAGATTGCTCTTTAACAACTCACACAGGTCCTTCTTTCCTTGATCTGTCAGGCTCCCTCCTACAATGACAGTCTGGTCCGGAAATTCCGGATGTATTGCTACTTTAACTCCATCTTTTGCCGGAGTTTCTTCGGAACTCTGCTGTGATTGTGGTTCCGTGACCATTTGGCATTCTACCGAAATGATTTTGTCACTATGTAAGATGACTACTCCACCTTGGGTGGGGATTTAATCATACCGTGGGCCGTGGAAGGGATAATTTTGAGCTGCCATATCCCCGGCTGACCTATTATGCCATTATATTGAGAGGGTGACCTGACCACCATGAAGTTCATCCAAGCACTAGCTGAATTCTCTTCATCACCTAATGTAACTTCTAGCAGAATCTGCCCCAAGGGCCATGATAATTCACCACTGAAGCCGAGGAGTGGTGCGGTAGCTGGGATCATTCTTTTCCTGATTTTCGGGCTGATGCGGTTAAAGCAGTGTTCGTAAAGTACCTCAGAGGCGCTTCCATTGTCCACGTACATCCGATGCACGTGGTGCCCGCCTACTCCGGCCTTTATTACTAGTGGGTGATCATCCCAGTCATCTTCCTCTATCGGAGGGAAAGATATTTCCAGATTTGGCTCGGTATGAGAGTATACTTTTTGTTTTACACTTCGTTGCCAAGCTTGTATCATGAATATGGCCGGAGCTTTATCCTTAGATGCGGTTTCTTTCTTACCGCCTTTAGCAGCTTCGCCCTTTTGGCTCCTGTTTTTGATCTCCTTTACCAAGTGTGCTAACTGGCCAGATCTGACTGCTTCCTCAATTTGCTTTCTTAACTGGAAACACTCATCCGTGTGGTGTCCCTTTCTCTATGGAAGTCGAAATACTTATCTTTGTTTCTTGATTCCACCGGACTTGCCATGGGTGGTGGAGCCGTGAATTTGACTGAGTCCATTGCCAAAATATCCTTTGGTGTCTTTGTAAGGGGTGTGAATCGGTCATTCCTCCTCTGGTCCGCCCTGGAACGCCCTTTGAACTCCGTTTTTCTTTCAAAGGGCTGACTGTTGGATGCCCGGGATCCCCCTTCGTGAGATTTCCACGAAGAGCGATCTTGCTTCTTTCTTGACAAGTTTGCCGCTGCTGTCTCACCGCGGAGGAAGGCCATGGTTACCTTCCACATTTCATCAACAGTCTTTGGGATTTTATCATTGAGCCTTCTGATCAGCTCCGGATTATTTATCCCATGTATGAAACCTGAAACTTTCATGCATTCTGGAGTGCCTTTTACATGCATGCTTTCTGCCTTGAAGCGGTCAACAAACGCTGTCGTTGTTTCCCCTTCTATTTGCTTGATGAGGTGGAGTTTCACCGAATCCTTGGTATATTTCTTTTGCTGGAGGAAGTAGGACAAGAAACTTTTCCAAAGGTCTTCAAAGCTGTCTATGCTTTCTGCCGGCAATTCATCAAACCACATCTGTGCATGGCCCATGAGGGTAGAGTTGAACATGTGACACCAGGTGGGCATGGCCCACCGCTCGACCTTGGCCGCAGTGCAGAAATTCTGTAAGTGGTCCTCTGGGTCCCCCGTTCCGTCATAGGTTTTGACGTTTGAGGGCATCCGAGTCCTCTTTGGGAACTCAAAGTTTCTGATCCGTTGTATGAAGGGGTCCTTATCATCGATGTCGTACGGATGATAGAGATCATCCACACCCCCTTTGTTTCTTCCAGACCTGGCTTCCAATACCCTCCAGCGCTGTCTTCACTTTCCACGGGTGTTCGTTCCCTTCGCCTTCCGGAACCAGAGTAGGCGGCTCTGACTCCGGCGCCTTTCTCCCTGGAGCGGGGGGCGCGGCTATAGGTTGGACTTGGGGTTCTCCTTCTTTGTCTATCAGGACTCCTTTCCGCAGAGGGTTGTCTGTCCCGTCTGTTACGTTTAGCTTCAACTCTTCGCTCTCTTCGAGCGCGGCTTTTGGATCTAAGTAGAGAAAATACATCCGGTCTTCTCTCCCCCAGGCGTGATTTAACACCCTCTCGTCTTTCCCCTAGACGAGTGAAAACGGTTGACCGGAGATGCTTGGTCCTTTCATCGTCGTCTTCGGGTTCTCTGCTGAGTCTGGAAAAAATACTCCGGGAGTGGGAACTTTCGGAAGGTCCAGGCCTCGCACTGGGGCTAGTCTTCCGCTTTCTCCCATCCTTTCTTTCCCCCAAGGATTTTGACTCAGAGTTTCGAGATCGCTCTCGAGAGTGTGAGTTTCCTTGTGACTCATCATCGAAGTCGAGGCGAGTTTTTACTTGCCTCAACTTTTGGCCATTAAGGGCAATAGTTGGTCATAATGCTTGTCGCAAAATTCCCTTATCGCCTCTTCCGGAAGGGAGTCTGAATGGTGCTCTCCTTCCTTGCTCTTCCCCTTCCCAAGAGTGTTCCGTACTGTTGAATGCTTTCGGGTTGGGGAGGAGTCATTCACTTGGTTACAAATGGTAAAGTTCTTTAGAAACGCGTGTAACTGGTCCCACGGATGGCGCCAACTTGTTAGTACAAATCTTGTGCTCAATGCAAGACCTAGGTTAGACTAGCTCTTGGCAGGGGCGGATCTTGTGCTAAGTACTTCGTAAAGCTGCTAAGAAAAAGCACCACCGTTAGTCTTACCGCGGAAGGGGGCTTCCGCGGTTGGCCTCCGGTGTGAGAGTAAGTATATTGTTTAGAGAGAGAGTGTATGTGCGGACTATGTGAGAGTTAATGCTATATGTTGAGAGTAATAAATGAGGTGGGGGTATTTATACTACCCACACAAGACCTGTAGCTGTCTCGGGACTCTGCGAGCCGAACTACGCCTCCCCTAGTAGGTAGGTGTCAGATCACGTGGGGGACATAATCCCAAGAGATCTGGCTTTTGGCGGCGTGGCGGCGGCCGGTGATGTGTTCCGGCCCGGCCTGGAGAGACCGGGGCGTGTTCTTGTCCGGCTTGGCAAGACTGGAGTCTATGATGTATGCTTGTCCGTCTTGACTCTGCCGCGGTTGGTTATGAGTATGCCCGGCCCAGTTTGTTTGGTCCGGGAGTACTATACACAATCAGTAGTAATTCATAAAAAGGATGATGAATTGGTGCAATGTAAAGAGTTGGTTTTTTCACTTGATGCAAATGAAGGAGTTTTTATGGTAAAAATGTAAAATGGTTGAGCACTTTAGGAATAGAAGAGACACATTGTAATTGATGTTGGTGATATAAATTTATGTGATTAAATGTAGGGAATTAATATCAAAATTGAAACTTAAGCTAGAAAAGCTTATGCCGAATATAACAACAGAGTATCAAAACTCAAAAATGTATCGGTAATTAAGCATGGTCAATGTGTTTGAGTAGTTGTATTGATATTTATGCAACTAGAACAAGAGTGAACTTTCTGCTATACGAGGAATGAGTCTAATTATACGTGCTTGTTTTAATAAGATTACCTTGAAGGCCAGTTATGACTAAAATGTGAATAGTCAAAATAAATTGATAGTAACTATTACATTGAAGGCCCGTTATGACTAAATTGTGAATGGTCAAAATGGAGCCTCACCCTGACATTACATAATGGTATGCAACCTTGAATATTCATTTCACATCAACATTTGCACAATCCCATTTTCAGTTATTGATGGCTAAGTTGCCTGAACTAGATATTACTATTACAACATATAGTCGGGTAATATTGTTCGCCAAAATTTTTGATTACAGGATACTCGTCGCCGCAACGCGTGGATACCCTGCTAGTCTACATATAATAGAGGGATCACATTATTGAAAAACTAAGCACAAGAAAATTTAAATTATCCTTAAAACTTATTCACATTATTTAGTCAACAATATAAAATGATTATGATGCCCTTTCTAAATAAATTCACTAACTCGCTAATTTTTCATGATTTATTTCCTTAATTTTCTTTATTAATATATGAAAATAAACGCACAAAATAATAGCCTGCTTTAAAAAAAAAATTGTAAGGAAAAAAAAAAAAAAAAAAAAAAAAACGAACTATAGAAATAAATTACTCAATTATTTCTCAGCAGGTTAAATAACGTAAAAAAGAATCGTCAAACACAATATGCACCGAGAAAACAGATCGCCGAAATATGTACTATGAAATGACATTTACTCAGAAATAATTTTAGGTACACATAAACCTGCCGCCGCAATGTGCGAGTGAGGCGGCGGGTACCCGACTAATGATTAATAAACTGACAAAACCTTTAGATATATGTTAATTTAGTTTAGTATATGTTATTTTGTGATAATAAATTTACATTGTGTTCTTGAGTAAAAATTTGAGAGGAAAGGAAAGAAAATAGAATGATGTTTTTTTTTTTTTTTTTTTTTTTTTTTTTTTTTTTTTTAATGAGTTTTTCTTAAGAGAGGAAAAGAAAGTGGAGAAGAAGATGGGAGAATTTAAAAAAAAATATATTTCTCCCAGTTTTTAAAGGAAAGTGAAATGAAACTTTAAAATATGTTGTATAAAGATTAATATGCCTTTTCCAAAAGATTTGACACTAACAACTATAAGACATACTGTTAATTTAAACAAGTTTTTTTTTTTTTATCTCCAACTTAAAAATATGATATATAATTACTCTTTTCTTTTTTTTTTCTTTCATCTATTTCAAGAACATATCAACCAACACATCCTTTACTTTTCTCTTCTTTATTCTTTTCATTTTCTTTCTTTTAAAACTCAATAATAGAATGTTGGGTTTCAAGTTGAAAAAAAGAAAGGAAAAAAAAGTAAGTGTTAGACTGCCCGCAATAAGGGCAAATCAATCGATCAATCAACCAATCTCAGTCGATCGCCCTTAGTGTGGCAAATCGATCGATTGAATGTGTTTAAGGATCATGGTCGTCCAGGCGATCTAGACAGTCCTTTTCTTTTTTTTTTTTTTTTTTTTTGACTTTTCAATAAACATAAACTTGTAATGTTTTTTAAATTAGAAATTGAAAATACATTAAACATCGAATTGATAATACATAGTACGATTAATACAAACTACGATACGATAATGAAAATGAAACTACAAATTACAATGAAAAGTCTGAGTTTTCACCCTCGTCCCAATATTCTTCAAAAGCCTCAGCAATCCTGTCTTCTTCATACTCTCTTTCTAAGATGTCAAACAAGTTTTCTTGGCGGTATCATGCTTACCTGGCTTCCTGCTCCATACGAGCAGCTTCCTCTCGTAGATCTATTTCTTCTGTTTCTCTCCTGACTTCCTCATCCTGCTCAAGAAGTTGGAGTTCATCCCCAGTGAGTCCAAATGGATTGGGTTGGTGTTTCACAACCGGTGGAGTGTTAACCGGTTCATTTTCCGGTGGAAAGATATCTTTCGGTGGAGTGTTAACCGGTTCATTTGGAATCAGGTTGGAGCTGGGGAATTGATGTGAGAAGTCGTGTTCATTTGGGAATTGTTGTGAGAAGTCGCGGTGACTGAGGAATTGTTGGGAGAAGTCTTTGCGAGACATTGTTGAGAATCTTTGTGTGATAAACAACTCCGGTGGAGTTGTATATATAAGCAACTTTTTCAAATTGAAATTCAATTTGAATTTGAATAAATCCCACTCTAATTTGAAATTAAATAATCCCGCTCGTATTTGAATTTTAAATTTGAATTTGGTTATCCCTTGAACTGTACCATTTAATTTGAATTTGAATTATGATATTGAATTATTAAATTGAATAGGGTTGGTTTTGAAAATATAAAAAGAAATGGTTTTTAAAGCAATAAATAAATAAAGGTCGCCCTTACTGTGTCACCCGATCGCATGTAGGTCGTCGGAGAGAGAAAGCTGACGTGGCAGAGATAATGTGAGGGATTGACCCTCTTTACTTTGTTTAGCCTTAGGCCACTCGGCAAGGCAAGGTGAAGGGATCACCTTTTGCCAAAGTAACGCATGAAGGTCCTTGCCATCCTCCCTTGTTCACGCATGAGACACGAAAACCAAGAGAAGAAGTGGTGATCAGATCACCATAAGTATCGGTTGATGTTTTATTATTTTTTATTTTGTGTGTGAGTGTGTGGGGTATTTAGTGGGGTATATTTGTATAAAGTGGATATTTTAATGAAAGGTGAAGATGGTGTTGCCTTGCCCACAAAAAGGTGAAGTGAGATGAAGGGGAGTGAGAGGAGAGAGAAAGCTAACGTGGCGCTGATATGTCGTGGCGCTGATATGTAAGGTGAAAAATATCTTCTCTTGACATCCAGCCTTACGTTTCAACTAATTTACTATAGCAACCAATGCTTATAAAAGAAACATACACATTTTTTTTCTCTTGTATATAGGGAGAGAAGGTCTTGAAAGCAAATCTAGGAAGAAGCTTTCTTCTTTTTCCTCCTTCAATTTCTTGCCTTCAACAACTACTCACTCTTCAAGGTTTATATTTAATCATTTATTTATTTGCACATCTTCATAAAAAAAAAAACTTTACATTAACTCTCTTTTAAATTTCATGTAACAGAAACTTTAAAACATCAATTATCAACTAATGGAACAGGAACATGTGATGACGTCATCATCATCTGATGACAAGAAAATGGAAGAATCAAAAAAATTTCCATTAACGTTTCTTGAAGTGGCTGGTGCATCCGGTGTTGTTTTGTTTTTTGCTGTTGGTCTAGCTGGAGTTTACTTGACTTTGCCGGAATCTGATTATAGTTTTCTTAAGCTTCCAAGAACTATTGAAGATCTTCATATCTTAAGGTGAATTCATTTAACATGTACCCTTTAATGTTGTATGTTGGATATTTGGATCTATTGTGTTTTTTTTATTAATGGGGTTTAATCAAAATGTGATCTTTTGTGTGTTTTAGATTAGATATAGGGGTTTGGTTTTGATTAATGTGTTTGCTCAAGATTGGATATTTTTTGCGTTTAGACTAATGGGATATGCTTAATTTTTTATTATTTTTTTTAATAATGGGGTTAGCTTAAAATTTGATCTTTTTAAGTTTTGATAATGGGATATGCTTAAAATTTTATTTTTTTGGGTTTTTGATAATGGGGTTGGGTTAAAATTTACTATCTTTTTGTGATGATAATGGGGTTAGCTCAGAATTGGATCTTTTGTGTTTTAGATGCGGAGTTTGCTCAATATTTGATCTTTATGTGTTTTAGGTAACGAGGTTTGCCTGAAATTGGGTTTTCGTTGGGTTTTGCTAAAAATTGGTTCTTTTGTGTTTAAGATAGATGAGGTTTAGTGGTTTACTCAGAATTAGATTTGTTGTTGGATTTGCTAGAGTTATTTGATAGTTTAATTGACAAAATGTTTATAGTGAAATTGATTTGTATCATATGTATAAGTTCAAAATTATTGTATTATGTTCATCATATTTTGGTTTGCAGTGAAACTGGCGGCTACATGAGTGACATAAATGTATGCATGTTTTGTAATCTAAATTTGAATCTTGTGATCGGATCCATGAATTGAGATAGAAATCAAAGTTCATTGAGTGTGAATTTCCGTTTTTAGTTGTTGTAATAGCTTATGAGTTATTAACTTGAACCTCGAAAAACTTAGGAGGCGAAAATGCTATACCAAAAAGTCTGTTCCAAGAATTTGGAAGTAATGATATGCACTGACTTATACCGATGACATCATTTTAGCACGAGTCTTATTGACTATGTGGTGCATTGGGTGATATACGTTGAAGATGACCTAACTACCGTATTTAGTTTTTATGAAGTTTCTACCAAGTCCCAAATAGGTATTGCACTTCATTAGTTATCGAACAGTGTTTGGATGTGTGTTATGTAACTGCTCATCTGATCCATGTATAATGCTTAAATAAACACATTTTGCTTGTGATGATTTGATTACTTAGGGTTACCAACTGCAACAAAACCGATAATCCAAGGGTAAGGGGCTGCCATTCCACAAAACGTATCTCATTTTCTCACATACGTGTCCTTTTTGGTCATTTTATCTTTATTTCAGTAAATAATTAAAATTTCTTACACACTTGATAAGATGATTGTTACAACTTCAAACTTTAGTAACACAATAGACACTGTGCTCTACTACCCGTTTTACTGAAACTAACTATATGCTTATAATTATTTAAAATTACGGAGTACATCATAACCTCAAAAAAGAAACTTAGGTGGGTGTTTGGATGTGCTTTTAAGTTGATTATTGTTACTTGAAAATGTAATATCCAGCTTATGGTGTTTGGAAAAAGTTGATTATGAACACAATTTTCTGATTCTTTAGGGTCCATATTTATCGTATTTTATGAAGCAGGTAATGAGTGTGTTGCAAGATTATTGACCATTTAAGATAGATGTAAAACACATGCGTATTTCATTATATGATTTTTCAAAGTCACATGACCGGCGCTTTGTTATGGATTAATTAACTGAGTCTTTGTTTGTGATTTTTCTTTAGAGATCATCTCGAGAGCTACACAAGTGACTACACAATGCAAGTTCTAGTTGGATATTGCACCGCCTACATCTTTATGCAAACATTTATGATTCCAGGAACCGTGTTCATGTCATTACTTGCGGGTTCCCTTTTTGGGGTCTTAAGAGGTGTAGCTTTGGTCGTGTTTGCCGCAACTGCCGGTGCTTCTTCTTGCTACTTTCTGTCTAAATTAATAGGCCGACCACTTATTAACTATCTTTGGCCCGATAAACTCGTGTTCTTCCAAGATCAGGTTAGAGGGTCAATTTGGTCATTACATGTCTTCATGGGTCATCATCGTCTTAACTATTAAAAAAAATTTATGATTTGGTTTTTATTTGCTTAGGTGGGCAAAAAGGCGAGGTGGGTTGCTGAATTACATGCTTTTCTTAAGGGTGACTCCAACTTTGCCTAATACGTTTATTAATGTTGCGTCACCAATTGTTAACGTGCCATATCACATTTTCTTCTTGGCAACTTCCATTGGGCTCATTCCGGCAGCTTATGTAACAGTCAAGGTATTTATTTTAATGTTTTATCTTGTCTCGTGGGTCGCCATCAAGTATGATTCTATAAGATTTGTTAACCATTTAATTTATGGCAACCCTTAAAGTTAATAACAAACTCGCCATTTTTCTTTTTGTGATGTACAAATATGTGTTTCAGTTAGTTTCTTTTCCTAAATAGAAAGTTTCTGTTGTATGGTTAATATTTATTATTGCTATAGATTATTCTTTCTTAGTGGCGGGAATTTCAAATCTTTTTTTTGGTAAACAGGTCAATTCGGTTATACTTTCTCTAACGGGTCAATTTTGTTAATTTAGAACTTTAGCTCAAATGGAAACGAGTTGATTGGGTTTGTTGATTCAAATTGAAACCTTCTATTCTTCTAAATCGTTTAATTTGTAAAAAATAGTTTTTTAACCATAACACATTAGTTATTGAAATGAAACTTGCCATAACCTGCCCATTTTGCCAATTCTAGGTCATTTGAAGTGGTTCTTGATTTTGTAAATTTTGACTGTTAACAAACGTATAATTTGACAGGCTGGAATAGCTCTTGGTGAACTACGTACAATTGGAGACCTTTACGACATACAATCGATAGGCACCTTATTTCTCATTGGGATCATCTCCATTACGCCTACATTGATAACCAACAAGAACAAACCATAATATGTTTGGTTTGTCTCACGCCATGAAGCGATGTAACGAGTATGAATTCAAAGCACCCTCATGGAAGTGTGTACAGATGCAGCATCAACTTGGAGTTCGGCTTCTGTTTTGAAGATCTGGTGGTTGATGTTGAGCCTCAGGGGCTATGAAGGAGTATGTCAGGAATGTTTTTATGTGTTCTTAAGTGATGTTAAAGTTGGATAGTAGTTATGTAGTCTGGTTTTCATAATCTAGTGTCATGATAGACCATCATGTAAAAACTCTGATCGAACTTGTTTTATATCTCAGGTGTCAAAAACTTTTTAAATTTCTAATCTTAGATGCAAAATGTTATGCAATTTCTAATATTTGTTCAGGACTAAATTGCAACATGATATGGTCAATGCTGCAGCGTTCCTCCAAGTTGAAATCTTAACCACTAAACAGAGATGTGCATAACACTCTAGAACTGAAACCGGTCTCTAATTAGCCCGAAGCAGGTTCTGAAAAAAAAAACTGGCTCATATAAGGACCATCTCGGTCCTGGACTGCTAGTCCTTGATCAGCGTTACCCTTGAGTAAAGGAACGGTCCAAAACAGTGTGACAACAAATGCTACACATCCCACTAACTTTCAGCGTTGAATGATTGAGTAGTTTCAATCTACCAAAAATACTTTAGACCACATTTAGTTTAATTATTGGGTACAATACAAAGTACCCAAAATTCCATCATTGCTAAATTTTTTAAAAAACGTTCGGGACCCTAAAAGTTTAAAAAATGTCATACCAAGTACTGAACGTGATATAAAAAATGGTTTCTGAAACTTATAACTAGAAAGAAGACGGTGAGCAAAAAATTAAACCCCCAAACTCGACTGACGTCCACAAAAAAACTAAAGAAAATGAAACCATGAGTCCATGACTGGATGTAAAAGAAACGAACCCTTTTTTTAATTTAAACCATGATATTCCATTCCATGACTAAGAAAACAAAAATAATCAAACAGAACAAGGCAAAAAAACCCAAACATAAAAAGATCATATAACATTATATCAAAGAATTTTTTTTGGGGGTAAACATCATACAAATAAAAAAAAAAAAAAATTAAAACTTGGTCCCTACTACTTTTTTAGCGTACGGCTTTCTTGCTTGCGTTTTTTTACCACCCCCTATACTTTCCATCCTAGGAACCAACCTTCATTTACAATTATCGCCTTATCATCAGTGTACTCTTCATTCACAGATGCTTTCTTTTACATAATCAGTTTTCAATACTACGTCTTCATCCGAATCATGATCAGCCTTTTCACATAAGTTCTATACTCTTCGTCAGCCTCGTGATCATTACCTCTTCATCTGAATAAACATCAGCTTCTTTCACATAAATACTATTTCTCTTCGTCAGCCTCGTGATCATTACACTCTTCATCCGAATAATCAGCTTCTTTCACATAAGTACTATACTCGTCGTCAGCCTCGTCATCATTACACTCTTCATCCGAATAATCAGTTTCTTTCACAAAAGTACTATACTCTTCTTCAGCCTCTTCCTCATTACACTCTTTCATCCCAATAATTCAGCTTCTTTAACATAACCACTATACTCTTCGTCAGCCTCGTGATCATCAGTTTACTTCTCTACACACATAAC
Organism: Artemisia tridentata subsp. tridentata; assembly: GCA_021014915.2. Lineage (NCBI taxonomy): Eukaryota > Viridiplantae > Streptophyta > Magnoliopsida > Asterales > Asteraceae > Artemisia > Artemisia tridentata. Next base: position 287,554,794 of record CP139506.1, read on the forward strand.
CAGCCTTGTCACCTTATACTTATAACCCAATAAACCATCCTTCATCATTTATACTCTTCTTCAAAATCACCCCCTTTTCTGATCCCGTACTATTTTCTTTGTCTCCATTTTGTGCCTCGCCGTCTGTTTACTCGCCGTTTACATAAGAACTCTTTTCACCGCTATATCTTCATTCTCCCCAAAAAACCAAGTGGGGACGATTAGTTTTACAAGGGACTAATTTGAAGGGGCGAGAAACAGATGTCTCATCAGACTCGCAGTCGGGACGCTTTTCCCTTTTTCCCTTTTTCCAAACAGCCATTACAAACATAAAAGATTTAAACCCTAGATGCAGTTTTTTAGTGAGAGAGAAAAGAACGTGGAATAC